>OZ023218.1:27701170-27883670 GCA_963995525.1 Escarpia spicata
GAGAGAGAGAGAGAGAGAGAGAGAGAGAGGAGAGAGAGAGAGAGAGAGAGAGAGAGAGAGAGAGAGAGAGAGAGAGAGAGAAGAGAGAGAGAGAGAGAGAGAGAGAGAGAGAGAGAGAGAGAGAGAGAGAGAGAGGAGAGAGAGAGAGAGAGAGTGTTCCACGGGGACGCGTGGTAGGACCCCGTTGTTCCTTCTATACGTCAACAACATGGCACAGCAGGTAATTTCCCCATGTCCTTTCTTCGCAGATGATAGGCTCCTGTACAGAAACGTGAAGAACAAAGAGTGATTACAAGCAAGTGTGAGGTCATTATAATCACCGGAAGCAAAATGTAATTTCTTCTACCTACGCCATCCATGGTAGTGCGCAACCTCATCCTTGTACCTTGGAGTTACTATAGCTGGATAACGTGTTTAGGCTCCAAGCTCACCAAACGCCTCCAACTGCAGCCTCCCTTCGGGCTCACCAAAAGCTTTATTTAAACGGAACTATTTTCCCTCAAACTGATCTTTTTTGCCTGACTGGAGGAGTGCGTTGGCAGTATATCCGTATTACACACACACGCACACGCACACGCGCACGCGCGCGCAACGCACCCCCACAAACACACATGCGCGTGCACACACACACGCACGCACGCATGTAATACGTTATGTCCAACTGGAAAACTACTTATGAATTTTGAGATTGACCAACCCTTTGTTTTGATGCGCCTCTGAGCTTGGTTTCCAAGGATTTAGGCGCAATAGAAGTTATCTTATTATTATTATAATCACACACGTCGAATTATCCACTATACAGTATTATTTTACGTCATGACGCTTCGCTTTTAAAATGACGTGCGTACTGACGTCGAAACTATTATTTGCGTAAATGATTACACCTTGACATTTATACAGATGCACTGGCCGTAATATAATGGAATCCACCCGTCACGCTTATCCAGGGCTCGCATTCGGGGACTTCTTGCACTGCGGTTTCCGACTGACCCCCGTCGTGCCATGGCGTAGTCAGTCACAGCATGGAGATAGGGCACAGTAGTCAACAACACACATAGGAATACACGTGCCGACAGGGCAACAAGTGGCCGCGTTTACCAAAAATGCAACGTATTTAATATTATTGCATCAGGGAAGAATTCAATACTGCGTTGTACACGTGAGCAGTCCACTACGCGGGAAGTATCTCGTTGGTAGACGGGTCCAATTCAGTTGACGTCTCCCGGATGTAAAGATAAATGACACGTTACATATTTAAAGCGACCAGTTATTTGTACTTCGTCCCACTTACGTATGCATGGTCTTAATTGTGGGAACCGGCCAACTTAAAAAAAACAATTTCAGGAATTTGCCGTTAACGCCTGTTGATGCTGTCAATAGTTGTTGTTTACTTGAATGCTTGTATACAATGTAAGCGTTTGTTGGACGCAACGTTCAAATAGCGAACACAGTTTCGGGGTTACTATACACCTATATACTATAGGCCCTATGCAACTTGGCGGGCAATATACCGTCACACATATTTATTCTAGTGTTAAGAGCATTATATTAATTATGAAAACTGGATAAGGTATGTTTAATAATACACCACACACGTCTCATCAATCAATCAATAAACAACGATTAATGCACACCCGAACAATGGCTAACTACATCCGTGTGTCGTATTTTATGACGCCGTATATGAATATTCATAGTTCTGTAGGAATAGTTTGCTTTTCGTTGAAATGTATATAGCAGTGTGGTGCAAATAGATCTGGTATGTAGAAATGGGTGAAAGTAGGCCTAATGTTTTATACTTTAAATATATCTCTATTATGTGTTTGCGCGCGCGCGTTTGTGCGTCTTGCGTCAACGCGAAAAACGTTCGGACTTTCTTTGCATATAAATTGCTCCCGGACTCAGTTACATTCATAGTTTTAAAAATATGGCAAGTTACCTTTCCTAAGTTGCTCTGAACGGAGCTTTCGACGTCTTCGCGACGTCTTCATCAGAGTTGGTCTGCGCCACTCTCGGTCGTCATGTGACTGTGTTGGTAACTGTCACATGACAACACTTCCAGGAGGGTCGCGGGAAGGTTGTATCCGGAATCTGTTGATTTCTGGTTGCCTCTCTCTGATCTCAATCGCCTCACTGATTTTCTTTCTCCAGAAGTTTTCTCTGGCGGGCACCTTTGCGTCTTTGGCTGATATGTTGTGGCCCTCATTCGCTCTGTGTTCACCTACTGCTGTTAGTGGACCCCTGGTGTTTCTGTGTTCTTTGAGTCGGGCTCCTAGTGCTCTGCTGGTTTCGCCTACATAGGTCTGATGACAGTCCTATCTCATATATTACCCCACACATGTTGTTCTTGGGGGTTTTGTCCTTGGGGTTCATTGCGGTGGATCTTATTGACAACGGAACCGGAACGAGAAGGCCAACTTCCTTTCCTGGACACTTGTGTACACGTGAACAACGACGGAAGCACATGGGTCACAGTCTACAGAAAACCAATACACATGGACCAATAATTTAACTTCAGCTCCAGTCACCACCTCGAGCACAAGTGATCAGTGGTCAGAACATTGATGCACAGAGCAGACCAACTCGGGAACATGGAGTGGGGTCGTACCACAAACCTTACCACACCATAAGTTATAATTGGACCCCCGTTGTATATGGACCAGGTGTCCATTTACCAAACCATAGATAATGGACCCCCTGTGAAAAATGACGTTTCCATGTGTTGAGCGAGTTAGAAGTGGTTAACTGGTATACGTGCTATAACAAAATACAAAACTGTGCAAACAATGTGTCCACACATTACTGATATAAATCAACAATTACCATTTTAATATCCATTACAGTTATTAACATTGCTTTGACAATTTTGACATTCATAAAAGTAAATTTTTAATATCTAGACATCAGCAAACCATGTCTATAATTTTTTTAACATTAAAGCATAAACAGAACTTTCCATTTTTCACAAAGAGGTCCATTTACAATCTCACACCCGCAATATCAACATTAAAGGGAGGTTGTCTGGAATGAACAATGGTGGTAATTGTTAACATGAAATACGCTGAATTGGTTTACTTGAATGCGGGAACAGCGCGCCCGAGCTTTGTGGCTAGAGAAGCTGTCAATACACGTGTTTATAACCTCAATGTTTTATTTACAATTCGGTTAAAAAATCAGATCTTAAACAATAATTAGGAGTTAACTTGTTAAATACATCGTCAGCATATATTTGTTCAATCTCAAAAGCATTATATTGGTTAATTTTGAAAACACGAGCAGCAGACAACTTCAACGGTGAATGGTGCGTCACAATCACACTGCGATTCAACGGCTTCGGGTGCATTTGAATCTCACTCGCCTGACCTACTGGAACGTTATGGAATCCCTAGATGCGCTACACAATTCGACGCCTGGATGTGGCTAGGCCCGGGACGATACACTACTTCGCGATACGATACGTATCGCGATACAGAGATCACGATACAATACGTATCGCGATACAGACTACATTGACTAGAATGCAAGCAAGCAGGTTGTTGCTCACGAATGTCTGTGTTCACACGGATAAGGCAACGATACTTCAGACGCCACGTCATCCCTCATAACTATGAGGTCCAAATTGCATGCGCGCATTGATGACAGAATAGTGTATCAAGATTTTGCATAGATTATATTTAGATAATATACACGTACTACATGTTATAACTCGATATGCTATCGATACACAGATATACACAGATATACATATATTTGTGGTTTGCGCTGGACGTTTATTGCTTCACAAAGGTGGCGCGAATAGTGTTTTGCCTACCGCTATCGTGTATCGCGACGCGGATATTGTGTATTGTGTACCGTACCGTGCGGTATGTATCGCGATACACCGGTGCACTGGTGTATCGTTCCGGCCCTAGCTGTGACCATATACATGAACCAAATAAAAACACATCACAAAACGGCATTCCGTATAGATCTATAGAATATCAAATCACAAATGTGATGCTCACAACGTACATTCAAGACTCAAGTCGCGCGACAATTTTCTAACGCGGCTGGTCGGTGGTCCACAATCGCACAAAAAGAAACTAATAACTGCAAATCTCGAGAAAATCTTATTTCAAACATCTGTCTGAAATCACAAAAACGGGCACCGTGCAGCGGTATTGATTTCACTTCCACTGGCGGATCTGTAGGGCCGGCACGTCGCAATATCCTGGGACGACCGTTCCGTTTCCAGGGTCCGGCGTTTTAATGCTGTTTTATCGCCAGTGTCCCGTCGTGTCAGCTATTTTAGCACCTGACGATCGCCACTCGCCGGATGCCAATTGCCATTAGGTCTCTGCCTGTTGGGGACTGCCGATAACTCGGCTTGCAGCCCTTGTCAGGTTGCGCATTGTCTCCGATTGCATGCCATTCTGATATCGCGATTTACGTAATAAATGCCCGCTCTCAAATAGAACGAGGTGACGGAGTGCACGGTTTCCCGCATGCGCGGTGCAATATGCAGAAATGCATGCAGGGAGAACTCACCATTGCCTTTAGCGTTCGCTGCATGGCGAGCTAAGAATATAATTACCAAGGGGACCAAACGTCGTTTTTTTTTTTTAAGTAGACATGAAATGTTGTAAAAGGTTTGCCTCCATAAACCATATCTACATTATATCTAGGATGATCTGTGTAGATAACCTTGTAAACAAGTTACTGGAAACAATTAACGGCGCCTATACGCGACAATATGTTTATCCCAATCAACATCAAGTATAGTATTTATGCGTCACATGATACGCATGGCTAAGTTATTAAAACTTGCACGTGTACTAATCAAATTATTGTCACAAATGCAGCTGAATCGAACTGAAATTTTGTTAAATCTACTTGGCTAGGTATTAAGTGGGTGTTCAAAATGCATTGCATTTGTTTTTGTGTGTACTTTTCTAACGTAATTCACATTTTTTTAATGAGTATCAATCACATGTGTCCCATTTTTGTACTACGTTAGTTTCTCCAATTAATCTACAATACAGTGTAACAAAAGGTATTATAATCCACAACTTGTAAACAACAATGTAAGAAATTCCATTCCTCTACCCTTAAAACACATGGGTTGTTCAAGTTATTAGCCCATCTATGTGATCATCTGCTGAGTTCATTCTATAGAAACCGTGGAAGTTGGCCGCTTGCCTTCATGAAACGTTTGTTGCACAGCACATAGGCAACATTTGCATCAAATGCTGATATGCTATGCACAATACAAATGGCTGATGTTGGCGGTGAAGTGTGGTGTTCATGCACTGTACAGGTTGAAGTACTTCATTGTTGATGTTTCCACCCCGGATTGAAAATTCGTTTTATTTACGTACAAATTCCTACATTTTGCAAGCCACTTGGGTTATTTGTCTTCAACCCGTGTTTCCATGACACAGTCATTGCGTAGTCTTCTGTTGAAATTTTGTCCTGTCCAGCTGTCATTGCCATGTTTGAAGTGGCATGCTAATTTGCTGTGCTTTTTAATAGTTATATAAGTGGAATTAACTTAGTTTAGGTGGAGCTAAAGTCATTTAAATCATTCAGTGATATTGTAAACGGCTGAAGCTATTGAATGGAATCAGTGTGTGTGCACAACCGGTAATGGGTGGATATTGAACACCAGCAGGGATCGAACCTACCATACACAACACTGAAACATTATTGTCATAAACAACACAGTTCAACAGAGTATTTTAGTATGTTTGCACTTACAACACAATACCTTAACAGCTTTCAGTCACAAATATATTGTTTACATTGTTAGAAACGCCCGTTGATACCTACACGTATATGCACTTTGATAAACGAATGTTAAAGACAAAGCGAAATTAACCTGATATTAAACACATTTTTAACTCCCTTGTTCACCTTTTCAATGCCTCTTTTTGTCGGGCTTTTCTGTACATTTTCTGCACTGCTTGTTGCGACACCTAGAGGTCGTTGTGACGTCACCGCTAGGATATAGCAAATGCTTTGATATAGCATTTGGCGCATCTATGTGGGTTGGTGTTTCAGAACATACCTAAAATTGCAATCGCGGGATTTAATATTTATTGCAATTGCGGGATTTAATATTTTTTATATAACCGTAAAGATAATAATTTTACCTACAATTATGTAGCACACAAGATTTTTTTAAATATTGCGAGTGTTCAAACTTGCAATGAATTTAATATTTTTATATCACAGTAAAGCTAATAATGTTATCTACATTTACGTTTGTCGCTGGATGTACCTATGATTTGTTTTTAGTTTTTGAGTTATTGCCTTTTGAACATCGCGAATGCTTAACTATACTTGTTACACAACTATCTTAACAAACATATAAACCCACTTTTTCAGGATTAAGCTGCCAACTGTAGTTTGAATATTTCATCCATGGAACTCCATTCTTTGTCAACATGGCTGCCCAACACCCTCGCTGTTTGTTTTTCTTTCTGAGAGAAATCACAAAATGTGTACAGCTGTTTTCTATTAGCAACAGCATTGAAGAGTAATTGTGGTGGACCGTTATCCGGCGCTACTATTCTCGTGATATCCACACACCATGTATTTTATTTTAATATGAAAAATTAATCAAGTAATCTACATAGCACAAAAGTAGCCACCAAGGATAGTTATAAATTGTTTAATATACTACAATTGTAGCTAGTCAACAACTATCACATAAATGAACTATAATGATTCCACTTTCGGCACCATTCCTAAAAAAACAGAACGTAGATTGTACATTCATTCCATGTTATTCACTTTAATGTTGGAGTCTTGAATATGGCCCAGTAATATTGAATTAATTTTTTGTAATAACATATTAATGACAACATTTATAAAACAAAAGAGACAACAAGAAGAGATAATGAAGCCATTCTGCCATAAGAACTGGATTGGCGATGAATAAACCAAACGACGAAGGACTTTAACAGAACCAGCTGCGATATGTTCTACTTTTTAATCGTTTTGTTAAGGGCATAGTCTATTCCATGTTTTTCATGTATTAATTAATATTCTCAATGTTATACTATGTTGAAGGTCTACTGCCCGCCAAATTGTGTTGAGTAAGCCCGTAACAACGGTCGCAATTTTAAGGCACGATCACGGGTGCATGTTCAAATAGTAAACAAAATACCCAGTTTCTAAACAAGCTTTATTTGCAATACAGCCGAGTCGGGCTGAGTTAACTGCTATACCCTTTGATGTTCAACGATGCTCACTTCTACATGGTTAACACAGCAGACTTCCAGTTAAAAATTACGACTTCCGCAAATTCTGGGTAGACGAACAGACTACGTCCCTTTAATTAAAGAGAATGCAGCAACCATATTACAGGCAGCCCTCGTGTAATCAAACAACGCATGCGCTTAAAACGGTCAATATTCTACTGGACCTTGATTTCGCGCGACACCGGTAAGAACCGACCCGTTGACCGCGGATTGCGGCTGCCTACGTAGCGCTTAGCTAATCAGTGATATATATATAGCCGTGACCCGGTGATGTGAGGTCAGTCGACCTTGAACTCATTGCGTCGCCTCCGTCGTCATCGAACACCGCGAGCCAAAGGCCGGACATTTAGTAAGACGAAAAGTCGGGGGCGTTCATTAAAATATATAGGGTTACGGGTACATATAGGGTCTAACTCTAGAAATGAAACATCCACAGGCCGGCAGGGACGGATCCAGAGAGGGTAGTCTAGGGGGCCCCAAAAAACATCTCCAACTGCACCTCTTGAGCTGTTGCTTACCAAAAAAACCTCCATTGGCGGCCGAACCAAATTCATATTTCGATGGTCTGAGCCGGAGCTTCTTCAGCACGACTCCCCTATCGCGCTGTCGGATCATGACATCGGAAGACAGGGGGAGGGGTGCTGTTGAAAATTTTTCGCCGGGACGTTCACAATAAACCTCCAGTTGCACCCCATTCAGACTAACCCAAACGAGGGCATATTCCAAAGATTTAGGGATAGCACGTAACGGGGGTACATTAAAAAGGTCTAAGGGGCACGCCAAATTCCAAAGGTCCTAGGGGACACGTGCTTGTGAGGCAATTCAATTTTCTGACCAAAAAACTTTGCAATATAAATTACTGTATTTAATACAATAGGCCCGTATAAGTCAGACATGTTCTCGGTTTAGAAAAAAGGAGGTTCGGCGTGTTAGGGTAAATTGCATATTTTCCATTATTTGGAAAACTTCGAACTGCGCTCCATTAAGGCTCACCAAACCTGCAGCTGTACCCCCACTTCCTCTTAACCGTTCCAACTGCTCCCCTTTGCACCCCCTTTCACACGTCCAACCTCCTGGAGGCTCCACAAGAATACTTCAACTACCGCCCTTCAGGCTCATCATAAATACCACGACAGCTTAGTAATAGTTAAGAGAAACATTATCTAAAAATGGATCATTTATGACAAATATTGCCATTTTAAACAAACGTTCTCTCATACAGCCCCCCCCCCCAGTATCCCCCGTCGAAGACGGACGAAGTATATAGATAGGTTTTCGTACACCGAAAACGGCACGATTGTAGGTTTAGTCCAACCTCACGAACACACTTTATTAGCTTCCCAAGAGAATCTTTCGTGGTAATATTCCTGGTGATAAACTGTATCACCATGGCGAACAGTAGGGGACTAAGTGCAATTCCTTGTTCGCCTGAAACTCTACCGACGAAGCAGGTTCCACCATTACTCTTCCTTTAGTTCTCTCATACATAGCTTTCACAGTCACAATTTCTGTTTTTTTGCTCTCCCATCATTCTCAGTGCCAAGGGTGACAGAGGGGGCAGTCTGGGGGGAGGGGGGGGGGGGCACAAAACCATGGTGACCGAATACAAATTCATATTGGGTGAGCTGAGCCACAGTTTCAATCGAACACCATGGCAACTTCTCTGGGAAGTATTCAGCCTCGCTACAATTACTGCGCGAAGATCATGCGTATACACAAATAGTAGCCACTGTCTCGTTCATGCATTTACTGAACTGGAGCAACGTGAAGCGAACGAAATTGCCCAAGGTTCGAAATGGCAGCGAGAGCATTCGAACCCAGAACCTCTCGATTGAGAGTCTGACTCTCTCACCGCAACGCCACCACGCTCCGCCATTAGACAGTTCACAAATAGACGCTAGTCGCTCGTGTATCCGCACTTGCATAAAGCTGGGCTATAATGCATGTGTTTTGGTGAGATCGATCAGCTGAACCTCTCACAAGAAAGGAATATCGGGAGAGTTATTCAGGTTAATGTGATTTCCAGTGTTCTCCAAATTGTCAACGCCACTTGAAGAGAACGATTGGCTTGCGAGAAGATAGTACTCTGAAAGAAGACGTTCATGATTCTGACCTGGTAACTTGGTGGTGAATACCCAATTCGCCCTGGCAGAGCTATCATCGTCACCATCCCAATGAATTGCTGTGGAGAACTTTATTTTTACAAGGATGAACAATAAATATGTTTTGCAAAAAGCGCAAACATTTGAAAACCAGCCACCAGATTAGGACAACATTGAGAGGTTCCGGAGGGCCTGAGTTACGTGTCGCATTTCAAATGTAGGCGATATTTTAATTACTTCGGTTTCTTGTAGTACAATGTAGCGTTGGTTTTCTAGGTTGATCCTTATCTATGATGCCGCTAGAAACGCACGGTTTATTTATTATATTACAGGTCCACCGATATTGTCGAAATGTCGCACTGCAGTGTGATAAATATTGTAAGTTTGCGTGTTTAATTATCAAAAATAAATCGTGTTAATAACTGAAGAGTCGAGTTTCACAACTGGATATATCCACTATTGTGCTAATGGGGTAATAGAGGGGAACTATCTGGAATGTGTTGCGCGGTTGAGATATTCAGCCACCGCAACCATAATAAAACACTGTTGTTGTCTTAATCTGGAAACTACATTGCATTCCCAAGTAGAAAGTTTAAATTTAGTATACCAACATGAGGCGTGTGTGTGTGTGTGTTAGTGCGTGCGTGCGTGCGTGCGTGCGCGAGTATGTGCAAACGAGCGTTCGTGCAGCACTCTACGCGGAAGTTTGTTTGTCTTTGAAAAGCCGACATTTATTTATTTCACATAAAACCTAAATAACTATAATAGATTTCCTGCGGTTGCATACCAAGCAAGCAACGGCCCGTAAACAAGGTCTTGACATCTGCGGTTGCCCGGTTGATGTGGCGTGTTATTGGAGAGGGTTAAAACACGAAGCTGCTTCCATAAATGATATAGCCAATTGCGAATAAGGTTAGGTGATGCTCAAATGTGTAGTTTGTGGATAGGGTTTAAATAAGGTGTACAGTCACTTTGTGGATAGAGTTTAAGTAGTATTTAGACCAGTACAGTCAGTTTGTGGATACAGTTTAAGTAATATGTACAGTCAGATTAATGATGGCCCGTGCGTTCGCTGGGAGCAAAGATCATCAGTAACGTCATCCGCGAGCAGTGTCCTGTTTTATGTTATCTTTGTATTTTTTTTCCAGGTGTAGCCCATCTTTTTTATTTCTGTTTCAACGTCTCGTTGCCAGGTCTTTCTGGGCCTTCATCTTTTTCTGCTCCTTTATGGGTTCTATTTGAGTGATTGTTTGACGATGCTGGGCTGTAGTTTTCTTACCGTGTGACCAAGTCCATTTCCTCCTCTTGATTGTGTTCTCCTCTGAAAACTGTTTTGTCTTTTCCCAGACAGTGGTGTTGCTGACCTTGTCAAACCATTTAACATGTATTATGATAAAAGTACTTATTCATTTCAGTGTTTGCTGTGTCATTTGCAAACTCTCCGAGTATATCAAGTAAACAGGAACATTAGACTTATGAAACTACACATGTCTGTCCCTGGGCATATATATATATATATGTGTGTGTGTGTGTGTATATACATGTCAACTTCGCAATACACGCGCACGCGCACGCACACAGACATTTGATTATAATTATACAGACGACCGTAACCCAAACTATGTTTTACAATAACTATAGGTCCTATACATAGTTTCCACACTAAAATAACCATCTTTTCTTTGGCCTGTGTGGTTGTGGTGGTCTTTTTCTGAGAATGATTCCAATGTTGTCAATGTTTGAAATAATCGCTTACATTTTGTACAGAAAAAACTGCCAAACGGTGCTATGGCTCAACGCACCCTCCTCTACACACATATATTGGAACCACTCTTGTCCGAACCATAGACGTTCGTAAAGAGAGAAGAATTGAATCGACCAGTGACGACAATGCAGGTCTACAGGCCAGTGACAGTGGGTGGACTTTGTAAGCGGGACATCGTGGCACACGAGCCAATGCTCTTTGAAGGTACCACAACAGAAGCTCGAGAATCTGCTGTACGACGGTTCTAATATACGCGGTGTATTGCCCGCCTTCGCGAACGTGTCTTGCATGACGCAGAAAACAATGCGCCTGTTTAAATATAATTCATAAATTGACAACGTGTGAATGGACTTTAATTTGGGTTTCTCGACGGTCACTCCGGTACGCCTCTCTGCACGGCCACAGAACAATGGTGGCACATTGCGCGGTACCATAAAGACGACCGGCTTTGTGCGGTGCGTGATTCGAAGTCGTGAGTCGAAGCACTAACGGGACGAACCGGCTGAATTGAATAACGGGCTGACACGGTCACTGAGGTCAGTCATCGATAGAAGCGCTGTTACGTAAGCCCGCCAGCCCTGTTGGCTGGTCTTCGGACGCCGGTTGACCCCACGGCAAAGTTCAGTGCGAGCCACGGCCGAGAGAGGCAGCGACACTGGTCAGAGGTAGCTCCGATAACGAATGCAATTCCAACGTTCACGGGACGGATCCAGAGAGTGTAGTCTGGAGGGGGGGGGAGGAGATGGTGACATCCATTTTCACCCCCTGAGGTTCGCCAAAAACCCATTGGCGGCCAAACCAAATTCATATTGGGTGGGATGAACGGAAGCTTTAGCACGACTCCGCTGTCGGATCCTGACATCGGAATACATGATGCTGCTTAATTTTTTTCGCGGCGGCGTTCAAAATTCCTAGTGGTCTAGGTGTCCCCGGGACCCGTCTATGATATGTGTAATTCAATCAGATGCATTAATATTAACAGGTCTTCATAAAAAAACACGACAGAAATAAAGCTTTGATGGAACTACGTTCAATTGAACGAAGGCAGGTGCATCTTTATTAATATTGATAGGGTCTACATCCGATTATGTATTGTTTCATAGGATTAACTGCATGTAGTACAACGCATTTGCATGACATATCCTAGTTGCATTTAATCGAAACAAAGATGGCGTTCGCCAGGGATCGGTCGTGGATTCTGAGATGACTCAAAGCGCCTGATTTTCCCGATTTGCAGATCTTTTTTGTTGTGAGTGCAGGACGCTGCAGGAGGTTCCGGTGTAGCAAAAAACACTACGCTAGTGTTTCCAACTTAAATTTATTACCCTGGGTCCGTGTATGTACTGTCTTCTCCGGTTTTTTCTTTAAAAAAAAAAAAATGCCCGTTTTCCAATTAATTTTTATTTAAGAAAACTTTAATACAAAATGACTACAAACCGTTTTTCGTTTTTCTGCACCAGAACAAAACGGTTGCTTATGACAACTCGTTTTTCGTTAGGATTACAAGACCCGAACGAGACACGCGTATCTTGCCGCCCCCTACGACCACGTGGTCAGCGCGAACCTGCGACCCTGGCAAAGTTAAAGAGCACGAGAGTTTATGGTTAAACCTACCAAAATGTCCCCAGTCCAACTTAGAAATGGAAACAATATTATTTCACTATATTAAAAAAAAATTCTATTGTGTCCTACGTTATCCACCATCTTGTCTTACTAGTTATAACTGGATAAACTTAAAACACAATATTTAATAAAAAGAAAAATGCGCATAATGCAAGTTTATATCCTGGCCATGGATCATTCAGAACTAATTATGGTTCAGATTATTATAAACCTCAGAGAGGTCGTTGCAAAATGTGAGTTTGTGAAATTAGAAAAGTTGTCCGTTTTCCAAAAGCCACAGTCAATGAATCAAGTAGGCCAAACAACTGATTTTAGTGTGATGTCTTGCATTGGGACCTTGTCTTCAACTGTATAAAATGGTCTTCACCTCAACAGAACATGTGGTTGATAACGTAGAATACAACCCTCGCCGATTTGCAGGTGTATGGCTTATGCACAATATAGACACATTCTATATATGTAATAGAAAAGTTAATGGATTTTGGGGTCTGGTTAATTAAGTGATACATTGATATGCTTGTTATCAAAATGGTTCAGATAATTAGGTAAAGTAAATGAGTAATGCATAGAAATATGTAACCAAATCGTGAAGGTGTGTTCCTTCAATTCGCTACAATGAAAAACGACACCATTTAGGCGTACGACTTGCTTCCATACTTGGAATGTGACGGTGTCGTTGGTTAGCGCATCTATCTTCGTAGCAAGAGATTCGCTTGCCTCTGTCTTGATTTATTGATCCGGAGACTGTTGAACACCTTGTGATCGCAGTACACGTAGACGCAAGGCAACATTCTGGTGGCTCTTGCACAAGCAGACCTTACGCGATGCGTATGAGACTGGCAGAACAGTCTTCGGTCGGCAGCGTTGGAACAACGCCAGACTGATTTTCTGATGGGGTTTTCAACATTGTACTTTTTGTGGAGTACCTTTATTTTATTGTTGAGAATGTACTTCAGTATGCGCTTACCGCCAACTTTCACAGTGTCCCGTTTGCCAGATACGCGTTTTCCTCCTGTTTGTAGAACAAGCCAATCGAGCTACGATGGATAGCAGCCGATAGTTTCGTCTTCGTCTCTGCCTTTTCGTCTGCCGTCTTACACACCTTGCTGTGCACCTTGAGCGTGCCAGCCAGAAGTCTGGCAGAACAGGTCTGACTGGCCGACTTCACTGCTATCCTTCATGCCACCTTTCCAGATGCTTTGATATGTTTGATCAAGTTGTTATGGAGGATAAGGGTCTTACGTACTCGTTTCGCCTTGCGTTGTGTAAGCCCAATATCACGCAACAGAGCATCGGCATTCTTAGACGGTGTTGAAACATGCATTTCAAGATGTGGCCTGCACTGATTATGTTTGGTGATTCTACCCTATTTCTGTTGTAGCTGCCACACCTTGGGCTGCATGGCTTGCAAGTCCTTTCGCATTTTTTCGTTCTTGCGTTTCATCATTGCAATAGCCCTGCGGCTCTTCCTGCGCAAACGCTGTCCGGCAGCTTCAAACGGGAATTTCACTTTCAACCTGAAATCACATTGACACAGAACAAATATTTAAAACAATGAAAAACAGACGAAGGTCGGAATATAAAAATATAATTCATACGAACACGTATGCAACTCACGCACGCAGACAGACACGCACGCACGCACGCACACAACGACAACAACAACAACAACAGCAACAACAAAAAGTAGCCATTAGTCACCGTATATTTAACAAATTACAACACACTTGGTTTAAATGTTATAGGTTATACTATTACTGAGAGTAAATAAATAATTATTCTTCATATGTCTACGGGGTATTGGTCTCAAGTTGATCTATCGCCTGGGGTGCGGATCCTGTTGTTGCAGTTCGCTCTGCTCCCTTCTCCTGCCACTTGGCTGCTCTTTGGTACTTTGCTGCTGCAGAGGCAGTGATCTCCTCACTCCCTGTGAACAAGTATGTTTATAGTTGTATTTACTAGTATTTTATGCTTAATAGCATATATAATAATACAATATTAAATTGTGTATGAAATACATACTTTGTAAACATGGCAATTGCATAAAATAGCTCACAGGTTGATATTCACGTGGAGCAGGATTCCCAGTAGGCCTAACTGCTGGTACCGCTTCCAACTTCTGTTCATACTTCGCTCGGTGTCTTCACGTGTTTCCCTTATCCATTCCAGGAACCGCTGAAACGTAGTATTATGTTGCAATGTCTGGATGTGTTTACATGTTTCTATTATGAATTTTCCACTTGCATTTCGTCCATATGATACTATTTGGGTTAATACAAACAACCCATTCAGATGTTACATATGCATGTGTGTATTCTACGATATCGATAACCTTTTACTATATCCATCCTTTGTCCAAGGATGACACATCATGAGCTGGCATTTTTTTGCAGATCCGTGAGTTAAAACGACTGCAAGTCATCATTTAATTTTTAACACCAAAATGATTAATTCTAAGTGGAATTATACGATAGTAATCTCTCATTGTTAAGGGTATCTAGCTAGTATACAATATCACGTTTGTTTGGCATGCATGCATTGGTAAATACAAACTTACCTTTGGTTTTGCAAATTGGATGTTAGACCCGCAGCAGAAACACGTTTGAATCTGGCAGAAAACGTTGCCGTCGGAGCGCTGTGAAACATGTTACAACGCTTCCTTCCCCCGCGATAACGTAGAACACAGGATAACGTAAAATACACGGTTTTGTGTTTTCGAACAATATAAGGTAAAATTACGGCTATATATCCTGCATTACTTTTATTTCATAAAAGAAACAAAACATACATATATAGTATACCATGGATATAAATTTGGAAAGCCTGTATATAAAACATGGATAACGTAGAACACATTCTTAACGAGGGCGCTGCTTTTCTGCCACTTCGATGTCTTCTGACGACCAGAAAAGTTTATTATACTTATGGCTTTTGTTTTTGGGTGAGAGCCCCATTTATATTAGTTAAGTAGACATACTTTCCAGCGAGATAATACTTTATTATAACATAGCTATGGTACAAATCAGATAACGTAAAACACGTGACTTCTGTGGACAAGTTCTACAATCATGTAAGGTAACAAAATATATGCGAATGCTTTAGAGTGCATCATAAAATAATGGGTATGCATTCCTAGAATCAACTAAACATGTAGTTAAACAGCTAACAGCTACTAAATATTATTATTACGGTAATTTTTAATACTACCCTGTGTTGTGGACATGCCAAAATAGGCTTCTCGGCGTCTTTCATGCACATAAACTCGTCTAAATGATCACAAGACGTATAGAAAACCAACTATTGCAAGAAAGAGTAAGCCGAGCTCCAACTGACTAAGTTATTTATATTCCTATTCATTTTAGCTGCTAAACATTTTCGGTAGTATCAACCTTATACACAGAGAGCTTTTTCTAAGCTACGCACGCGCGATGCCTTCGATGAAGCGTGTCACACAGGTGTCCAGCAATTACACACAAACATGGTTTGCTATTTTACAACAATGGATTAAAACAAATTATACATAAGTCTGGAAAGACGAGATTTAAACATTATATTAGTAGACCCTACCATAATGATCATAAATCGATATTTTTGAAACAAAATAATAAGTAAATCCGGACTATGAACTTTAGGGGGTAATTTATTCCAAGAGCGGGAACGCTGTGAAAAGGACCGTAGCTATTTGTGAATTGCATTTTGATTGGTTAGTCGCTCGGTTGAAAGGGCAGCTGAAATGAGGGGAAATGGAAACACGAAAATCACCAGGGGTGTATTCAGGACATTTGATTGGGGAAGGGCAATTAACATATTTGTATAACCACATGCAAATGAGGATCACGGAGAGTATCGAGCAAACCAGTGCAGCCCGGTCGCCACTATTGTTTAGGGCGGTACCTAAGGAACATGTGGTGTCGGTGTTGTCAGCAAGGGTGCTGGTGGCGCGCTCTGTGGGGCGGGTGAGCCACGCACGGATTCTCCCCTAACAAACTCCTCACAATCAATGACTTATTCATTGTAAGGGTCTCTGGAAAGCCCACGTCCCGTGTTTTAATACGCTGACAGGTCTACGTCTGTTGTTGGGGCCTCATTCATACGAGACACTAGTGATATTATCAAATCATGCAACTTTATAAATAGCGCACAATCGTTAACGAGTCGTGATTAAAAAACAAGTTGGCCTGGGAGTTTGTATACGCGCATATAGACCTATTTCTGCCCTAGAGGCTGTCTAATCGACTACGGCGGTTTTGTCGGACGACAGACACAGCATGCGTGGCAAAGAACAACCGAGTTCAAAAAATATGTCGAGTGGTATGAGAAAATGGGGGATTAAGTGAAGTGATGAGAATGAAGAGACGCATCAACACGGAGACCATGCCTGAGAATGGACTGATCATGAGAGGAAGGAAAGTGTAAGAGGGTGGTACAAGCAGAAGACCGACATTAAAAAGAGTTTTTCATTTATGAAATAATATAATGTTATTAAGACTACAATAGCGATGTTGAAGGTGTACTGCTCGCCAAATTGTGTTTAGTGAGCCTATAACAGCGTTCGCAGTTTGGAAGATACGACCCCGGAGCATTTATTAGCAATACAGCAGACTTAGCTGCAATATCCTTTGATTGATGTCTCTCTCTCTCTCTCTCTTCTCTCTCTCTCTCTCTCTCTCTCTCTCTCTCTCTCTCTCTCTCTCTCTCTCTCTCTCTCTCTCTCTCTCTCTCTCTCTCTCTCTCTCTCTCTCTCTCTCTCTCTCTCTCTCTCTCTCTCTCTCTCTCTCTCTCTCTTCTCTCTCTCTTCTCTCTCTCTCTCTCTCTCTCTCTCTCTCTCTCTCTCTCTCTCTCTCTCTCTCTCTCTCTCTCTCTCTCTCTCTCTCTCTCTCTCTCTCTCTCTCTCTCTCTCTCTCTCTCTCTCTCTCTCTCTCTCTCTCTCTCTCTCTCTCTCTCTAGTTTCTTGTCTCCGTTCAATATAATCTACATTAGAATGGCCATAATCTATAGGCCTATACCACCGGGTGACCTACCAGGTATAATGAACGATTCGAGCATTTACTTTCGACTGAGGAAATATAGGGTCTACGTCCGTATTGCACAAAGATAGCACTAATACACAATACATCGGATTCATAAATATATACAACAGGATGTGCAATTATTCAAAAGTTACAGTCTGGCGAGCGAGACGTTAATGTCAGCTGCAGGTTTATGGATGGAATGTATAAATAGTTTTTAGACACCCATATATCTTCATGCCGGCGCACACCGGCATTTTCGCTTAACGGGATACTAGTTGCATCCCGATAAAACGGCCCCATAAAATGTCTAATCGATGACGCCATCGTAAATATGAGAAAGGAGAGTCGGAGTTACGACACGATCTTTGTGCGAAACCATCGTTTTCTAGCCGGCCATAGTTTAATGGTATGGCCTGTGCCGGCGTGTCGGCATTAAAACAGAATGATATACATGGCCGGTGTATTGTAATAAATACCAGTTCCCGTCACACACTTGTCTCGTAACTGCAAGGCAAGCGCAGTTTGTTGGCTTGTTTCAACGTCTGCCTATGTAGTCGCATTACTCACTCGGTAGCACAAACGTGTTACTTAGTTTTTTTCAATTCACCTCAATTCAATATCGTTATTTCAGACTCAACTGTTCAGCAAGTACAGACGTCCATATAAATATAAAAAGAACACATGCAGATAAAGTAAACAAAATATAAGAATATGCACAACGGAGCCTACCATATCATATGTAGACTCAATCAAAACTATTAAACAAGTTTATCGAAATAACTGGACAAAACCAATACACCGATCTTGTCTCTTCCCCATTTATTAATATTGATTAATATGCACTATAGGTCTAATGTTAACACGGCCAAAATAAGGGGTAGGGCCTACATCCAATAATTTTAACAAAATAACCCGATATTTAAGGACACATTAAATTGACTGCGTATATGGTAGGCTATATATTTGTAGTATACGTAGTTGATAAACAACGAACGAATGGGTTAATTTAATTGAGGAAACAACTTTAAAATTCATTGTGTGATAGTTTCGCAACTAAGTGTTCGCAAAGGTATCCTAATTTTAAATACAGGTCGCTTGTTTTCTAGCGGTATTTGTTTTGATTTTGCGCGATTGGGCAATACATATACCAATTTATAGTATCTATCTAACATACACCTTACGCTGTTATCTTGTATTCATTGATGGTAGATTTTGACTAGACGTATGTACTAATTATTTAACACGCTGCTTAGATTTGCAGGAGACAAATTATGACATTTATAACTTTAAACACATACAATGATACGCCGCTGTTGATCATTCCATATGCCTTAAAGTTGGCTTGCATTGAATCCAACGACGCCAGCAAACAGTGGTAACATTTATCAAGAAGTCGCAAGATGTTGCAATTTTTTTTTCTGACGTCTGTTTTTGAAAGGTTCCAACGCGCACGGTAGACAGAACGCGCCTTCGGGATACTGTATTGCGAAATATCCACGAGGTAGACCGTAGCTAGCATCTGGATGTGTGAAGGTCGGGCCAGTCAGACGACACCTGAAAAGGTTCCACGAAGGGCAAATACCAACGATTTAACTGCGATAGCCGTCAGCTGCGTAGGCCTACTGGGCGAGTTCGGTCAAAGGAGCCTGTCACACACCTGTACTGGCGTGCTTGGTTCACGAATGCATTCTTCTTCTTGCTCAGGTTATTGTGGAAACCCAGGCAGTCGATGAATAACTCCAGTTGTGGGGGAGTTATACAAAAGTTAAACGTTACACATAGTAACGGTTGGAGAAATATTTTTTTTTATAGAAGAATACAACATTTTAAATGTTCAGTTCCACCTGTTAAAAGTTACACATAGTAACGGTTGGGGGTATTGCTGTGTAGTCAACCAGTTCTTCGTGGAGGATCTGAAGACTGGAAGGGACTGGGCTTTGAAGGAGTCTGAGGGAAGTGAGTTCCATATTCTGATGGCAGATGGGAAGAAGGAGTGGAAGTGTGTGTTAGTTGTTGAGTGGGGCAGTTCGAATTCGTTTTCGTTGCTCACTAGTTTGGACCGATAGAAATATATACATTGGTTATAATCGTCCATATGTTGGCTTTTATAGTCCGATTTCCTTGTGTTTGGGTCCGCTTCCTCTCCCAGTGCATCTATTGTATCCTGTGTTCGAAACCTGAGCTGAAAAGTTGATTGTCCGTCGGATCTTCAACTTTGTGAAGTTGGTAGTCCGATACAAAACTACGTTGCTTCAGTTCACTCAGCTGTATGAAAGAGTACCTGGTTATAGACACTGGTTGATATTTGTGCATTAATGGCAGCGTGGCTGAATGCTTCCAAGAGAAGTCGAGATATTGTTCAGGTCTCCCAAGGAATAGTGTAAAACGCGTTGCGCATCCTAAGGACTGGATACAGCCTGTTGTGTCATTGGATAGCCTAACGGGTGGCGGATTTGGTTAAATGAAATTAACCTGTTTTAACCAATGTATATGCTACCTGTTTAAATTCCAATGTATATGCCGACTTTTTAATTACTAATAATCTTAACTCTAATTAATACTGAGATTGACACTAACCATTTATTCCCATCGCCCGACTGATTCGAATGATTATGTACTCGACTCTAGTGTAATGAGGTGGTGTAATTAACAAGATAATTAACAGCGAAAGGAGTTGGTACTCTTTTCTGAACCATACTTACCTAACATAAATTAGCGACCTTTCAGCACGTTAACTATATGTTTCTGACACCCAGTAATGATTAATAGTATCACAGACACAGCCTCGAATGCCCAATGAGCATACTCGTCGACATAAACCTGTCACGGTGTCCGACGTGTCGTCCACTTATGTCGAAGGAGTTCGCGAACAGTCCTTCCTGTTGGTCGCCGTGTCGTCCGCATCTCGAAGCTGTCGCGTTCGTTGAAACCACTAATCTAGATAGATCAGTGGTTGAAACACGTCTTTAAATTATATCAGCGCAATAATGGAATACGTTTAGAGCATAATTAATGTCTGATAATTTCGTTAATGCTTCTGCAACGACGTGTTCGCCCTCTTTCTCGCGGAAGAGCATAGGCGTCGTAAATCCATTGGTGACCCCATCGGGCCGCCCGGCATCCAACCACCGTCGGGCCGCTAGTCCTCTCCGGGCCGCTGTTTTTCCGAAAAACAGGAGAGAATTTTAGGGAAGTATGTTCAATGGGTATATAAGTTTTATAAGTACTAGCGCTATCAAAAGTTGGATGACTACAGTAACTGGCCCATATCATAGCAAAATAAACACAAAAGAATTAACTACAATATATAATATGTTTTACTGTACATTAGCGGACACTTCCGTGTACAACACAAATCTGCGCAGGTTGCATATTGTGAGTACAGGCCTATACATCATGAAAGTCTCCATTCGCGCAGATATGCTTTTAAAATAAATTCCAAGTTCAATAATTCGTCTGCCACTATTTCCAGAACAATGGAGTCGATGGCTTTCTTGTTGAGATGGCGTAATTGTTCATGTGCAGCTGACCCATGGTCGTTCGGAATTTTGACGTGATGCAGGCATGACCTAAAACGACCTTTCTGTGGAATACACCGTGGTTGGCAGACCCATTAAGGGTTCCACCATCCTCGCGTAGAACGACAAGTACACCGAAAAGTTATCTCTTTCTCCAACTCTTTGACGGCGGGGAGAGTAGGCAACAACCCTGGAACAACTGTCGCCTCACTGTTGTAGACGTCAGGGCGGAATTCTCGAAATGCCACAAGCATGGCGATCTTAAGCAGAGCAGACGCGCCATGGCCCACCATCGTTACGTGTTCTATGTCATACTTTCAGTAGATACTAAAAACACCTGTTTGAGCAGCTCCTGGTGATTCAAACTGAACTTCAAAGGTCGCTGAGCACGCTGAAATGCTGTCTACCCGTTTTCATCTTGTTGGTAAAATAGCGTAGCAGTTATCTTCGAGTGTAGCTGTGACAACTTTCAAGTTGACAGTCAGTTTCCGACAGAAGCTTGACGTACGGTATTCGGTATCGCTTTCTCCTTGCTTGCGGTGTGCACCGGTTCATCCATGAACTCCTCTCTTGCCGAGTCTTGGAGATCTTAATTCCTTGTTGTCGATACTGGGCTCGCCATCTTCCGCCGACACTTTGTAGTCTCCACCATCAGGCCGTGCCAGTTCCAGCTCCTGGCTTCAAAAACTCCCTTCGCCGTTTTAAGGTAACAGCTACTTTGCTCATTGCGTATATATAATTATTATGTTTCTACTCACAGTTGGAATGGCGTCCACAACGTCTCTCAATATCAGGATAAACAGTGTCGACATGAAAAAGTGGCTTTTAACCTAAAGGGGCATACCCAGGATTTATATATTGGTGGGTTTCCCAACGGATATCACCCCGTATATTGCAGGCTCGTAGAATGGATGCTTTTCAGGGGCGCGTTTTGATGGAAAGCATTTCGGTGAATTTGTGTAAAGTGTAAAAGTTTCAGATCAGATTGACATCGAAAGACGGATGGCGGTGGGGGATGCTGTTTGAGATTGTTTGCAGTGACGTCGTTCCGCCCGTATTACCCCAGAACACGGGCTTGCATTTTCCTATGGATCATACAAGAGGCGGGATTTGGTTACACCCCGAACCTATACATTGTTCCGAACTTCAAAATAAATCGCTGTGCCCAAATAAACATTTTTGAAACATAATAATGTGATTAAGAATTAGCTATATGATCTAAAACCGACCAGTACAAAACTAAGTTAGAGAAATGGTTTTTACAGTTACACACGGGTTAAATAATGTCTATCCGAAGGCAGCCACACGAGGGCTGCGTTCGACGACTATACTGTCCCGAATCTTAATCGTACGTGGGGCCCTGCTCTTGGGCCGCGGATGCCGGGTATTTATGTCGAGTCCGAGTCGATATGACGCCTATACGGAAGAGAAGTGCCCCTACATTGGTATTCCGCCAACTTTCAGGGAATTTCCAGGAGTCGATCTCCTTGATTTTGGGTGTGTCTCCCAGAATACAGGCAACTCTCCCGGACTTTCGCCTAAAATCTCCAACAGCACCCCCTGTCTTCCGATGTCATCATCAAAGAAAACGTGACACCACGGAAGACGTGCTGAACCGCTGAAGTTCCGGCGAGTAAGTAACAACACACCCCATATTCCGATGTCGAGATAGCTCGACACGGGAAGCGTGCTGAACCGCTGGTGAATCTCCCGGAGTTAGAAAAGTTGGCATATACATTGGCTAAAACAGCTTAGTTTCGTTTAAGAAAATCCGCCACCCATTAGGCTATTCAATTACACAACAGGCTGTCGTAACTCGTAAAGTTAAAAAGTAATGGTTCTTCTACAGCGTTGTATCCAGTCCTTAGCCCTTAGGACTGCTCAAAGGGCTTTACATTTAACGACCTGGCAGACTCGTTTAATCGAACACCGTCTCGACTTGTAAGTGATGCAATCAGCTATGTTGCAATAGCTGCGGAATGATTTTATACACCATTGTCTA
Organism: Escarpia spicata; assembly: GCA_963995525.1. Lineage (NCBI taxonomy): Eukaryota > Metazoa > Annelida > Polychaeta > Sabellida > Siboglinidae > Escarpia > Escarpia spicata. Next base: position 27,724,437 of record OZ023218.1, read on the forward strand.
TAGTCAGGTACTAATTCATACAGCTGAGTGAACTGGAGCAACATGAAGTGAACAGACTTGCCAAAGGTTCGAACTGGCAGCAAGTGGATTCAAACTCGCAATCTCGTGATATTGCAAGCCTGGTGACGATAAGAGGGAACTTGTCCGAAGTTAACTAGTTACTTTTCTCCTAAAGTGCCACCGAAAAATATTGCTGTTATGAGCATAGGCGGATCCAAGGGGCCTGGGGGGGCACGTGTCCCCCTAAACCATAGGAATTCAGTGTGTCTGCAGACCTTTTATAATGGGCCACGCAATCGTGTTCCCTTGGACCCTTTGAAATGTGCCCCTGTTCAGCTGAAGATACGACCGCAGAGCGACAAAACATTTTCAACAGTACCCCCCGCCCCTCATCTTCCGTTGTCACTAGTACAGCGGCTCAAGCTCGGCAGCGACATTTTCTACTACACCATTTTGCTCGGCCCCTAGTGGAGGTTTTTGTGCCCCACTGTAGACTCGCTTTCTGGATCCACCCATGACGAGGCTTCAAACTAAAAAAACAACTGTTAAAAAGTTAACCAAGTCGGCTGTCACCAACACCATTATTGAAACGACGCGTCATGTTACAGTACGACTAGGAGGAGATAACAACAGTTGGACCAAGTCATACAAAGGTACAGAATACGATTCAGTCATAAACATAACTAAACTAATCGGCTGTGCTGTGTAAGTTCTGCTATAGAAGGCATTTTTGTGACCATACATTGGAAGTCACGCAGGTTTCACAAGTTTACAGCAGTGTTTAGTCCGATAACGCCCGTGGAAACCCTCCTCCATGTCACCACTGGATACAATCTGGCCAAGAGTTTGTTCATCCGGAAAGATGCATGCATACCCACAAGTAATAATGCATGTGTAGAGGAAGTGTTTTGTTCTGCCAAAATGTTCATACAACCCAATTTTTAAACCCATTTACTCAAAACAGCTTTTTAAAAGTATGTTTAATTTTTAGAAATAAATACAGAAGCTACTTCAATAAATGAGGTATCAAGCTTATAAACTGTGGAATCCAGAAAAAAGTCTTTGTGTTGACCTTCAAAGGTGAGTCACACAAGAGACACAGAATGCCACATTCCCAGTTTAAGTTACACGATATAAACAGCAGGTACGACATCTGAAAATAGACTACCAGGTATGCAAACAATGGTGTCTATTCTTGCACTTACAGGCCCATGAATCGGCAGCGGTAACACATTATGTACATGGCAGCGGAAATGTTCTTTGACAGGTCAACCGATTGTATTGAATAAGATGTCTTGTATTTGGAGTTCAAATATTCTATAGTGCACCAAGCACATCTGAAAATGTATTAAAAGAAACAACCAGTGCCTACAATGCACCAAATATAATAGTTGCAGACAAAAAGGCGAGGAACTGTACAAAGTGTACAGATGGAAACAACTACAATGATCTGCAAATATGAGATTACTCTTCGAAATTGTCCAAACAATTATCACACAGGGCCTACAGACAAAGAGGGTTTGTATTTGAATAGACCAGTTTTAGAAAACCCCTACTGTCAATCAGGGTTGGGGTCAGTTGTTGTTCTTTTTTATTAGTACTTGGCCTTGTACTTCAAATGGGTTTTCAAATTACAAGTACTTGTACTTTGTGAATTGTACTTGCTGAAATATCAAATACATTTCAAGTATTTTTAGTATTTAGAACACAAAATACTACTCTGTTGCTTTTCCTGCGTAATACACACACAACCTGATTATATCTTTAATTAACATTATATATTTTCAAAATAGTTAACAATTGGTGCCTAAATCATATTGTTGATTTTCTGTGAGGAATGTCTCCTAAGCCTTTTGAGAAAGATAGATAGGTGCAAATAGGCAATTAACTGCAAAGTAAAAATGTCATGTTTTAGTAACAAATGTTTTTGTACAGTGTCCAACAGAAAGTAGATGATATATTGTGTCATTCGTGTCACCAGTCTGACAAACTCTCACTGCAGCCGCTTCAACATGTCACCACAAGCAAGTTATGCAACTGGCCTATTTTTAGGAACTGATAAACTGTCATACCACACTGGCATCATAATTTTATGTCATCTACTGATCATAGGGAAGTTCTCAAAAATGCTTCAGACAAACTGTTGTAGCTAAAATGGTTTTAGTAATCATATTTGAGTGTTATAGGTCTTACTTACTGCAGGAGGTCTCACTTACTCGGCCACGTTGGCACATCAAAGTTCAGTTTAAAGGAATTCTATGTTGTGACAAAATAAACTTTTGACAATGCACAAAAATTAATTCTGTGCATTGTCAAAGTTGAGTTTCGCACATTGTCAAAGTTGAAATCTTTGCAGTGAAGTTATATATGCAGTGACACAGTTGGAAATTTGAGTTCTGTACAATAACAAAGGTGAGTTACCAGTATGTGCATTGACAACATTGAGTTCTATGTGGTGTCAAAGTTGTGTTCTGGACAATGATGAAGCTGAGTTGGGTGCAGTTACAAAGTTGAGTTGTGTGCAGTGACGTTGAATTGTGTGCACCGACAATGTTGTGTTGTGTGCTACAACAAGGTTCAGTCATGTGGAATGACAATGTTGAGTTGTGTGCAATGATGACGTTGACTTGTGTGCAATGACAATGTTGAATTATTTGCAGTGACAATGTTGTGTGCTACGAGATTGTTAAGTTGTGTGCAATGACAATGTTGAGTTGTGTGCTATGACAATGTTGTGTGTTATGACAATGGTGAGCTGTGTGCAATGACAAACTTGAGTTCTGTGCAATGACAAAGATAAATTTTGAGCAATGACAATGTTTATACAATAAATACATTAGCACGATTTGGCACATATTACATTAGCATATGTTCATATATATATATATTCAACTGTATATATATATATTACAATCAAGGTTATTAACTAGACAGACAATAGCTGCCCTGTTTTTAAACATAACCCCTATAGAGATGGACATGTCGGCAGGAAATAAGACGTACAATACATAATTTGAAGCAGTTATCTACTAGGTACTGTTTTAATTATTAGTTTTCAACTTCTGAATAAAGCCAGTCTCAGCTGAAAGCAGTTCACCAGAGATGCCAGGCCTTAATGACATTGTATTATGTATAAGGCTCACTTCTCACAAAAAAGGATAAACTATATTTAATGCTGCAAAGTGCAAATCTTTCTACATACAGTTGTTTAGGAGACTGGACAGCATATCTGAAGACTTCTGGGGATGTTGAAAATCCACAACACTACAACTGAATTATTTCATTTTAATGGATAAAACATCCGCCCCTAAGAATCCAATTTGTCAACATTTTGTGAGAAATGACCAATGTATGTCTATGTGTGCGCACTAGTAACCATTCACTAGAAAGCTCCTAAGCAGGGAAATCTGTCTTAGAGAGAGAGCAGCTGATGAAGCTGGCCTGTGTCAGCAGCTGTACCATACACTTCATCTTCTCCGCCTCCTCATCTTCAAAGGTGCCAGAGCTTCTGCAATGAGACACATTAATCATCTCCCTTCAGCTGCTTATAAACTCAAGCATTTCTCATGTCTTTCATTCATTGAATAGTATTCTGGATGTGGACAATTAATCGGCAAAGTCCTAACAGGTTACAGCACTGAGGGGATATTTTGGAGTGTCCTTCTTTAGAGCTAGCGTGTCCACTACAGGTTACACATTTACCCCATCTGGGGTCTTTTACTTCCCCTTGCATAGGCACCAGATAGAGTCCAACAGCTTCTAGTCTCTTCTGAAAGACATAAGCAACATTGGGTGAAGTTGGTGAACAAAATGACACAACGTGGATGTTACTGTGTATACTGGATGTTGATGTGATCCTTGGGCTGTGTATCTGATGTCACCTTCCATGAACAGGATAAGAATTGTAATATGGGAATGTAATATTATATATTAATAAACTATTAATTTACAAGTACTTTCAGGGACTGATAAATAATAAAATAAAATTTTCAAGAACATCCATATATGTGTGTGTACGGCTGTATGCATGTGTGCACGTATGAACATGCATGCGTGCATAAATAATACTAACATTTTATTCTGGTATAATTCTATTACAAAATATGTAGTTCGTTAATAAAATTACAAAATAACATTTACTTCCACAAGTCTGAATACTTGCACACCAAACCTTACCCGACTTCATTCTGCAACCTTTGATTTTGTAATTTATGTAATGTTTCCATGATTTTATATTTTTTTATTTCCCACCAACTTCTATTAATTCTGTAGATCCAAATATTTCATTAACACATTACTTGCAAACAGGAAATCCTTCACTCGCCACTGTTAATCACAATATTGTGTAGGTGTCTACTTGATTAATCTGCACTGTTTCTTCTTACAAGTCATCAATATGTGAAAACAGCAGTTCTGTGAATATATATGAAAACATGTTTCCATAAACATACCAGAGATAATGATTTCTGGAAATTTTTTTTAGATGGGAGGGATGGGTGGAAAATGGACATCAAAAGAATTATCCGGAAGACTGCAAAATGGCTGCACTGCGTGAAAACTGGAAGCTAGGGAGAACGATGGATTCAGGATTGGTTTCTATGGTAAAACATTGGGAAGAGAATGTTTTTTGACTGACTAATTAGGGCATGTATACTTAATAGAATGAATACGGTACATACAGTAAGTGTTATCAACAAGGACCACTGATTTTGATTGCTATCATGTAATGTGTCTATGTTCAACAGCATACCCCATATCAATTTAAGTGTTACTTACACATTGTATGAAGCATGGAATGTATTCTGATATTCTGAAACAAAACATTTTACAGTTAATGCTGGACCAGGCAGAAGTATTACAGGGCGTGTCAGAACATGTATTAATTATTTATTTCCACGGGGAGTAGACAAACAGATGGTGCTTACTGTAATTTGTGCAGGAATTAACATGTCAGTTGTCACTGATCAAGTTAATGGAAGAAAAAATACTTTTAGACTCCCCATGCTCATTAAGCTCATCGCAAATCATGTTTGTTGGTGGTCCAACATGTACTGGGTAAGATTCTTCAAATATATGCGTAGTCAGTTTTAATAGAAGAATTCATAGTTTTGTTAAAAACATTGAAACAAATGACTTCAATCATTAGATCAGGCAAGTTGTGAATGAGAGAACAGCTTAGTTTTATAGTACATATTGAGGACCAACTTTGCCATTTCTTGCCGAGTTTGGCACTGGGGATACAAGATATGTTTATTTTTATAAAATGTTTCTAAAATAAGGCACGTAAAATCCAGAACTGTGGAAACAAGTTGAACATCGTTCAAGGCAAAGGTGCAACATCAATTATAGCAGGAAGCTTCAACCTGTAGTTGAATTCATGACATCATTTACGTAGGTGACTGAATTTAAATATACATCATGATGTGCTGCTGCTTTCAAATTTATAAGACTGTGATAAATTGGTTACTACTGCCATGAGTAACTCCATTACAGCTGCTGCAAAATTAAACGCACGATCAGTGAACCACGACAATCACTCAAGCAAGTCTGAAAGGAGACTGGAGTGATCATATGTCATTTAATAAGACAACTTGGCACAAAGACAGAGACCTTGGGTGACATGATGTATGGCACCAACATCAATCAAGAGTGACGTCACACAGCCCAGATGGCGGAAAAATATGCAGTTTTTGCATGGCAAATTTCTTGCTTCAGCCTTTCACATTCTTGCCAAATTTAATCAATTAAACTTCAGGAAATATTCTAGAAAAATGCATTCTCGGTACACAGTAGTTTCCAGTAATTAGGTTTTGTCAGATTAATAGGGTTAATTAAAACAGAACAGTCACTACAATGTTTCACCAATTACTGAATCCCTTCTTGAGTAACTGAATTCTGAGACTCTCTTTTGGTGCTTAGCGACATATGAAATAGCCTACCTACTCTATCATCTGGTACCTGACATACTCTCTCATCCATGACTCAAACAGCAGCTCTCATAGTATCTCAGTCAAACATTAGCCAATCAAGCTCTTTTCCAAGGCTCACACTTGCCATCATAGTACTTAGAGGCAAACTATCAATGACAACATTGTTTTAACAATGGGCCCATATGGACTAGCTGGGTTGAATCACTGTATATTGAAAAAATGGTGACTTTATATAATGTTTTACATATTTATTTCTTATAATTTTTATAACTTATTTATTAATAAAAAAACTTATTACCTTATTTGTTATACCTATTTATATATACCAATTGTTTATGGGTTTTGCATGAAATAAATGTATTTGTACTGCAATTTTGGAAAGAGCAACCTTGATCAGGCTACATATCACTTCTGTTATTCAGCATAAGAATGGTTCTGTGCGAGGTCAGGTGGGTAAACTGAAAATCACCAGACTCTCTACAAATAACAGGACTGAGTCTATGTTTGACTGGTAGATTAATTCTGCAGCCTGATGGCTAGGATGGGTGTACTTTAGAAATAACGCACTGCATGGATGAGCAAGAACAAGGTGATCTCTACACGCACTTAGTGGCTAGTTGCCACATACCACGTCCATTAGAGACACCAAGCATCCATATTGTGTTGCCACTTTGAAAGTGCTCCATTTCATAAATGAATTATATATGAATGGCATTCAGAAGTTGTTAGGAAGTGTATTTGTTGCGATGATTATTAACGTGGCGTGTGATTAGCTGTCCACTGCAGGATAAAGGAGTCCAGTGCATATCTGGACAGTGGTCAGAGGAGCTGTCCTCTAGGGTAAGACCACATTTAGATTTTACAAAGGTGGCCATTATAACGTTTCCTTCATTTCCAGCTAAATTTTTCCTACAATTTTCTTGAAAATTTCACAGCATATTTAACCTCCATTGACACAAATGCTGTGAAAATTCTTGAAATTCTCATACCTTATTTTTAAGAAAAATCCACCCAAACTTGACACCCCTCAATTTCGCCCCAATCTGGTGATGGTTTTTGAAATATTTGTGTGTTCTGCAAAATAGCCACTGAGCGAATACGCGAGCAACTAGAGTATATTTATTGCTACCTCGTGAAAGATCTAATGTAGTAGTACATTCAGTATTCACGGGACCAACATGTTCCATGTCAAAGTGCTCGAAAAAAATTCACACATCACACCAAAACCGTATTTTCAAGGGCACTCTTTCGGTGGGTAATGGCGGACGAATCCTTAATGCGGTCTTACAAACATTGCATCTGTGGCTGGTCAATAGGCTGGCTCAAGGGAGAGAGAGCCGCAGAATAAATATTTTGTATTGCTAATCTTTGGCATGTCAATTTAATGGAATTACTGTGACATCACTAATGGGATGATTTCCACATCACTCATGTTTGGTAGAAGAATTATTCACAAGAAATTATCAGACTTTAATGTTAATTACAAAAACGTATGGAAATACATGTATGTGATGTAAATATATTTCTGTAAAAAACTTTAACTACAATACTCTGGTGAAATGCTTACCTACACATAAACAATAAATCACACATAAAATCTCTGAATACCAATTGTTTGTCACATGTGGCCATTCAATCTGCTAAAAACAATCTAAACAATTGTCTTTGATGGATATTTTCTTGATCAACTAGCACTAAGAATTTGTCATTTGATAACATATTTTTTTTAAATGACATCAAAACAGCCACACATCACAAACAAGACATCTTTTTCTAATTTTATTTGAATAAATATGACATAAATGGTATCTTTCCTAACAGAAATGAAATCAAAGCTCATCCAGCAACATGAATATAATCTGATGAATTCATACAGTCAATACCCATTTAAATTTGTTTACTATCTGTGATTGAAACTCAGTCATATCAACTAAGTGGATTGCACTACTGGGTGGCCAGGTTTGTTTTCACGATGATGCTGTAAACTGCAGCCTTTGAAATGAGATCAACATATGGTAGGACCAAAGAACAGTTCTACGGATATCATGTAATTATAACAAGTTACTCAGGTTATGTTAATTAGACCACAAGAGCAGTAGACAGTAGAAATCTGATACAGTCCTGGCGGTCAGTGTCTATAATTATAAATACATGCTGATTCCTGGTACCAGTAGTCAGCCTCTATAAATTCATGCTGATTCCTGGTACCAGTAGTCAGCCTCTATAAATTCATGCTGATTCCTGGTGGTCAGTCTCTGAATACATGCTGATCTCTGACGGTCAGTCTCTATGGATACAGCTGATTCCTGATGGTCAGTCTCTATGGATACAGCAGATCCGTGGTGGTCAGTCTCTATGGACACAGCTGATCCGTGGTGGTCAGTCTCTATGGACACAGCTGATCCGTGGTGGTCAGTCTCTACGGACACAGCTGATCCGTGGTGGTCAGTCTCTATGGATACAGCTGATCCCTGGCAGTCGGTCTCTATGGCTTCAGCTGATCCCTGGCGGTCAGTCTCCATGGACACAGCTGATCCCTGATGGTCAGTCTCTATGGCTACAGCTGATCCCTGGCGGTCAGTCTCTATGAAAATAGCTGATCCCTGGTGGTCAGTCTCTATGGATACTTGCTGGACAATAATACAACTGTGATCTATTCACATCTGTAATCTATAGCTTGTTCCAGTGTTTATGTATCCTTGAAGTAAATCTCAACCTGGTAGCTAGTACATCCTTTATAATCTGGTTCACAGAACTATCAAGTCTACACATAAATCTATACACCATGTTCCTAATTACAGATTGGCAGCATTGTACATCAAACAAAGTACATAGGAAGCTGGTACTTTCATATTTGGACATATCAATAAACAGCTTAAAATATTATGATATGCAGTATGTAACCTATTTATAGTGGGTTTCTTGTAATTCTACCAGACTTGTATCGCTTACATAGGAGAGCAATATGAATGAAACAGTGCGAGTTTCACCTCTTAAGGAGCACATATTAAACCTTCGCAATATAATATTCCCTTGGACATATAAAGTTCTATGTTGTCTATTAATATCATCATCATCAGAACATCCTTCTAAGGTCTTAGATCTGAATATCATACAGCACTTTTTTTGGCATTGTATTTTACATCATGACTCGTTTCAAATTTCTCACATTCATGCAATAACTGACACAGTCCAGCTGATGATGGTGGTACCAAGACCAAGTCATCAGCATACATTATGTGATTACTTAAATGTCCATTCACATTACAACCAACATTACATATTATAAGTTGTTCACTTAGTTCATCTACATATACATTGAAAAAGTAAGGGGATAATATTCTGCCTTGTCTAACACCATTGGTTCACTTTAAATTTTACCGAATGTACATCTCCGCATCTTCTACACATATGGCTTGGTTCTTATACCAGTAAATCAGTATTCGTAATATATATGCTGGGACTTCCCTTTCAGTAAATTTCTTAAACAACATTATGTGATTTACTGTCAAATGCCTTACTGGCATCAAGAAAACATACAAATACACTGCCATTAAGTGATCGATATAAATCAATGATTTCATTTAAAACATATATACACTGGTCCGTCATGAACATTTCAATTCTACCTAATATAATTACTTCAATAAGTTTGCTAAACACACTGGTTAATGCAATCTGATGGCAGTTGTTGTTAGAAGATATTTTACCAGCTTTATCCTTAATTACTGGTACAAGTACAACTGACAGCATTGACTCCGGCAGGAATCCATGAGGAATAAAGCTAGTGAAACACATAGCTAGTAAAGGTACAAGTGCTGTGGCTGCATATTTTATATGATCTGAACATATGCCATCTGACCCACATGCTTTATTAACATCAAGCATCTTAATAGCATGTGTTACTTCCTCTCCTGTAACTACAATTTCCTCATATGGCAGTTATATTCACATGCATCTACACTACTATTGTTGACATAATTTGATAAGTAAGAATTTTTTTTACGCCATAGATCTACAATCTCTATTCCCCCAGATACACCTTCAATACTAGATGGAAGAGGAGTGTTAGTTATTGATAGTCTTTATCTCTCTCCAAAAGGCCTCAGGGTTAAGGTCTGTTAGGTTCTTAGCCACTGCCTCCTTACTATGTCACTACACAGTTTATTTACAGATTTAATATGATTTTCATCAGTGCATCGTATATCTTTACATCTTACAGCCTCAGTTGGAACATAAATCTCATGCAAGTAATTATCAGTGAGCATACAGTAATTATTATGTCATTATCTGTCATAGTATTCCATCTAATCTTTGCTGTACCATTATTAGTATTGCTCATTAAATTTGGGATACAGTCACTATTGACATACACTTTGAATGGTATATGATCTTCATCACTGACATCGTATATAGAATATCGATCTTCCTTATACTGTTGTGAAAATCATTACTTGCTATGACATGATCCAACCAGGAGGTTGTATTCCATCATTCATTAACATATGTGTACGAGTTTTCCGGTGAGCACATTAAAAAAAAATTATTTTCAGAGCAAAAATTTAACATGTCATCAGCAAACAATGAGTTACCAATGTCACTTAAGTTGGCATTCCAATAATAATAAAATTTATATAGCACCATAATCACATAGTGCTCTATGGTGCTTTATAACACAATAATAATTCCACTAAACCTGTAGATCATAAAATAGTATGTTAAGTAATATAATAACAGTATAATTAAGAATTGTGTATCAAATTAAATAGTTAAAAAGTTATTTTAATATATAGGCATAATACCTAAAATGTATATATGGAATAAAATAATTCAATAATTAATTACACTAAGAGTCAAACAAATTATAAGGATCAAGTGGGATTAAAATAGTAAGATGATACATTATGAAAATTTCTTAAGTTGGATGACATCTATAGACTCCAACAGCTCAAATTTTATTACAAATTGATCAACAAATTTATACCAGAATACTTCAGTTGTATTCCATACACTTACAACTTTGAAATTCACCAATACAACACACGCGGTAAAAACAACTTATTTATTCCCAGAGTTAGTCATCAATATGTAAAAAAGTACATCAGACACAACATTATGCAAACTGTTAATAATACTCCGAATATCATCCTTGATAACATTTATACACATAGCTTATATGGTTTTTCCACTTATACAAAAAATTACTTTATCAAGAATTAAGAATCATGTTGTCACATTTCTAACTACATCTGTCATTCTTAAACTAATTTATGTATATACTGTGTATACACATGTATGTATGCATATATAGTTGATCACGTGATAATCATATAATTATGTTACATCAGTGGGGTGGCTCCCATGATAGTTGCATATAATTGTCTTAATGGGAGCCTCCCTGACCTTACAATGATTATATTGTAGTTTATGTGCTTATGATGGTCAAATGGTAAATACTGTCTGTCTGTATGAACATGAAATAAAATAAAATAGACTAAAAATAAATATTAGGTAAGATTAAAAATGTTAAACATATATTGTTCAGGCATTAATCATATTCCTGCCGGATTAGGAGGTTTTTAGCTGCCTTTGAAAGCTGATGCAGCTGTTACAGTTTCTGATGGTAAACTGTTCCACAAAGTCGACGCTGCTTTGGTGAATGTGCGATGTCCGTATGTGACTGTTCGAGTTCGTGGCACAGTCAGCAAGATTGTAGATTCAGATTGAAAAGAACGTGTTGGTCTGTAAGTGGACAATAGTTCGCTCAAGTATACTGGTACTTCGTGGTGTGCAGCACGGTAGGTATGTGACATGACCTTATATTGTATTCGACGATGGACTGGAAGCCAGTGGAGCTTCTTTAGTGAGTGGCGACTGGTTCTGGCAGGCCATGCAGTAAAGAATTACAGTAATCAAGTCTTGATGTTATGAGAGCATGAACGAGTGTCTTCGCTGCGTCATGGGTGAGGTATCAACGGATTCTCCCACTGTTTCTCAGGTGCTAATATCCAGTTCAGCATAAAGAATTTATGTGTTGGGTCATACTTAGGTGTTGATCGTATATAACCCCAAGATCATGGATGGAAGACGATTGTGGTTGTTGTTCACCGACCGTAACAGCTATGTTAGGTAATGCTTTAACTCCGTGTTTGGATATGAACAAGACCACTTCTGTCTTCTCGTCATTCAACTTGACCATGTTTTTCGTAAGCCAAGTACGAACATCTTTGATGCAGTTGTTCAGATGGGCAACTGCTGTTAAGCGTTCTTTGGGATCACTGTTCATGAATGAGATATATATTTGGGTGTCATCGGCTAGAAGTGCACGTCTAGTTGATGATGCCTGATAACGTCTCCAAGTGGCCGTGTGACAGCGAATATAGTTACGGGACTAGCACCGATCCCTGTGGAACGCCATATTCAAGTAGAACATCGGCCGAGGCACTGTCACCGATGATGACTTGTTGGTTTCGCTGGCGCAAATAAGATGCCATCCATATCAGAGCATCGCCAGACATGCCATGCGTATGTTCCAAACGCTGGATAAGGGTGGAATGATAGATAGTATCGAAAGCTGCCGATAGATCTAACAGAACAAGTGCATCAACTCGTCCACTATTTAGTGCCTGGAGAATGTCGCTTTGTATTTTGATCAGAGCCGTTTCGGTTGAATGTTGTTTCCTATAGGCGACTGGGATGGGTCATGCAGATTGTTAGCTCATAGATGTTGCTCGAGGAGAGTGTCAACGACTTTCCCGATTATTTTGGAGATGAATGGTAGATTTGACACTGGTCGGTAATTACCTAGTATGTCAGGATCAAGGGATGGTTCTTCAGCTCCACAGGCACGTGTGATGTTTCGAAAGATCTATTCACAATGGCAACTATTACCGGTGCTAGTTCACGAGCAAATACTTTAAGCAGCCAATTATGGCATAGCAAGTATTGTCCAGTTCATCTATAATTACTTTGAGAATACTAGCTTTTCTACATAAACAGGTTCATTATCATTACATTGATAAGGCATATATACATTAAATGTCGCACATTTCTTTGTCCCTGTAATAATTTCTGTTGCTACACACAAATCAAGATTTTAGGGTGTGGGCCAGACATGCCCCTCGTGCACCCCCCACAACTCTACCAACCCATGTTTTTTTTAAGCTTTGGGAGCTTTGGGGTCCCTTGAAGATGATTTCAAGTAGTAACAGTAAAAAAGTTGGGTCTCACTACCCACTTCGAACCTATCTTGGATGGTACCCTGAAATATCGTATTTGTCGTCAATGTCGCATGGTATTTAATCACCCGCACCACAATCGTCATTGTATAGTCAGATATGTCTCAATATGTACTTGTGATATGTCAAATTGAAGGTTTTCATCTGTTGATCATTATAATAGCATTCAATAGATATTTACTATTATGGCATGTGGCCTAATTAGCATAGAATAACTATACCCTATTCTCACTCGTGACCGCATAGATGACATCATTATTTGGATCAAATATATCAATTTCCCATGGCCTCTTTAAGATCAAAATAATAATGCATAACACTCTGCAGCATCATATCTTTCACTTGATACCAGAATTGTCTTTCTGCCATTACAAATGGATTAGATATGATGTTTCAAAGATAACCGTAGTGTCGCGCATCAAGAGGCTTAGCGCAAAGATAACCATGGATAGTCATGACTGGCACACATGTCAAAACTGTCTAGATTATTTGTATTTTTTCAGGTATACATTTACGCCAGATTAATTTCAGATGCATAAAACAAAGCACTACATATTCATATAATTCACATGTATATTAGCTTAATATGGTATCAAAAACTTGTGAATTAAAATGTGACAAATGTCAACAGTACAGACAAATCGAAAGCTAGTATCTCACACTATGATAATTCAGTTTATAGCGAATTACGTATGTATGGCATTCATTTAAATGATAGACATTGATAAAACAAAATGTAGTTAGATGCCACAAAGTTATTCACATCTTAATTGTATGAAATGACATACACTATCTAGGTTGATGTACGGACACTTGCCAAACATTGATAGCTACATAACCAATTACATTATTCACTTTGATGCTCAGTCATAATCACTGCCACTGTCAGCATATAGTTCCATCCCATCAGACATGTCCATGTCAGACTCGTCATCACTATCAGTGTGGTCGGGGTCTACCTGAGCTATATCAGCCAGTTCACGTGGCAGCACATCTCCATCATACCAGAGTGGCTCGATGCTTCCATTACTGATGTTCCAGCCATGGTTTCTGCTCACCTGGGGGACGTCCGGCTCAGGAATATGTGCTCTCTTCCATATGCCAACTTGATAGTTGACTCTTCTGACATGCTGGGTGAGACTGCGCTTGCATGGTGGTAGATTGGCCATGTCAATTTTACCTGAAGGAATAACACGGTTATCCTTGGCACACAGCTCATTGATACGAATTAGCCTGAAGTCATCAACTTTTGACACCTTTAATGCTCTACCAAACACAGCACAAGTGAAGCTGTCCAGCTCATCAATCCTTTCTTCAGGTACGTCCCAATTATCTCCCAGCTTTTTCAGTACATGAATGTATTTAGGAATCTTCAGTAGAGTTTTCACTGGTTTGAGTTTGCCAATCCCTTTGAAAGCACTAGTGCCGTCACATCCACTGAAAGCATGCAAAACCATCAGAGCCGTACATTTGTCTTGGCCGAGATCAACTGCTGGTTTGCTGACATCAATCAATCTTTGCTTATTTCCTACACCAGTGTCAAACAAGATGGTGATATCTCTAATTGATGCAGCATAGTGCAGAAGAACAAAGAAGATGTCTGAATCTGAGCTCTTCACACGAACGAATTGATAATTCCTACTCGACTTCAGAAGGGGCAGTTCATGGGTTACTGTCATCCGGCCATCACTGGAAGTCAGCAGAGTGGCATTCTCCTCACATATGAAGATCACTTGTCTTCCATGCAGTTCTGATGCATATCCATCACTCCACCACAGCTTCAGAAGCAGTTTGATGAACTGACACTTGTTTTCACCATTGGACAAGAATGATTTCCAATCAGATGGCCTCTTGGTTGCCTCTCCTTTCAGAATCAGTTTCTCTCCAGTGTGGCCGACTCCTTCAGGTTCAGCAACCTCTCCTTTTTCCTTGTTTGAGATGGTATCTCAGGAGTCACCAGATTCTGCAGAATGATCATCACTGCCAACTTTCTGTAACATGATGCCTGCCATAAGCTGTGTGAACTGATCGTATCCTTTTCCCGTGAGATCATTCAGAAGCTGTTTGAAATTATCAAATTCTGAATGGATTACCGTTGATCCTGGTGGTGACCTGACAATCTGGTTGGAGAGAAGAGTGGACGACTGCATAACAGCTTCAGCTAGCGCTGTCTCCAGCTCCAGTGAAAAGGAGTAGCTTTCACAGTGTCCCATTCTATTCAGGATAATTACGAGTTTTTCACTTCTGAACATATGACGCATGGACATGCTCATGAAGATGTGTTTTGGCAGCTTCCACGATCCATTAGTTGTTGCCCGGCATATGTCCTGACCAATTGACAGAACAAGTCTCTGTGTGCGGGATGAAGTGGGAGCTGCCATCCCAGTTATGACATAACATAACACTTTCTGGAGTGTGTCTGGTACGATAGTGTCAATTCTGCCAAAATCACGGGGAGTTGGTGGCCATTTAAGATCAGGTGCTTCAACAAACCCACCCTGGATAGTCTGTCGAAGATATGTACCAGTGGTCTTGATAACATCAGTTGATCCCAACTGGAAGGCATGTTTCACGGCTGTGTTGATGTCAATCTCTGAATCATAGACTATGCTCGACTGGAACTTCCCCATATCGCAGAAGGACAGTCGGCCTTTCATGGGTTTCAAGTTTGAGTTTTAATTTCTCACTCCAATAGTCAGGATTACTCTGCTCTGTATTCTCTATGCTGGATATGTACACTTGTTGCAGGTCAGCCAATTTCACCATCTTCCGATCATGCAGGACATCCTTCTCCACCATGCAACAGACTATGTCAAATGCATTTTCATAGGCTTCTATCAAGTTGAACTGGTTAACACGTGCCTCTTCATCTGTACTTCGCCATTTCTCTGGTTTTTGCATATAGTTCATGTGGCAATTCTTGTGGAACGTGGCTTCACAAGAAAACAGATCAAAACCTTGTGTTCTTGTGAGGAGCTTCTCATCCTGTTTTATTTGTGCCATCGTCGCCACAGTCTTCCATCCATTAAATTCAAACTGACTCACACCTTGACAAGTCCATGTGCCTTTCACTTTTACCTTCTTACGACCCTCTGATCCACAGAAAATACAGTCCGACTTGAAGATGATTTTATTACCTTCTGTGGAATTTCTACGACTGGTACGTTGGGATGTAGAGGCATCAGATGGTTGTGATGAGGTGGACTTCAGCCTGTCCATTTTCATGGTGAACCATTTGTAGCATTCCCAAATGGAAGCCATGATATTCCATCGCTGTGTTGGGGATGAGCTTGCATGTGTCCTCCATCCTGTGGGTTGAAGTTGGATGTTATGAAAGTCTCTTCTCTTTGATCTCCTGCAATTTCGCCAACTTCTTCTCTGCATCCCGCATATCAGACATGAGTTGAAGTTCTCCACATTTTAAGCCCTTTACATGAACTATACAAGTAGGTTCAACATTTAGATCACTTGCTCGTTTTCGTTTTAACGGTAAATACATACAAAGGTAGGTATGTAATATCAGCAGGTCAAATTAGGGTAAGTAACAAAGCTTATAATTTATCATTATCCAAATAAAATAAAATTTTAACTTATCAATATCTGTGAAGTTGACCTGAGGTATTCGTATAAGCTGCAATTGAGACTTAATTAATATAATATAATATGGGATACAACCTTGTGATCCCCACATACCATGATGAAACATGTAAGAAAACTAGTATTCCAGCTGCAAACATGTACCTAGATACTGCAAAAGAACGTAAATGACTTATAAAACAACAATATTATAGTCACTTCTTCATTACATTTTAAACAATCCAATGCTGATGGAGTACAGTGTATAATCATTAAAAATGCCCTGCGTTACACCTCTTGATCCGCGACACTACGGTTATCTTTGAAACATCATATCTAATCCATTTGTAACGACAGAAAGATAATTCTGGTATCAAGTGAAAGATATGATGCTGCAGAGTGTTATGCATTATTATTTTGATCTTAAGGAGGCCATGGGTCAAGGGAAATTTATATATTTGACAAAAATAATGATGTCATCTATGCGGTCACGAGTGAGAATAGGGTATAGTTATTCTATGCTAATTAGGGCACATGCCATAATAGTAAATATCTAGCGAATGCTATCATAATGATCAGCTGATGAAAACCTTCAATTCGACATATTATAAGTACATATTCAGACACATATAACTATACAATGACGATTGTGGTGAGGGTGATTAAATACCACGCGACATTGACGATAAATACGATATTTCAGGGTACCATCCAAGATAGCTTCGAAAAGGGTACTGAGGCCCAACTTTTTCACTGTTACCACTTGAAATCATCTTCAAGGGACCCCAAAGCTTAACAAAAACATGGGTTGGTAGAGTTGTAGAGGGTGCACGAGGGGCATATCTGGCCCACAGCCTATTTAAATAAATCTTTCAAGTTTTACATCCCACATTATTGTAACACCACCAGGTGGGTGCCAATGTGCCGTAAGGCTAATAATTTGTAAGGCTAAGATCTTCCTATTCCATCCGAGTAATCTGTTGTTAACACTCCTATCCCAATGGAATGATTCATACAAGTTATTTATATGTTTTAGATCCTGTTTAGTATACCAGGTGTCCTGAAGACATATTATTTCATTGTCTCTAAAGACATGTTGAATATCTGGCCGTAAGGCTAATATCTTCTTATCCTTAGGAAGACCTTTGTATAAATCTATGCGTTGTTAATTCAGGGTCAAACTAAACCATTCCATTTGGCTATCCATTCGTATATCTGTCCATACATATATGCTTCCGCTTTATCAATCCGTACATCCATACATTCATGCATACGTCCATCAATCCATCCATGCATGGATCCATCCATCAATCCATACATGGATGTATGGATACATAAATCCACCCACCCAACCAACCACTCGCACACATGCATGCATGCATACATGCACATAAAACATATTTTTGCCTGTGTTAGTGTGATAATCACAGCCCTTGCAAAATTTCTCAGTAGTAATATTAAGCAATCTTGTATAAATTATGGTGCTGGAGGTAATATAAATACACAAGACATGGTGATGCCACTACGTAGACTTTTGCATTAACCTAATAGGTGGCAGCATCAACGTCAGCATGTTGGAATTTTTAAATAATGTATTATTAAAAAAGCAGACTTTTGGTCCAAAGATATTAACACTGATTTATCAGATGAGCTGTTCTTCCTAGGGCATCCTATATCTCCTGTTATCCCCTTGTTTTTGGGGTCAACCTTCCACCTCCTACCATTTTTGAGAGTCCACCTCCTAGCAACACCACCTTTTTTAGGCCTACATCCCACCAATTTTGTGAACCAACCTCTCACTTCTGCTGTCACTATCAATGGACAGGCAACAACATTTTATATTTATGTTGGTAAGTTATTTCTATGAAAACTTTCAATGAAGGTGGTGCCTAAAGATGCTAACAAACAAGTGACATAAATAAACATGCAGACATCTGATGCATACATCATGGACAACAATAACATTAATTTACTCTGTAATGTCAACAATGTGTGTTGAATTTTTGTGGAAGCTTTCAAAATATTGTCGCAGTAATAATCTGTATGGATGGTGGCCTATCAGATGGACATAAACAAGCTATGACATTGGCGAATCAGACCACATTTTTTAGGAGGATGCTACGTGACTGGAACACTGAATATGAGAGATGGTTCTGGCAGGACAAAGCTTCCAAGAACATCCACAATCGCATATGCAACATGTTTTTATGTATTTGTGTGTCTGTTGTCTGAAGTGTCCTGAAACAGTGTTAGTGCAGACGTGGGCATGAAATTGAATGGCGACACATCTCTGTGCAATTCATCGTTAATTATATGAACAATGCTGAGATACATGACTTTAAAGTTTCCATGTGGTATTGTTTACAGAATTGTTTTTAATAAACCAGTGAATACAAATTCCTTGACTGGCTCATCTCCAGACAGGCCACATAAGAGATTTCTCATAAACAATATAGTTTGTTTTATATTGGGAGTAATTTAGTGGCTTCATGTTTTAACAGTAATATGGATTTGTTTGAAATGGAAAACTCATACTAAAGTTACATCTTGTGTTCAGTTAATTCAACATCGATCCATAAAGTTATAGCAGTGGAAGAGAAAATACTTTTGCTCTCAAATTGCTGTAACTTTGCTGCTTCTGAACTGTCAATCTACAGTGTCCATCTGCAGTAATCTTATCTATGAATTATTTCACTGTCAGGATACCAATTTGTTTAACCAGATAACTGATGGATATTGATTTTACTAGTACTGTTGATACATTTTCAATTCTTAAATTTTGCAAATGTTTGAATGAGTATGTCATTTATTGACCCGTGCCTTAAGCAAACATGAGTTTCACATGACACTGTCACCTGACAACTAGCAAACATACAGATTGACAAGGGGAGGGAACGACATTTGCTACAGCGCCTCTGGAAACACTGACATGCCTACAGCTTGTCAAATCTGTAACAACTGGAACGGACATCTTGAAGCAGGGCAAAAGTTCAAGTTAGAATGCAAGAAAAGCCTTGCAATTTCATATCTGCATATCTGCCTATTCTTATCAGTGACTAACCATGCACCCATTGTTTGAAAATAAACATGGGCTGCCTGGTGATTTCATGTGGCGATCTATGTTTAATTCATTGCTTCATTTCACGCCTACGCACATTTTCACGGTTGACCGAACTGTGGTGCTAAGCCCCTGCTATATGGAATATGTATTCAATCTCATAAATATATGGTTTTATATGTGAACGAATTTGGTATCAGGTGACATCAGCTTACCGGGTACTCAGCTAATAACAACACTATTAGTAGCATTGTGCAGGTAGAGCCAGTCTTTGTGATGAAGCTCAAAGAAATTTCTATGCTGAATGCATATATAGTGAGCAGATTATTCAGATATCCCGTCTTCCAATTTACCAGCATATGGTTGTTTCTTTAAACTACGAATTAACTAGCAGTCTGGATTAGACAAAATTAAATCCCCTCAAGTTGTGATGTCACTTATTTTTTTAGACTAGGAGATTCAGAAACACATCTAATCATTTTAACAAAGAACCTCTGTTGCAATGGTTGTTTGATTAAAACTACATTTTGACTTTGAACAGCTCTGTAATATTAACCTAAATCACTCAGCCTTTGGAATATTTAAGAGCAGTTTGGGATGCCTTAAATGTGTATTTTTTATATACACACCCGATGTGGCACACATTACAAGGAGGTGTACATGATAGATTGGCAAACTAATGGGCGACTATGTTTGGACCCCCCTTCCGAGATCTTAAATATTAGCTTACACCCCACCTGTGGGGCAACAAACCATGGTGCCCTCTGGGGAATTTCTTACCATACAATTTGTCCACTGAAAAAAGTAAATTACTAAATAACTACCTTTGCGTTTCCAGAAATACAAAAAATACATCGCCAACTGGTAGATCACCACTGGTCCAAGGTAGGGAATTAACAGAGACAGAAATGAGTGGACCTCGGTGCCTGGGAGGAGATATAGTTACAATGCTCCAAAGTCAGCATACTAATGTATAGATGACAGTGGCCTCAGCTGAGCTGCCCAGCACTAATACATGTTAATTTTAAGTCTAACCATAACCTAGATGGGCTAGATACCAATCTGGATGTTTTTGGTCAATAAATGTTTACCATATTATACAAATGACAATTAGTTAATCATACGTCACAAATTAATCAATTTGGCCTATGATGAAAGTCAAAAGTGTACACTGTTATACAGGAAATAAATATCACAAGACATTTAAGACAATATTTTATCGACTGACCTTCCACTAACTCCTGGATGATGGATGTGACAGTGACATATGAGGGAGCTGTTGCTGGACCTGTCATATTGTCTCCACCGTGTGGACTTCTAGAACATCTAATACTGTGGTACAGTGGACTACACGATGTACCAAACCATTTAAATTCATGCTACATATCATAAAACTTGATAGAACCACTGAGAATAATTATATATTATTATTGGGTCATTATATATGAAAAGAAAAGGCCCACATCTTCTTGACCTCCTCTGATTTGTGTGAAATTTGGCACATATTTGGATTGCTGTGAATTATACTTCTGCCAAATATCTGACCTGTGAGTCAAATTTGTTTAGTTATTGTTATTAAAAATATATATTACACATTTTGTGTAACTTCTTGATGTGTATGTATACAGGTACTGACGTTGGTCTCAAAATAAGTTAAAACTTTATCCCATCCACATACAGTATACACATCACATTGCAGTTGAATAATACGATAGCGTAAGAGAGACAGATCTGGAAACGACATGCTGAGGCCTTTGCCCAAACACGGGACACTTAGTCTACATCTGGACAATGAGGATATTGATGAATCTTATTTTCACTTTCAGTGGTCATTGACCAAATATATCAAAACCTTTATTTTGATGAAATATTATCTTTAGTAATTAAGGTAATTGTCATTGCAAGCATGCATGCCATGAATGCACATACATACAAAAAGATAAACACCACATCACTACACCAATGCACACTACGCCAAAACACCACCACACCACACCACACCACACCACACCACACCAATCCCACAGCAAGATGTACACACACAATACAGCATTAACATGTGATACAGATGCCGGCAGAGAGGGTGCCGATTGCAGATAAATCTTCGCTGTCAGTGACATATCTCGGCACCACTGACAACACGGCTGCTGTCACACTAATGGCAGCGCCTGCGAGATAGCACCATTGTCACAGCTGACACGAGGTCATTCGATGCTTTTAACTGATGGTTTAATCATATCATTCCACTGTATAACCACTCACTGGCACATTGTATGGAGTGATTAAATCTGAGTCGAGGCTTAGTCACTGTGATACCTGACCACAGAAAACATGTTTTTAGAGGTATCATTTTCATGTGTGTGTTTTTGTCCAGCCACCCACGCCTCCAACTAACAAAGCACTATATGCTTGCAGGCAGACACGCATGCATGCACCCATGCCTGAAACATTAAGGAGACTTTCATATGACACCCACATCTCCTTGAAACAATGAGTTTATTTTGATGGATGTTAAAACAATTGCATCAACTAATCAAAATCATAAATGTGTCCCAAGATGAATCTGCTTATAAGAGAATCAATGGCTGAACACCCATATTTCAACGAAGCATATCACTTCCACAAGGATTTTGTATTTGAGATTAAATCAAAATGAAGAATCATACTACATCATCACTGCATAAAACATGCAATGAAATGCAACCATGTGGATTATTGCAGACTACCTGATTAATTGCTTCCGCTATGCTATGATACGTTTGTACTTTGGTTATTAATGTGTATGCAATCAACATTACAAACACTGTGACCTTAAATGTAGCAATAAACAGTGTGTTCATTTTAGAGAATACAAAATATACAGTAAACAGAAACTTCTAGTTCTATAACGCAGGTGCAATGTTGTAGGGTTGGACCATCGGACTATCAATTGATATATTCCATGTTTTTAATGTTCTTGTTGCAGTTTTGAATCTAGGGCAAGTTCCATGTTGCTCCAGTTCAGTCAGTTACATGAATGAATACCTACCTGTAGACAGTGGTGGATATATGCTTTCTAGAAAAGTCAAGATGGTGTTTGATTGAATCGGTCTGCCAAGAAATGAAGTGAACAATGCTCGGAGTAGTTCTAAGGACTGGATACTGTGCTATGACTTACTTGACTTAGAGCTCTTGTCGGATATCCAGGATATCCAGCATAGAGGTCATACTGTGCTATATAAGAACTTATTTTATCTCTTTACTGAGAACTTGAGAATCTGAGCTCTTACATGTGTCAAAACCAAAGGCATTTAGACATTCGCAGAATCAGTATGCAACATTAAAGTTGCCAAAAGATGGATGATTATGATGAGGAACTAAGGAGGGTAATCAAGGTTAAAAAGATAAGTCTTCAGATGATGTTATTATAATACTTGCTGACCTAATTCTACCAGGAGAACAGTTCCAAAGATTTGGTGCAGCAACTAGTTTAAGGCCAGACACCCCAGGTGAAATGGTGTTTTTTGACAAAAAATACTGAAAATGGTTTTCTGCCAGATTATTATACCTTTGTATGCATACTATCAATAAAGTTCAATTCTATGACAATTACCTACCTCTGAGTGAGTTTTAATCATGGATCAAGCATGTCGATATCATGTAATGAAATCCATTATGCAATCTTTGACAGCCATTTTCTAAAAAACATTTTTCTTCAAATTTCTGCATTTGGAAATGGGATATCTCTTGGAATAATTATGCTATATAAATAATGTTTTCAGTGTTGCATTCAGCATATTCTACTGTGTGCAATGATCAGACATTTTTTTTAAATCATGAATCATTTGAAAGATATAGCCACATTTGTTACCAAAAAACAAGAATTGTTTTGTATTTTACCCAAAAATTATAATAAAAATAAAAATACAACATTTCAAAAAATGCTCTGATCATTGCACAATAGAATCTATAGAGAACATGGATTTGCAAGAATTATAACTATATATGGATTCAATAAAAAATGGCAGTGTTTCCAAATTTGCCAATATTTGCTCAAAATGGTGGCCATTTTGTTTGTTACCTTGGAAACGGGGGGGGGGGGGGGGCTGGCTGAAAAAAGTTCAAAATATTTGACTCAGTAAGACCCATTTCATGCATTGTGCAGAAATTTTTTACTGTTTGCATAAATTAAAAAATAATCCTATCTACCTGCCTTGTCTGGCCATAAGAATTTAAAAGTTCCCTAGTTAAAAAGTTTATTTCCACTCCAGGAAAAAAAGGTGATAAGAAACTATTTGTTTATTTATGACAGTACCACTGTAACTTTGTCATCAGAGTCAATGACCGTCAGATGCCTACAAAATTGCTGTCACAGATGTGGTTCCAATTATAGGCATGGCCATAGATGGAGCCACTGATTGCAAACAATGAATAGAAAGATGGCATTCTACAGAAGCTTGCAGTTGTGTATAAATAGCAATGGTCTAATGCATCTTTAATGCTTCAGTTGAAAGCCACTAATGACTGACCATGAAGAAGTGTTATTTTGATTGATGTGTTATTGCCTATTAATATTCAACAGGCTAATTCTTAGTACTGCTCAATCTGTTCACATTGGATGATTTTTTCCCCTTTACAATGCTGCTTTTTCAAATGCAAATTTGCAGCAATGGTTTTTGTCATTAAATTATTCTTGTATCAAATCAAATATTTATTCTGTGCATGCCAGAATTTATGGAAAGTGGTGATTTATTCATGTTGACAAGCATGGAAGTAGTTTTTGGAATTTATGCAGACCTGAATACAGACTAAGTTATGCTGCTCAAGTTTGTTTTATCAGTTTTTACAATCTGTCCCAATAAAATCAAACCCAAATCAAACCTGGTTTAACTTAAATGTATTGGTGTGTTTGCAAAAACAAATGTTAAAAAATACAAAGTGTTCAGGTTTGTAGAATTTCTGCCAGTTTGAAAGAAAAAAACCAGTAAAAACACATATTTATCTGTTTCTTGACTGGAAAGATCCACCCTGCATTGGTAACTTATTTGATAACCAAGTCATGCCAGTATCAAACATGCAAAAATCATAACATAAAAATGGGCCTAGAAGCCCTATGGACTATATTGTGAGTTTGTAATTATCAATAAAATGGTTTTTGGTGAACCATAGTTACAGATCATTAAGAGTTATGATGGAAGTACATTTGTCGGGGTTTGATTATGGGTGTCTGATTTATGGGAGGGTGAGACCACTAATACATGTACATATATTGATGTATCATGTCACATGATTACTCGAATACGAGTAGAATATCCCTTGCCGATTAATCGAATAGTACGTTTGCTACTCGTCACACCCCTATTTAGAATAGACACGGGTATTTTGGACACTCTACATTTGTGTTCAGTATACATTTTTAGCACCCTTCTATGGCAACACACATAATTATTAATTGTTAATGCTTTTATTTATTTATTTTATTTATATATTTTTATTTTATTTAATAATCTTAATAGCTACATGCCATGTTTTTCAGGATTGTAATGCGCCTCTGAATGGTAGTAACTGCCAGATCTATGGCGCAGAGAAATGCAGTAAATTATTATTATTATTATTAGTATAGGAGCAAAGTCTAAAAAAAAATGAAACACTTGGGTAAAAATTGGGAGTAAAAAATGTTCTTTCTCAAAATAATTTTTTTCTCATATGTATAGGGCTGAAAGTGTATGAAGATGATAAGCAGAAGATAACTTTTTGCCTGGTGGGTCATTCCAATTGAACGCAATCAATGACTGTGGCACTCATCTCTTCAATTTTTGAATGAACCAGCTTGGTGAAAGCCTTAGGAAAGATAACAACCAAATACTCAAATTTTGGATTCTTGCTTATCTTACCAGACTTTCACCAAAAACCAAAAATCTATGAGATGAAGGCAACAAATTTCAGGAATTTTTGTTGTGTTCCCATGGAATGACCCTGGTGTGTACTATATAGAATGATGAAATAGATCATTCACATTTTTGTGTCGCATCTGTCACACTTATAAATCTGTGTTTAGCAGAAAATGTTACAATGATAATTCTGTCCTGTTTATGGTGATTATCAAGGATTTCATGTTCTACTTTCAAATGCTACCCTTGATCATCTGATGAGGTGGAACTAGTGCAGTAGGAATTCCATTACACATTGGTTGTGCAGCCCACATGGACACATTCTGTTTGACACTGGGACAATGGCAGGCAGTGCACCCAGCTAAAGTGCAATAAACAGGCTTACAGCATAATCTCTGACACCAGCCTGCTCCACTCAGCTAGCCCAGTGAGGCCACAATAAAATATGGTTGTGTTTCCGGTAACAATGATTTTAAAAATAGGGTAGGAAAAACATTATATATTTTTTTAAATTTTATTGTGAAAAAAAATTGGGTAGGCAGACCTATTGTAATACTTTACTTTATTAATTATTTTTGTTCAACCATTTTAGCTAGCGCCACCCAACGGAATTTGTTAGAACTACGAAACCCAGACTATAATTATCACTTTCAGCCAGCGTAAGCTAGGCTATTGTTATTCCTTCGAGTTTTGTGTTCAAAACCGGAATCTGTACACTTCTGCGTATTCTAACGATGTGACAAGTATATTTAATTAACAACACGGCTTCAATGCGCTTAGCGGACAACCAAACAACGATCATAAAATGGTTTATGTTAGCGCCTTCCGCCCACGTCCCTGTTTAAGTCTGTTGACACGAGGTACGTAGCAGGGGCACCATGACACTTTGTAACGATTTACACGGAAATCCATCCAATAATAGGGACAATCGCATAATTTCCGTTCCAAAAGGTCAATTCTTGTTACTTTTCGGGACTGCAAAGATTATCTGTATTTTTTATTATGTTGAATGATTGTTGTAATAGTCTTTTGCTGGAATATAATATAATGTTAAAAGAAATGTTTTTGGTTAGAGGCAATAGTTTTCTTTTGTTCTTGAAAAAATGCATAGGGTTGCACAGAAATATTAGGGACGGTCGGGTTACTGGAAAGGCCATCTTCTACAGTGCAGTAGTGAAATAGTAGGACAATTTTGCATTTTGGTGGCCCTGAGGTGCCCTTAGAATGATTCAATCAAATACAGTTTTCTTTAGTATATTGGCATTACCCTAAGATATGTCTATGCAAAATTAGAGAAAAAGTTATTGAAGAGTTTTTGAAAAAATAGGCAAAATGTGAAAATTTACCAATATCTGTGGCAGTGGGGGCCCGGCCTTTAGAATGATTAAATCAAATACAGATTTCTCATGCATAGTGGCAGTACCCTAAGATACGTCTATGCAAAATTAGAGAAACAATTGCTGAACGGTTTCTGAGATATGGCAGCTAACGGTGGAGTGATGGCATAAGTCCGTTGGACCTTTGGCCCGAAGGACAAAAAAGGTGGTTGAAATGAATACTCCTGGTATATCCTGAATCCATATGGTGGGAGTTTAAAAAATGATGTCATCCCAAGTATATGCTGTTGTAGACAGTGTCCAGCTTTAAACATGGGATTGGAGTCATTACGACACATCTACAATGTTTGATAAATTAATCAATTTTAGCATTATTGTTAAACCTGACATGTTTTCCTTATTATGAATGGCAATACAGGTGTGAAACAAGCCAGATTTCCAGATACCCGATTCTGGAACTGGAATCGGTTAATGTGAAAGCAGTGGAATTAGAATTGGAATCCTTTTTGGGTGAGAATATCGGAATTGCTTTGAATGGAATCAGAATAGTTTACTGGAATCTTCTTATTTTAAATTCCACACCTACTGATTAATATTTTATTTTGGTGGTGCTAAATAAAGTAACATTAACTCCCAAGTTAATTGTAACTCCCAATTGTATTTATAACTCATTTAGGAGTTACAGAGTATACTGTAGTACCTGCAACTCCCAATTGTACTTTCCAAAATATCCAAATACATTTAAAATGTTTTTTAATGGGTTTACAATTAATCACCAGTCTACTGGGTCTTTGGGTTTAATTTAGGCAAAGTCAAGTTGTCAATACATTCTGACATATGTACCGAGAATTTTTTAATAAAGCCGCTGAATCGATGTGATCATATTACGGCATTAGCAATAAACTAGATAATAAAACATTTATGAAGCTACAGTTTCATTACGCAGGATCAGGTTCAACTACCCAATATCTTAAAGACCAAGCGAAATGAAAATTTTTTATTCACAATCTGAATGAACTATAATCTAAAAATAGTGTCCTGATATTCAATTAATTCTTACCCCCCTCCATCACCCTTTTCAAGGCCCCTTTTGGTCGCGCTTTTCTGTACATTTTCTGCACAGTTTGTTGCGACACCTAGGAGGCGTTGTGATGTCACTGCAGGTAGCACTGCTGGGATTTAGCATGGCGCGCATCTATGCAGGTTGGTGTTTCAGGCTGTACCTAAAATTGTAATCGCAGAATTGACTATTTTTTTATATCACCATAGAGATAATAATCTTGTGTCGCTGGATGCACACAGGAATTTTGTTTACTTTTTGCGTTATTGCCATTTGAACATTGTGAATGCTCAAACTTGCAAGGGGATTTAATATTTTTGATATCACAGTAAAGATAATATTCTTATCCAAACGTTTGTCACTGGATGTGCCCAGGATTTGTTTTTAGTTTTCGAGTTATTGCCATTTGAACATCGTGAATGCTTACTACTGCAATGTATACGAGGCAGCGGATGTAATGCAAGGTTGAACATTCACAATGTTAAAACGGCAATAACTAAACAAATTAACACAATTCCTGTGTGCATACAGTGACACATTTTTAGATAAGAATATTATCTGTACGATGATGTCAACAAATATTAGACTCCGCGATTGCAATTTCATGTAGTCTGAAACAGCAGGCTGCACAGCCGTTCGCCATGCTAAAGGATAGGGCGTGCTCAACATCTGATTGGCTGTGACACGAAAATGACCATATTTTAGCGGGTTTAGTGACATGAGTTCGCAATGAACAGGCTTCATATTTGGCACATTACATGACAAGAATATTAAGTTTTTGTAAACAAAGTTTCAAAGACATTTTAAAATATAATTTCACTTAGTCTTTAAAGATTTCCAAAGAAATAAAAAACCTATAAATTGTACATATAAATAAGTACATTTATGCAAGCACCAACACAAGAAAGAAGGCCAAATGAATGACATTTATTAGAGATTAAGTTAAAGAGAGAGAAATGTGGGCTCTACATCCCAAGGCCAGGCCTGACATATAAATCATAATTATAGCAATGTTTATGGAATAAGATTTTTTTAAATGTCATTAGAACAATTGTTAACTGGACATGCCCTCACGTCATGATTCGTAGTACTCTGTAACAGTGCCAATGTGAGATCAGTACTCACTGAAGCAAGAAGCAGTGTTCATAATAAAGACCAAAGGTGGCCTTTAGCTGTAAGTTCTACTGTTGTCGTCACAGCTAATTACAGCAGGTGATATTAGCAACATAATGGTTAGCCATCCATGAAGCTGAATGTATAATTGTTGAATTACATACTGTGCACCACCTGCTGTCTTATATGTATATGAAACACAATTATTATAAATTATTATTATTACTAAAATTGGTAAAGAACCATATATCCGGAACAAGCTGTTCATTGATGTGAATAGACATTGTTAAACATGTTATCAGATGAACAAAGTTACATAAAATATATGTTAAGTGTATAAAATATAGTGTAACTGTTACTTTAAGATCAGTAGATAACAAATATTATAAATTAATAACAAATAAAGTGTACCCATTAACAGTCAGCATATTCCTCACTGGAAGAATGTACTGAGTAAAGGTCCACTATACTATGTGGTAGTTTTTGAGATACAGCCACAAATCAGTGTCATACTTTTTAATTTATAACCAAAACAACAGGTATGTTTATGAATATGTGGCCATGTTGGATGACAACAGACACCAACGATATATTAACAGTGGTTACTGAACTTCGTATGGATCCTAGTGTGGAATTAAGAGAGCTTCACAAATCTCACAAACCAATATGCATGACATCAAAAAAACATGCTAAAAGAAATAAGGTTGTCACCATGGATAGATTTATTACATGAAAAAATACTCTACTGCGTAGGTGTATATCAAATGATTTGATCTGCTGTTGGATTGACATGTTTTGCTGCTTGGTGAAGTTATTGGGTTGTCGACTCCAGACCTCCTGTTTAGAGTGATTACAGACATCCAGTCATTTCACTTGCATAAAAGCATAACATAATGGATTAATTTATTTATGTAAAATACAGCATACAATAAAAATGTTTTATAAATACAAAATTTTGGTTATTCATAGATCAGGTTTACTAGCAAAAATGCCTGTCATCTGACGGGATGCCTTGGCAGATGACAGTCGTGATAGTGATATTTACCAAACGTTAGAAAACACACAGCATCGTTACATAAACACCATAACATGCTCGCAGATACTTGTTGTTTGTTCAAAATAACAAAGGTTGGAGAGAATGTGAAGTTCACATCCATCGATAGGCGTTCTTCATGACAGTGTAGAATTGTCAAATAATATTTGTATTGCTATGCTATTGGCATGAGGGTAGACATAAGCATTACTGTGTCAGTGTCTACTTCATGTTGTCAAGTCTATGACGCAGGGGCCGTTTTCCCAAAGTATTTGCTGCATGTGCATGGTTCCTGCGATTGTTAAGTTATGTTTTACGTATTATGTATTACCTTCTGAACATCTGATTTACCCCATAAAAGGTTAGAATCTTGATATATATGGGGTATTTTGAAAAGACGTATGTCTTGTGTCCTATTCTAGGCATGCTAAAAGTTTGGCACTTGAGGTTCAAATCATCTATAATAAGAGGAAGACATTAACCTAACCGCATACACATGCAAGCTTGATTACAAGTAGTTGAGCACTGAAGTCAAAGCGGAAGTTTTTCTGTTGAATGACTCATATCTAGGGTTGAAAGACTCTCATTTTGTACTCCATGTTAAGTGTTCTTCTGTGATCGTGACACAGTGTTTCAGTGCACAAAGGTCGGTCTTGCATTGTTCCATAAATAGTATTTTGGTCCGATGAGAACTTTGTTTTTCTTTAATGGTTAAACACTCACAATCAAGTGACATGACATCATCTTAAGGCCACAAATAATGAACTTATTTGCACTGAAATAACATTCATTCCCTTCAAATGTGGGCACCTTGGAAAACAAAGCAGCATTCGAAATAGCACTTGTCCGTTTGTCCGGGACAAGTGATTTTTGGCCCGAACAAGTAAAATTACTCTACATGGTTATCTGGTGGGCAAGTGAAAATTTATAGTAAATAGTGACGTGTGCAACATTGCAAACTTTTTATTTGTGGAAATTCAAATGTAAATGAAGTTCGCTAGCAATCGCTCACGTTGCAATTTTGTTAGTGTGTCGGCGTCTTTTCGTTCCGCGGCCAGTGTGTTGTACGTCAGTGTTCGACTGAGTTTTGTGCCTGCGTTAACAGGGTCATCCGCTGAGCGCACCAACCTAGCTTTGTCATACGCGTAGGACAGACTGTGCATCAGCCTTCGTTGATCGAGGCTGTATTTCATAAAATTGTAAATCGTTCAGTTTGGCCGATGTACAACTTGCTTCCACTCACGGATCATATTTCACAAACTTTGGAAATAGTAGACTTTGTATCGCTACCTGTTATTTGAATAATTATATAGTTTTAACCATTATTACGCCTAACCCACGTGGACTCGGCAGTCTTCCAAGTTATCGAATGTTAGCCGATCCATTCCAGTCCCAGATCAGTGACAATTTTCTAAACTTGTAACTGGCTCTCCAGTAAATCTATGGTGGTGGTTGATAAACGGAATATTAATGCCAGTGTTGTTGTATCTATGTGACATTTATTCTAACTATAAATTGCAAGTTTTCGGAGCCAAGTTATGCAAAACGTGCGGCAGGGCCGCCAACTACGTCTGTGCGCGGCAGCAACGTTACGACGTAACTAAATCTATAAATTATATTCTGCCTGGTAAATGTAATTCGGGCACCATTAAAACTATTTTTTACCTCATTGAAATGGTAATATAAAATTTAGTAAATCTATGCATTTGTTTGCTGGTGATCAATTGAATAGTATCTTCGTTTGTGAAATACAGAACTTTGTTAATATTGAAGTTCATAGAGCTTGAACAAAATAATATCAGATTATATAGTTTATTATGATTTTTGTGACGTTTCCTGGCTTTGCATTGGTCGTGTTCCTGATGGTTGAGTAGCATCTTCAATGACTAACTGATGCCAACATTTTACAGCAGTGTTATATATATACCATATTAAACAAAAACAGTTTTTGCAACATTACAACAAATAGAAAGGAAAACAATTGTCTCATTCCTATCATCATCATAATTATTTGTTACTAATAAAAGCTTTCATATCAGCATCACTAAAATATTGGTATGCATCATGTAACGTGTCTACTTTTAATATTCGTGATGATTAATAATGATAATGGACCTGAAAAAAAGTTGCAAATATAATTTTGCAATTTCAAAATTTGCAGATTAAATCAAATTGTGTCGTTGATCACAAGTCACTCAGATGTACATGCAACGAAACAGCAGGAACATTGTGTTGTTGTCATAAAAAGAAAGACAAACTTTTTCCGTTTTTTCTGAAGCTTCGATTCCCCTTAACAACCACTCGGACATGTACAAATTTTTGTGGACAAGTAGATTTCAAAACTTACTTGTCTGCCAGACAAGTAAATATTCTGGCTTATTTCTATCACTGCAAAGTAAACACTAAACTGTAAGGAACACCTCATAAATGAACAATGATTTTGCTTTTATTTTAGAAATGCCACTATGACATGGCTTGAAGAAATCCACTAAAATGGTGCACATCTGTGAAATTAAAACAAAATTTAATGAAAAGTACATTTAGCAAATAAGAATAATTAAACTGCAGACACTGCCATTAAGTAACAACAATAAGAAAATTACCTGTATCTTTTATGCCTGCGTCTTGTGCGTTCATTTCAAAACCCTGCAAAAAATTAATTAAGACATGCTGAAGCAAAACAGCTAAATATCAAACAGCCGAACAAGTTTTATTGTGCTGCTCAGAGGTGGTGCATCAAGGAATTCTACTTGAAAGGTCCGACTCAATTGCATATTACCTCCAGACACGGAACCATCTCAGTTTTATCACTACAAAACTATCGGCTATGTAAGAAAATACACGAAAAGAGCAGCGTGGTAATGAGGCAACGAGTCATTAATAACGACAGTGAAGACAAGGTAATGAGTGTCTAGTGCCTGGGATCTATAGGTGATTGTTCCCTGCAGATGTGTTTAGAGGGTGACCGCATTGTTCCTAGAGACATTACGTCGGTGATTGGGCCGCATTCTCTGCCAGGGTCTTCTCTCGTGTTACCTGTGTGTGCATTGTGGCACTTGTAGGACACAGGCTAACTTACTTTCACACAAAGTGTGTCCAAGAACGTTGGAAGCAACACAAAGTAATTTGAGTCTATTTACTTATTTACATTAAAAAATACTGTACAACAATGTGATGATGGTATGAGCAATCTCTGTTGTATTTAACTCGACTAATGGTGGTATGAAAAGTTTATCAGTGGAGATTAATTATTGTTAAGCTTAGGATTCAAACACATCTGCGAATTCACATAAAAAGTAAGACTGTAGAGATGAAATAGACTTGCCTCCTAGTAATAATGATTTCATAACATTACGAGCCAGTGTACTATGTGAACAAGCTTGTCAGAATCTGTTCTTAAATAAAACAAATGATGAAAAGAACATCTGGGGACAGGAGATCTACTAAACAATGCAGATATTCCATTTACTGTTGGACATTCACAAGTTTTATTCTGAACACAAACATCTGACTTTAACCCTTGGAGTGTCTCGGGCCGAAATTTGGCCCAACCGTACCTGCCTTTGTTGTAACAATTTTAATTTCCTTCATGCACAACTGACACACAAACTTTTGGTATCTATGGATAGCTGACAGATTTTTCGAGATCGTGTATATTTACTCATGAGCAGATTCAAATGTCAGCAACTCACAATCTAGCTTACAAAACATGTGATGCCGTTGATGCCCACATTTTAGTGATTTTACTATATCCTGCATGCTGAATTTATGCATCAATCGCAGATGTGTTTGAATCCTAAGCTTAACAATAATTAATCTCCATTGATAAACTTTTCATACATAAGTGAGCGGACTTAATTCAGCGAATCAGAACCATGGTTTCAAATGTAGCATCATCAGCCCTCCAAAGCGAAAGTCGAAAACAAAATGGCGGAGCAGTGTTCGGCATCTTGTCCACTTCGAAAGTTTACTTTGGATTATCTCAAGTTTCTGTGTCAATATTTTGAAAACTATGCCTGACAGTATTCATAAATAAGGTCATTATACTAGTTCAGATAGGTAGAACGACTTTGGGGTGTTTCTTGATATAATAATTAAACAAATTAGCAGTGCGATGTTTCTTTGGATGAGAACGTGGGTTGTAACGGTAACGAGCGCGGTAGTGATCGACCTGCTTGAATTGGCCTATTTTATGTCAGAAAAAAAGAATAAAAAAAGTTCTCAACAGATTTATTTTTATTTTTGTGTTATTTGGCAGCAAACATATATGGCTACATTTGTCTGGATAGATGTAAAGTGTACTGCCATTCAGTAATTACCTCGCAACACGATTAAATGTTTGTTTTTTAAATATTTGTTTGGAAGAAGTTAGATAGTAATATCCCCATGACTTTGGTATGTGATATAGTTATTATAATTTTATTATAATACAGCATTCCTTTAGCAATAACATTATACTTCATTCATATTTGTATAACAAATAGTAGCAAAGTTATGATTTTTATAGGAACAATAGGCTATGTAAGTTTTTTAGTGGTCACTTCTAGGGTTAATAAGCCATTGTCAATATGCATCAGTCATGTCTGGGAACATGGCTTCCCAGACAGGATTCTATATTTTAGAGCAACAATGCCCACATGTCAAGAAGAAAGATCTATGCTGTGTTTTGTCAATCTCTTATTGGGTTTTCAGTCAAGATATCTACTCATAAAAACTAAAGCTGCAGATGAGTTGCAGCTTAAGAATGTATGATTGATGGTCCAGTAATTCACCTATTGTATTGAATATCAAATAAAATTTCTTTTGACAACTCGTATCTCTAAAGATAGAATAGGGAGTGTTTATAAATAATACAAATTAAGTAAAAATATGATAGTTAAATATGATAGGATGGGTGCAGGTGTACTAGCTGCTGTACTGCCAATATGTAGGTGCAGTGACAAATTCACATGGCTCAAACTAGTTGTATTTTAAGCTATTTTCTACCTACCTTGTTCTTCATCAAATTATAACATACCGAACACTACTGAATTATGGATGGAACCAACAGAATGCATCAATATTAATTAACATACAGTTATGTGGAGAGCAGCAAAATGTAATTATTTTAATTTTGATTGACTCCCCTGTTGGTATTCACAATGATCTTGAAGGTCCATATCCCCTTCTATACCCCATCCCTGGGTCTTCACAACTTGGTTTGTGCCGCTGCTTTGGCACTAAACTGTCCAGATGAAATGATCATATCTTAAAACACACCCACACCGAACCTGTCGTTATATAGAAACCCTATACAGTAAACCATTCGTTATCGAACATGCAATTTGATAATCTTTATGAATGAAGAAATGCATAAGTGTCAAAAATCATCCTTATCAGCATCATCAATAGTTACTTGTTTATCTTGCGAGTCATGTGACAGTCTTAGTAATACTCACTTGTATACTTGGTGAGTCATGTGACAGTCGTAGTAAATGTTGAACATGATCAAGGTTTTTGTCTAGGATGCCTTGTACTGATTGACGACATTCGTCAAATTCAAGATTTACTTTGTCCCGAAGGATGTCATCTTGCAACAAGAAATACAAGCTGTCTGTTAAACAGCAGTATTTCACATTTTAACATAATTACTAAGTATACCATGTTTGTCATTTAATTAAGCCCATCATGAGTTAGGTTTGTTGATTTTCAAATTTGAATAGTTACAGTAATAATATATTATTATGTGCAAACAGTTTAATTAAAAAGTGTGTGCACTTTTGCTAAAATTATCAATTTTGATACTTAGATCGGGTAAATTATAATTGTGAAAGTATGAATAGCCTTAGAACTTTGAATCAAACCATCTTTGCACCTGTTTTGACAAATTTGAACTGGATCTGGTCTAAAACAATTTAACGATTTCACCAAAGCTAAATAACACATTTATATAAACCAGCTTGCATGTCATAGCCTATATTAGATATATTAATTATCATGTTACATAGTTGCATTCTATAAAATGGCACTTTTTTAGTTATTATTCCATGCATCATTGTATTTCTGATCAGTTTTATTAATTAATTGACACAAGTGACAAATCCATAATTTTTTGAATTGTGCAACTTAAACTTGCTTTTAGGTTTCTCATTTTGAAACAACAGTACAGCATTGATTGTAAACCACCAAGCTACCAGAAGTGCAACCTGCATAAAGCGCTGCCACCTAGTGTACAAGTTAACACTAAATTGTATAAGAAATTACACTGTTGTAGGGCATACATTTCAGTAAAAGGACATATCATGTTTTGGAAATGGTGAGCCTGGAGGCGTTTATAGCAGTACAAAATCATCCGTTGAAAGAACTGTTTTACCAAATGCAAATAAACATCAATGATATGATTAATGTCCAATCAAAATGAAAGGTCTGATTCAGCCCAGCAAATTCGTGAGAGTGACAGATGGGTGCCGGAGTCACCCAGGTAAAACAGGAGACTTAAGAGATCTATTTTCATTTCATTTCATTGATGAGGAAACATGTAACTTACCAAGATGTCTAAATGCCTGGGTTGTTGTATTTGACGAGTGCTCACTGGAGGTAATGTTTTCAGTGCTGTTATCATCACAAAGTTCTTCGAAGCCACCGTGGGAACACGTGGCAGCGACAAGTGGGCCGTAATGTGACAGTACAGCAGTGCTGCCCCGAATAGCAATGTCTTGCGAGATGAAGATGTTGTCCTGATCGCTCTCATCATTGTAGTTGGCGTTGCAGCAGTAGTCGTCTGTGAGTGGACCAGAGCTGGGAGTGCTTTGGTCCTCCGTCCAGGTCATGTG
The DNA here is from genome assembly GCA_963995525.1 of Escarpia spicata. Taxonomy (NCBI): domain Eukaryota; kingdom Metazoa; phylum Annelida; class Polychaeta; order Sabellida; family Siboglinidae; genus Escarpia; species Escarpia spicata. Next base: position 27,761,464 of record OZ023218.1, read on the forward strand.
TGTGTCTTCACTTGAAAGACTCGCCTGCACCACAGCACAACTTGTAATAATTATGTGTAGTTCAAACAAAGGTCCATATATATGCATAAATACAACATATATATACAATATAATATATATAATCCTAAAGGCAGCAAATGCAGACTGTTTCATTACGAGAGATAGGATATACAGTCTATGAGAACAATGCTGTCAATCATCAAACTTCTTTTGTTGAAAATAATTATCGATATCAATATGTCTGGTTATACTATATATAGTACTAACAGTTCAAATTTAAAAATAAAAGGTATTATCCACCCAACTAGGGTTCAAAACTTTAAGCAGACTGGCTTTGGTTTGCTTAAAACAGCCATCTGCCCAAGGCGACATAAATAAGAATATAAAAGTACACATCACATTTTTAACATACTTTACACAGGTGACAGGTAGGTGAGATGTATATATAAATATTATTACTATTTTATTATTATTATTACCAACATTTATACAGTCCCATATATCCGGGACCAGCCCATTCATGGAACTCAGAATCAATTTATTTTACCTATGTATACAATGACTAACTTATGTGATACGTAAGGTCGGGAAACTCCCATTAAGATATATTATATTGCTAGCACAGGAGCCACCCCATCAATATAAACAACAACAAAATTTATATGAAACGATCAGAATAATATGACTTAAATAGATAGTTGAGGATTACTCATAGGTGCTTACACACATTATAAAACGTACATGGAATTATAAGAAATGTTTAAGAAATAAAACATATTATATAAAAAAATGGTATATATTAAATAATTAACATGAATGACATTTTTGAAAATATTAAGATAATTACATAAATAGTTATATGTTAAAATTAAGTAAAATGTTTTATGTAATAAAAAATTAAATAAATAAATAAAACATGTTTATGAAGTGTCCAACAGCAGTTCTTTAGTGGAAGTAATCCAGTTTAAATAGGTGCGTTTTAAGAGTCTTAAATCTGGTCTGTTAAACAAATTTTGACTGGCAAAGCGATATATATAAAGATAATATGCAGGTGTGCTTGCAACCTTTCCAGTTATCAATCTCAGATGAAAACAAACACATATTTTATCGCTTACATTTTAAAAACATTTAGTTGATTTTTGTTATCCTGGATGGTAATAAAATTTTTCAACAAAACAAATGATCCACACCTTGGGAATATAAGTTTGCTGATGATTACACCAGATGTCGCTGCTGCAAGCGCCAGCAGGTGCTACGGGCCGAGTGTCGGAGAGAAAATGGTCATAGCTGTGGCAGTGTGCTTGCTCTCCATCTGGGCACATGGGGTGGCACCCACAACCCCCTTCACAGGCAGTTTCACTGGGCAGGTCTGTGCATGTGTAGCTGAAGTGACTCAATGGATGAGCATTTGTGACATAGCATGGAAATAGTTTTATACACACATGAGGAACTGCCGTTAAAGTTAGTTGTTAAAGCTAACCTTGACTGTTCCTCGTACATTACTATTACTGTGCTTTGTGCTAAGAATAAAAATGTAGGTAGACTGCCACCCAAATTGCATTTAATAAGCATAAAATATTGCACACAACTTGAATGTTGCATCGTTAAATGTTCAAACATTACTGTAAACAAAACATTTACAATCTAAACATGCTGTATTAGCAATATGGGGTTATCCACAAGGCCCTTTGATGTTTGGTTCATTCAAGTGGTTCCCGCACAATACAACTGATTCAGTGAACTTCCTGCTAATAATTACCACCCATGGATTATTCCAGGTACCAGAACAGGCAGCACTGCTTTAAAACTAAATAAAACTGGATTTTAAGTGGCAGCAGAAACAATAACTTCCTGCTTGTACTGTTAGTTAATTTTGAAAATAACATCAAATTTGTGTGTAGTAATAAGTGAGGATTTGTGATGTGGCTATTACACTGTATTCTATTTCATGTACATACTGTTCTTCTGTGAACTGTGCTGCTTCAATTGAGCCGAGCTCCAGACCAGCCTCATGAATGATGCCAGCTGCACACTGAAAGACACATTACATCACATTTACTTGAATTATTTCCAAAACTTGCAAATTAATATAAAATGCATGACTTACTATGTACTGTTATCAGCTAATAACAGCAGCTGTTAAGCAATTCACATGCATATATAAATAAATTAATCCTTAGAATCAATCCACTGATAAGCAACCAGCAAAATAATTGCAGCCCGAACTTAATAAGTAGAAACCATAATTGAGTTGAACCACATATTGGACTTATGGCTTTCTCAATTGCTGCAGCAACTCTTTGGAATCACTCCATTAGTGTCTGGTTAGTAAGGAACAAAGTCATGTTGTCATCATCTCAAGACCTGTCTTTGTAACCATTCTTACCCTCCTCAATTCCTCATCCACCTGTTGACAACTACTTTAGGTACTGAAGTTAAGATCCTTTTTATGTGACCCTCGCCTTAGGTTTCCGAGGATTTTGGTACAACAAATGTTTTCATATTGTGTTGTAATTTTATTATCTCTTTACCAATGCACACCAATATCAATACATACTATAAGGAATATATATATACTGTATATGTATATATATATATATAAAATCTGTATACATGCATACATTGTCTATACTTTACACACATCAAGAACATTTTGTGTTTCTCCAAATGCCTGCAGTGATTCATCATCTCCAGTCTGTGTTACATGTTGGCTTTGAGCTGACATCACATCATTGCAAGTGTTCCTGCCAAAATAAAATGTTCTGTTACGGCATGTCTTAATAAGTGCTTGTTGCAGACAGCAGCAAAATTGTCAACTCCCCGTAAAAAACTTACAAAACCTTACATTGTGTTTAGAAAACAGATTTGTGCACTACTCCATGTTAACATAATTAAAGTTGCTGAAAACATTCGTAAAACATTGTTAATTGTATGCCTAAATATTAAGAACTGTAGTACACACACACATTTCCATTATTAATTTGGAAAACTAACTACATCGTTACACGGTAAATTTAAACCATTATTTTTTTGCAAAATGGACACTACTGCAATGGAAAATATAAAATAACAATGATTTCTATCCCTTTAACTAAACTTATTTTGTTTAGCTTCTTATCAGAATCTCAAGATTATACATACATTCATGTAATTACTTAATGCCATTATACTTACATTGAATACTGACTATTCCAGTTCCTTTTCTTGCCAATCTGTACAACTTGTTCAGTTTCTTTTGCTGTGTGAAAGATGACGTTGAAATAATGTGTTAGTGAAATTAGATGATATGAAACCCAAAGCACACAAATCAAATTATACATTATTAAATTACGACTGTATCTGTTTTGTTGTATATGACGTGTCTACGTTTCTAAACAATGAATTAAATAATTATTACATATAAACTACACAAGAAATCTAAACAATGAAACAAATATTAAAACAGTTAAAACTATAGTATAGAGGGGCAACAAGTTATCTCTATGCCACTTTCTTTGTTAATATGCTCACATTTACCAGTTCGCTTGTGTCAGTTTGGATGTTTGTGTCATTGATGTATGAAATATTGTATATTGAAGCTTACCAGATCCCCGTGCTTGTGGTAGATGGCTGCTTGATACTGTATTAATTGCATCTGTCATCTCTGCTCACTTAAAAAAACAATTAATTGATCAATGTACTGTACTGACTAAAAACACTTTCCAGCCAAACAAATTATTGAAATTTATTTTAGTGATCTAGAATATTGATCTCTTGTGTAACGGTTTCTACAGATTTGTGTGAAAATTGTATATAACTATAATTTTGCCTAAATGTGATACCTCAGAATTCCATTAATTCCACCATTTCAAGCGCACACCGCAATATTGCACAGCTGAAGCGGCGCAATATCGCATGGCTGCAGTGGTGCAGACTGGCACAAACAGATGTGCTATTTGGGCCTAAAAAATGTGCAGAGGCAATACTTTATAATGAAAAACAATATTCCTGGGATGACGTGGATGGAATTAATGAAATGAGACATAAAATGTATTATTATTCAGGGAGTTCTAATGGAAAAATCGAGGTGTGCCCAGATTCTATACAAATTCCTGGGGGGTTGCCAGGATAGGTGAAATCCTAACAAATGGTGGGAGTTTGGCCCTCAAAACAGTTGGGAGATGGGAAATTGAGAGTGTTGCCACACCCTCACACACCGATAGAAGAGATCGGCTTGGCCTTGGCTTGACGACAGTCACAATGTTCTGTCTCTTCTGGAATAGGAATGAGCCTTATGTCAGTAATGAGACTTTGTATCTCCATCATTTTCTAGTAGCCACTTTAACATAGTATTAGTATTTTATCTTTTAATTACTAGTCTGAACCAGTTAACAAGCATTGGAAACTGTAGATAACAACTACCCAGGTATGAGCATCAAAGTAGGATTACATTTGTAGAGAACATGGTAGTGTAGTTGTTAGGTTAGCACATTTGCCTGGCATGGCAGCGCTCTGAGTTCACAAACCCGGACCAGGCAGGTATGGAATATTTGGGGCTGGAGAGAGGATTAGCCCCCTCAATATTTAGAGCCTCAAGGACAAGGTGAGTTTTTTGGTGAGCCTGCGAGGGTCCATTTTGAGGTTTTTGGAAAGCTTCAAAAGTGGGTGGGTTTTTTTTTGTGAGCCTCAAGGGGGAGGGGTGCAGTCTGATGTTTTGGAGTTCTAACCAAAACTAAAGTAAAGGTGGGTTTTTTGACAAGTCTCTACTACTCTAGCCTAGGCTCTAGCCTAAGGCTAGGTTTGGAGGGGTGCAACTTGAAGTTTTTTAGGCTCAACCTCCCAATTAATATCATCATGTTCTGACGCCCAATGCCTTGTGATTGAGTCTGAGAGATCACATTACTTAATGTCGGTCCCATCTCGGTTTGGGACGTAAGAGAACCACCGAGTGAGTGAGTCAGTGCCTGACTGAGGGTGACGTCACAGCCTGAGGTCGAGGACGACAAGTCACAAAGACACACTATTCCCTAAGGCAAGCAGAGACGTCTGAGAGGCGATTTGATTGAATGCTACAAATGAACTCCTAACAGGGAAGGAATGTATAGCAGAAACTACTTCACTCCGGGGAAACACACTAAAACTCTTCAAATCAAGATCTAGGCTACAAGTCAGGCACAATTTCTTCAGGCAACGTCAGACTGAAAAGTGGTTAACCACTGCCACTGCAACTACTTACCAAATTATGTTCAACTGTCACAACAACCAATGCCTTTAACTTTTAAGGCCAGATTGGATAGATATTGGAAAGCCAAATGAAACGACAGATATGGAATAAATCAAGACCAGCTTGTAAATATTCATTAAACCTTAAGTATTAAGTGTAAGCAGTTTCAGTGTCACACTCAGTGACAGTGTCGGTCACAATTTGAAGGCAGTGAAGCACCCTGAGGCTGGACTGGGCCCGGGGCTGGTCCCTGTCCCCGGCCGCGATCACCCTCTGGCCGGCCTCGGTGCCAGCAGAGAAAGGTCGGTTTGGTACTAATGTTCTGATAAAGGCTGATTGGTTAAATGAGACCTCATAAGTTAACGAGTGGAGCGCTGAAAACAACATGAAGTTGAGAACACTTCACTGTCTTGGTAGACGCTTCCACATTGCAGACGATAGCAACGTTTCCTGTGTCTTGCAGAGAATGATTAACATTCCTAAAACTAATTTCATTGACTATTTATACAGTTCTTGCGTTTGTGGTACACCTTATTAAAATGGTTAAATATTATTACAATGTTAGTAGATTGACATTAAGTCGAACTGCAACTTTACAAAGCGGCATTTTAATAACAGATATACATCGACATGTTGTTAAGGCGTTCATTCCTCGTGACACAGCTGCGGCGACTGCTCGGTGCGCTAGATTTGTTTGCGTTTGCGTTTGCGTTACTGGAACTGAAAGTTTGTTAGTTTTATATCACTGCAGCCACTTTTTGCACGGCACTTTTGTGTAATATGATGTTCGAATATCAAATGCACCTGGGCGTTAAGTGTAAAATAGCGTAGGCTGCAATGTATTGTGCCGCAGCACAATTTACAACGACGAGAACCGCGCTCACGACACAAGACAACTGTGTTACTGTGTCCGTCGGCGTCGGCGTTGTGTGTGGCATATGCTGAGCCGTCCGACGATTGTCCCCTTTAATATAAATATGCCACGAAGTTATTACCACAACAGTAACCGTCCTTTGGGTATTAACAAATAAATGATAGCTATTCACGTAGCTGCTTGGAAGTCATGCTCACTATCATTATCATATATGACAAACGGTCTTGTCTCTTGATAAAGATTTTTAAAGTGATAAACAGACAGCGTCCATATCTATTCTAAGGCTTAGCCTAAGCCTTCTTTGCCTAAAAGCCCTAAGGCTAAGGCCAATATCTTCAGTCTTTATCAAAGACTTAATTTTGTTTATTAATCCGCAAATTCCGAACAGGGATAACATGCAGATCTGGTGATTCTGCTCTCTGAGTCTGACTCTGGGCCTGGGGGGGGGGGGGTGATCAGTGGCGGGGATGATCAATGGCTGGCTGACTATACCATTAATACAGTCATGTGGAAAGACTAGCTGTCTAGAGTCATGATCAAAGTTTTGTACAGTATTACTCAAGTTACTGTCGCCTACTTAATGGCACTTCCAGTTGCACCAGCTCATCTTTTGCTGTGTTTGCAATGGCTGATATAAGGATGAAGTGAAATTTAGGTATACCCTAACTAGTCTTTAGATCTTGCAAATAAACTTCACTCAGAATCACGCTGGTGCAATTTGTAGTAAACCACCTCATTCTGTTTTGTGTTTTTGATATATTAGACTAATTGGTATATTACCATTTACTCCCACTATACTGGTGCTTCTCAATTTCGAAAAAAGCCTGCAGTCTTCTAACTACATGAACCTGTACAGTAAACCATTTAAGCAGTAGTACTGTCTATTATCTAGAGAATATTCCAAAATGTTCATGCGACAACTTGAGAAATAATGCAAGCTATAACATTGAACATTTGTCTGGAGTGGATTATTGCCCAAGCACCACTGTTTGTTGCCCAAGAGATGCCAACACTGAACAATACAACATATTTTCAATGAAGTTTTTCATTATTGGAGTTTAATTGATGACTCAGTTTATGAATAAAAAGAGGCAGGAAGACAAATTATTGTTTTTTATCCAATGATACCTTACATTACAATATTGGTTTTTGGTCATTGCCTTTAATTATTAAATGCAATTGTGAATACATCAGCATTGAAGTGCATGCAAGTTGAATAAAACAATATATAACATGAATATTTTGTGACAAATATGTTTTTAATACTTTGAATGAAAATCAGATCCAGTGAACTCTTGGGTTCACATGACCTGATATCCTGTGAAATTGGAGATTCAGTGTCCCCTGGGATCGTTAAGTGCAGTATAAGATTTTTGCAATTTAATTTGCAGATTGCATCACTGATCAAGTGTCACCATCTAACTTTGCTATGGAGGATCTGCACGGAAAAATAGCACAGCTACTAGGTATGTGATGCCTTATTTGATATTTTTATTTGGTCAAGACAAAATTAGTTTCAGAAGTACCAACTACCAGTGCTTGTGAAAGTAAGTGACTAGGAGGTCTTACACAGGTTGCTGTATTTGAAGACCTGTAGTGCTGGTGAAGGAAGTGAACTGGTTGCTGTATTTGGTGACTTATAGTGCTGGATAAGGAAGTGAACTGGTTGTACACTGGTTGCTGTGTTTGGTGACTTATAGTGCTGGATAAGGAAGTGAACTGGTCTTACACTGGTTGCTGTGTTTGGTGACTTGTAGTGCTGGTGAAGGAAGTGAACTGGTCTTATACTGGTTGCTGTGTTTGGTGACTTGTAGTGCTGGTGAAGGAAGTGAACTGGTCTTACACTGGTTGCTGTATTTGGTGACTTGTGAAAGAATTGAACTGGTCTTACAATGGTTGCAGTGTTTGGTGACTTGTAGTGCTGGTGAAGGAAGTGAACTAGTCTTACAGTGATTGCTGTGTTTGGTGACTTGTAGTGCTGGTGAAGGAAGTGAACTGGTCATACACTGGTTGCTGTGTTTAGTCACTTGTAGTGCTGGTGAAGGGAGTGAATTGGTCTTACACTGGTTGCTATGTTTGGTGATTTGTACTGCTAGTAAAGGAATTGAACTGGTCTTACACTGGTTGCTGTGTTTGGTGACTTGTAGTGCTGGGAAGGAAGTGAACTGGTCTTACACTGGTTGCTGTGTTTGGTGACTTGTAGTGCTGGTGAAGGAAGTGAACTGGTCTTACACCGGTTGCTGTGTTTGGTGACTTGTAGTGCTGGTGAAGGAGGTGAACTGGTCTTACATTGGTTGCTGTGTTTGGTGACTTGTAGTGCTGGTGAAGGAGGTAGGAAAGGCTGACGGAAGAGAATCTGCCGCAGAAACACTGACAGATAAACTACTCATGGTTCTGCATGATCTTCCCAGCCTAGATCTGTCCAGAGCTGAACACGAAGCTATTCAGCCTCAGGTTTGTGACTGTTGGCAACAAGACACATTGAAAGTATTTCATACTAACCATGAAAGATGTAAACCAGGGTGCACGATACTTTTAGCCAGTTGGTAGTCCGTCGGACTGGCTGACTCACAAACAACTAGTCCTGAAATTGTGTTACTAGTCCTTAAATGTACCCGGTAATTATATAGCTATATATATATACATATATTATAATACACACACACATATATTCTTTATCATATTGGCCTATCGTTTGACTAAAATTAGTTAGTGCTTTTATTCGAGAAGATGACAAATCGATTCTCTCTTCAAGTAACATTTATAGAAAGAATTATCATTGACATACATATACAGTTAATGGGTACATTGTTGCTTGTTAACAGCGTTCATCCACAATTAAATGTCTATCAATTTGTTAGCAATGCTTGTCCATGATTAAATGTGCATCAACTAGTTATAAATGTTTGTCCACAATTAAAAGTCCATCAACTTGTTAGCAATGCTTGTCCATGATTAAAATTAATGTGCATAAATTCATTAGTAATGTTTGTCCACAATTAAATGTCCATCAACTTGTTAGCAATGCTTGTCCGTGATTAAATGTGCATCAACTAGTTAGAAATGTTTGTCCACAATTAAATGTCCATCAACTTGTTAGCAATGCTTGTCCACGATTTAAATTAATGTGCATAAACTTGTTAGCAATGTTTGTCAACAATTAAATGTCCATCAACTTGTTAACAATGCTTGTCCATGATTAAATGTGCATCAACTAGTTAGCAATGTTTGTCCATAATTAAATGTCCATCAACTTGTAGCAATAGTCCTCCACAATTAAATGTTCATCCGCTTGTTAGCAATGATAGTGTTTAATTAAGAAAATACGGTGATGCCGCAACAGTACACGTGCAAAGTCATCAGATGAGATGGGTGCAGTTTGGATCTGTTCATGTCGTTCATGGGTAGTCACTGTTGGACAAGACGATAGCAGTAGATGGACAGGCAGCCACAGTGTCGGACGATGTAGGAGTGGAAGTGGGTATAGAACTAGAAGGACCAGCAATGACTCCAGTATCGGTCGACGTCGAAGGACCGGCAATGTCGGATGATTTCGATGTAGAATGACCGGCGATGACAATGTGACTCAATGTCGGTTGTTGATGTTGCGTCATTCGCTTTAGTCTTAGACGACGATTTTGGCCTCAACTTTGCGCTAGATTTTCCCTTGTATGTGCTGACATGTGTTCCAGTGCCTTTGTTGGAGTTTGTTTGCTTGCTAAAATAATCACCGATTCGCCCCTGCGACATGGTCGAACGCGATGCTGTCTGCAAACCGAGTATTTTGATCATGTGGTTCCACACTCATGGTCGCTAGGAGGCACCACTTACTGATGTAAACAGCGGCCATTTTCAAGTCCCGTAATCCCGGTACCGGATTAGATGGTTAGACGCAAAATGTAGTCGAGTGACAAAATGTTATCTTATCGTTTTGCTTTATTTCATCACACCACTTCATTTTCACACACACAGTATACATTCTTTCACGTCATTATAGTTAGTCCGACGGGACTGCTCTTCTAAAACTGGACTAGTCCGAGCTCCAAAACTACTCGTCCGGGACGATCGGACCGGCCTTATTTCGCAGCCTGTGTAAACACAGTTTGTATTGGTTGTTGGTCTGACTAAAAATGCTGTGTGGATTTTTGCCACGTACGTATTAGTAAATTAGCAGTATTAACAGTTTTCCTTTTTATAATTTTCGTGTACCAAATGCGCCACAAACTATATCATCAAAAATATGGACACCCCTGGTATGAATACAGTTACGTAGATTCACAGCTACCAGTTTAAAATAATATTTTTATTGCATTGGATTACATTCTCAGTGAATTTGATAGAATTACAGTGAAACTGCTGATGAACTAGCAATAGTTGTTAACATGTGCACTAAACAATTAACATTATGATTGTGATGGTCAGTTACAATTACACTAATTGAACCACGAATCTTGTATTTCCAAAATGTTGTTCACTAATATTTTTGTCTGTATCTGAAACAACAGATTGAATCTAGTGCGGTGACTTTGTGGAATCTTGCTGTGGCTAAGAAGACATCTGGAAAACTTAGTGCACAACTAAATGCAAAATGTAAGCTAATACTTGACCTTTTTCAGGTACGTCTTTTTTGTGTAGCATAAGTATTTTTAATGTGAATTATAGCAACTAAAACTAGGGTTTCGTTCTTTATTTTCGGATTTGTTCAGGGAGACATTTGATAACAACCGGCTGTATGGCAATACTTATGTTTTAAAACTTGTATATTATTATCTTGATCTAGTGTTCCAACAACACTCCACTACTTTGTGCTTTCAGTACGCCACCTCTCATGCAGCCTGGTGTTCCTGTCATGCACAAAAAGGGGAGATGTAAACACCTACAAAAGGCAGACAATTGTACGTAGGCACATTACATATGTTTGTGCAGGGTTTTTTCACTGAAATTGCCCGTATTTCTGACTGTCCTCAAGACATTTCAGTACAAAACATGTATTGGAATAAAATTTACATCTCAACACACGTTATGTGATCTGTTCATGTGTGAAATTTCTTTCTGATAACTACAAAATTATGCGTTCAGCAAGCTTTTTTACAAACATGAAACTACGATTAACTGGCCGTGGCGATATGCTGCCTGTTCTAAGATGCTATATTGTTACGCTGGCGCTGAGCATAACACTGCGCATTCCGAACAGATCGAGACATTTTGCTAAAACTATGCTATCTTCATAGACCTCACACGGTGTTAATTTTTGTCCGATTCAAACAGAATAAAGTTTATTTTGAAAATAAATAATTGCTCTATAAATCAGAGATACACACTAATCTGAATGGATACAAAATCGTCCACAAACATGCATTATAAAGGAATGAAATTGGCAATAAAATAAATGTTTTTTATTACATTTGATTTGAGGCCACACCGTCACTTGAAAGTTGAAAGTTTTATGAATTTCCCTCGAGTGTCAACGCCGCCAGTTGCATGTAAACAACTAAGCATTTGCCTTTAGTAAAAACTTTCCCATTTTACAAAAGTACACCTGATGTGTAGCACCAGTCAATTTGGCATGAAATTTGCAATAAAGTATGTTTCTTGTGAAAAGTATGTTTGATCTGTGGTGGTGCCAAAACTTAAAAGATGAAGGTTTTGCGAATTTTCCTGAGTATCGATGCTTAGCACTGCTTCGATAGCTCACTACGCATACCACTTTGTCAGTTGCTAATGTTTTATTCTAAGCATATGTAAGCTGTTTCGGCATACTGTCATATTTAATTGCAAACAGATAGAGTATTTGTTTATTGTTGAACATGTGTCTCCCCGTTACAACAAAATAGGCTCATCCACATCACGTTCGCAATTATATTTTCGCTGCTTGTTATTCCTAAGATGCTTTGAATATTGAAACGCATATAAGTAAATTAATAATGAAATACAGTAAATGAGTCAATAAGAGGAATGTCTGCAAACACACTGCTATGCATATGTCCGCCCATTGGGAATACATTTTTGAAATTTTTCCCTGACCCATCCATGGTGATTGCGAAAAGGAAAACCAGTCACAAAAAGTCAAATAAAAAACAAAAAATATGACGCAAAAAGCTTGCCCGATACTACATTATATGGAATTGTCAGACCAAGTAAATTATTTGTTGCGGAACATGCTGTGTATACATGTTTTTAAGAAGTGTTCAGTATCAATGGACATTGCTTTCTTGTAACAGAAACAGTGTTTGTATTAAAGTCTTGTCTACTAAATACAGTAGTGTTAACACTGACTTGGGTTTATTTCATTTATAACCAAGAAGCTGATTGACTATTAATTATTTTAGTCTTAGTCACAGTCTTGCAAGAAACAGCTAAACAGTTTTATTGCTAAATGAATAAATGCATTATTGAATACCGTATATTGTTGTTTTTACAATTTTCAGTATTTGTGCAGTCATGTATGTCTGTATAATTTGTATTGTTTATAATTGTCAATAATTTATTTATGTCAATAATTTATGGTTTGCTGTTGGAAAACTAAACTTGTACTTACTAAAGGGCAGAAAGTTTCATGACAAAATAACAATAATCTGATGACAGTCTTGTTAAATATTAGTAATTCATGTTTGTATGTCAATGAAGTTATACAAGTTATTTAATTTCAGATGTCTTTGAAGACTGCACGTGCTTGGCTTGGTATGTAACATATTGCAGTAAAACAGAAATACGTACAAATACACAGGCAAACCAATTCAAATGTTGCTTCAAACTGTAATTTTATTTATGAAAAGATATTATTGGAAGTAATTCCATTTTGTTTTCATCATTTTAAAAACTGAATTATTTTGTATAGTTTTATTTTGTATTGATTTCTTAAATTTTGAATCGGATGGATTACCGGTACATATTGCAATAATGAGTTTTGGAAAACTAGAATTAAATATCATAGATCTGATTTCATTATTCACTAAAATAACTGTTTAATCCTGACGCCTTGAAGATATGAACATTACCTCCCAGAGATTGGACCAATGGTTTAATATTACGATGTAATACTTAATATGACATAATTACCTCACAAGAAACTTTTTTCTCTTCCTTTGAATAATTTGACTGCTTCTCGCAGTCTTCATCAGCAGAATGATGTTATGGGTTTGTCACATGACTGCTGGGACAGTGCCCAGAATTTGACCAGCACTACATGGGGGGAAACAGCTAGAGCACTTTGCACAAGAATGAAAGAACATCTGTCATGTCGCTAACCCCTATCAGCCATTCAGTTCACTTATGTCTGTCACCCCTACTGGGGCATAGTCCACCAACAACTGCTCTCCAGCGTCCCCTGTCCTGGGCCATTTTCTCTAGTTGGTTCCAGGTGTAGCCTATCCTGCTGGTGTCTGCTTCAAGTTGTCAGTGCCAGGTGTTTTATGGTTGATCTCTTTTCCTCTACCTGTGGGTTCCAGGACAGCGCTTGTTTGGTTAGGTTTGTGTCTGGTTTTCGAAGTGTGTGCCCGATTCATCCTCATCTTCTTTTCCTGATTTCCTATTCCACAAGAAGTTGACTGTTCTCTGCCACAGATCCATGTTTCAGGTTTTATCTGGCCAATGAATCCGAAGTATTCTTCTCAGGCAGTTGTTGGTGAAGGAATGGCGACAACAGGCATATCCTTGCCGCACACCAGTCTACTTGGAAGGTCTGGGTGAGCTGTCCTCCATTGAGGACTCTGCTGGTCATTCCTTCGTAGGAGTTCCTGATGAGGTTCACGAGCTTGGTAGGCACTCCATAGTGTCTGAGGAGTTTCCAGAGGGTCTCTCTGTCCACACTGTCGAAGGTCTTCTCGTAGTGCACAAAGTTGATGTAGAGCGGGGAGTTCCACTTTATTGACTGCTTCATGATGATTTACAGTGTTGCAATCTGGTCCACACAGGATCTGTTCTTCCTGAAGCCGGCATGCTCCTCACATAGGTACGGGTCCATGGCATCTTCTATTCTGTTGAGGATGATCCTGTTGAAGACTTTGCCAGTTACTGAGAGGAGTGTGATGCCTCTGTAGTTGGCACAGTTGCCGAGGTCGCCCTTCTTGGGTAGCTTGATGATGTAGCCCTCCTTCCATTCTGATGGCACCTGCTCCTCCTTCCAGATGTTCTGGAAGAGTGGGTAGAGCATCTCCACTGTTGTGTTTGTATCTTCTTTCAAGGCTTCTGGTGGAATGTTGTCTGGGCCTGCTGCTTTTCCGTTTTTCTGCTCCTGGATTGCCCTCCTGATCTCTTCTCTGGTAGGTTTGCTAATGTCTATGGAGATATTGGTTTCCACAGGGGGGACGTCAGGTGAGTTTGCAGGTACTGGTCGGTTCAATAGTTCTTCACAGTGCTCGGCCCATCGGTTTAGTTGCCCGTCTGCTCTTGTGATGGGATTTCCATCCTTATCCTTGACTGGACGTTCTAGCTTGCCGTATTTGCCGGACAGTTTCCTTGTGTGTATAGTTTCCTCATGTTGCCATTTCTTGCCGCCTCCTCAGCTTCTTCAGCAATGTCCTCTATGTAGTGCCGTTTGTCAGACCTTGCTCTCCTTTTCACCTCCCTGTTTGCTTCTGTGTATTTTTCCTGTGCTCTTGTTTGGATGTTCGAGTATGGCTGTTGTTCACTGCTGCTTTCTAATTTTCTCTCCTATCAGTGCCTTCTGTGCATGTCCGGATAGCAGTGCTAATCCTTCTATCTGGGGGGCATTGTCCCCTTCATGTCCTGAATAGAGTATCATCTCGCCTGTCATCAGTTGTCTCTGCCCTGCTTGTGTCCAATGTGTCTCGCCTATTCCCAGGATGCTAAGGTTGTAGGTTCGCATCTCTACCACTACTTGTGAGGTCGTTCCTGTCTTGAACATGGTCCTCACATTCCATGTTCCTATGTTGGTGGCGCTCCCGGTTGATGGAAGATTTGTCGGCCTGGCGGCTTCCGAGTTTCCCCGGCTTTCACCACATGGCTTCATACGTCTTCTTGGTGAAGATCCTTCCTCTTCCAGGGCTGAGGTTCTTTGAGCTTTTGTTGACCTTTCTGTAGCACAGACTGTTTTACCGGGTGGGGTTGCTAACCCCATGTCCACCCCCCCGAACCTGGAGGACCGGTGGATTGCTCTTTGTCTAGCCACTCCCAGTTGACTTATCTGGCATGGGTGACCTTTCTAGGAGCATAGCTCTAAGGTTCTCAATGGCCCTCAAGCCCCCCAACCATGGCAAGGTGGCGATCCGTCGGGCACCCATTACAGGTGGTCTTATGATGGGCTATGAGCCATAAGTGAACATAAACTGAACACAGTCCATCAGTGTTCATTGAAAGACATCACAATTTTAGACCACGAGGGGAACTGGCACCGAAAAAAGATAAAGGAGGCAATCAACATCTACAGAGGAAAACCTCCATTGAATCGCGATGTCGGCCAGGAGCACACAGCAGTCCTTCTCCTGCTTGTGTCACATGACAGTGGTCATGTGACACAGCCATAACGTCATTCTGCCGATGAAGACGGTGAGAAGCAGTCAAAATATTCAAAAGAAGAGAAAACAGTTTCTTGTGAGGTAATTATGTTATATTATAACATCCAAGACACCGGATCATTTATCCATTCACGGATGTAAAACGTGTTTTACTAATTTCAGATTCAAACAACCCTTCCATGGCTGAGAGTTCTCTAGGTGTGGCATCTGAGGTAGGCTGATCTATAACTCAGAATATGGTGGTTCAAGCAATAAGGCAGGCATCTCAGATTGTCTACAAGTGTTTATGAATGTGCTGCATATCAGTGTCAAAATGTACAATGGTTTATTACATTAATTGAAATTACATCATTAACAGACATTACCTCACAAGAAACTCGCTTTTTGTTCCGAATATTTTGTCTGTAAAAAGGTATAAAGCACACTAGGTGACCATCTTGAAATGTCTAACACAGCGATTACTAATTTACTATACATATGATGTCTGCCTAGGAAAGAGTTAAAGTACATTTGGTTTGTCCTGATCAGATTTGTTTCCATTAAAACTGGCAAACTGTTGCTGGAATGATCATATGGTGAGTGTTTTTACCAATTTTTAAATAATAAATTTATTGAATCTTGATTCGATCTTGAATGACAGAGTATTGAGACATTGAGACGACAGCTCCTCGATGGCGCTGCTGCAGGAGACAGTCAAGGTGCGGGAATACTTCCACAGACGAAGCTTGATATTGAAAAAGACTACTTTAAGCTGCTTTCTTACAAAGCTGAAGCTGTGAGTGACTGTTTAATTTCTTCTTCATCCCGTAACCAGGTGGTTGTTGGGACACCACTGATGACTTCCTGACATTTCCTGCCATTGTTTCATTTAGATGCAGTAAAACAGACCTTGGATGCAAAAGATTGGAGATTTTTGCCTGTAACTGATGTATTTCCTAGGGACGAAACTTGTCTGCTATGTGTGTGTTTCAATCTGGACTTTTCTGTTAAACTGCAGCATATCATTAATGCAAATTTTTGTGAATTATGTTTTTTATCATGTGAGCCATGCAGTTATTTGTAAGATTTACGAGTGATATATGTGACAAAGTATGTGTCTTTCTTCAGCTCGAATGATGGGTGTTTATTCACCAAGTCTTTTGTGGTTGTCCTATAAAAGATCCAGACTTTAACGGTATATTTGTCTATCTATGATCAGACCTGCCTCTTTTTTTGTGAAATCTGTATTTTCTACATTAAATTCTCTATAAATTTACATAATTTAATTTCCTTATAGCATTCCAATTGAGTGTAAACTTACAACATAATGCTCCTAAATCAAATTTAATCCGTAAAGTTTTTGCTGGAAATATTTGTAATTCAATTGTGTACTGTTGAACACAAAGATATGTGTACTGTATTATAATTTGTTTCATTTGAAATTATACTGTATAAAAATGGCATATGACTCCCCTTAAATCCACAAAAGGTGACTGGTCTGGATGATTAATATACGACAAAATAATAAAGGCAAGGATTTTTAGTCCTTTGGCTGAAGATCCAAGGGACTATTGCCATCACTCTGCGTCTGCTGTCCATCGTCTGCTGTTAGCTGCCATATCTCAGAAACCATTCAGCAACTTTTTCTCTAATTTTGCATAGACATATCTTAGAGCACTGCCACTATGCATGGGAAATCTGTATTTTACTGAATCATTTTAAGGGCTCACTAGGGCCTCCAAGGACCCCAAAACTGGTAAAAATGTAACATTTGGCCTATTTTTTCAAAAACTGTTCAGCAACTTTTTTTCTAATTTTGCATAGATGTATCTTAGGGTGCTGCCACTATATACAAGACATATGTATTTGATTGAATCATTCTAAGGGGCCCCCAAAGTGCAAAAGTTTTATATTATCTAGTGATGTGGTTTTGAGAAGGGCCCTTGAGACCACCACCAACAGTAGATTTTGTTTAATGTGCCACAAAGTCAACACCATAACTAAACTCTGCAGCCTAGTGCTACTGTTCCATTGAAACCTTGACTAATCTTTAATTGGCAGAGTAGACACACTTGACCCATGTTAGACTGAACAGTTGCCTAACACTTTTTATCTTCAAAACTATTGATTTTCTATAATTGCAAGTTGTGTTTATTTTGATGTTCATATAATTATTATAAAATGGTGTGACTGTGGTGTATATTGGTTAAAGATGTATTGTCTGTAGAAACCTGTAGGTGACAAACATAGAAAATTAATATACTGTCACCTGTAGGTGACAAACATAGAAAATTAATATTCTGGACAACTATAGAGGGAAATATCCTACACTTTATTGATATCAAATGCATTCTACTGTTCTGTTTACGCTTGCCATGCCTTGTGTAGATTCACAATATAGTTGACACCTGAAACAACCAAATGTCAACCATTAGAAGAGTTGACATAGTTCCGCTATACACAAGCAAGAAATCTGTATTTGATTGAATCATTCTAGTGTCATCAGCATATAGTAGAACATACATTTTCTACATCATCATCACTAAGGTTGTTGTAAATTTCATCCACTACCATGTCAAGTCTGTTGTAATTGTGACTGACAGTGTTCAAAATGATTCACGTAAATAACAAATAACAAAGGACACAAGTTTTCTCCTTGCCATACCTATACATCACATGAGAAGAAGGCTGACACAGCCTGGCCCTGATTTATACATGATTTAGCATTTTTGTACATGTATACAACTTTCAACACAATACCATTAATACCGCATGAAATTATCTTAGACCACAGGGAGGACTGGTCTACTAAATCAAATGCTTTCTTATAATCGGTGAAGGCACAATAAAGCCTTTTGCATCAAGACAAATACAATTCAACCAATACCACTATTTTAACACTGCCTGTTCTTCACCTATTACATTCGCTTTGTTTAGGTATGTGGTCAGTCTGGTGTTCTGAACAATCACTAAGGATTAATGAACACTTGTGCAGAATGTCACCCACTTGGCAGGTTTAATTGATCTATTCAGCAATGAGGACACTGCTTAGGCCTCACAATGGACACTGTCACTCACAGTGTTGTGTATTGTCTTAGTTGGTGCATTGAGCTAATCTACTTGACCATGAATCAGTGTATTACACCCAGCTGTGGAGCTAAGATTCTCTGCCTGCTATTGTTTGCTGGAAACTGTGACTAATATGTAATTGGTCACTGGCAGTAGCTTGTGTCAACAGACAGCATTAAGCCACTAGACCCCTGTTAAATTGGACAGTTGCCTGTAGGTTTTAAACTGTGTCAAAAAGTGAGTCTACCTTTTGCTCTCAAATAATCTGTCCTCTTTGTTTTACACATGAAGACATAATCTGGCATAACTTGATAAGTCTTTGTAGCAGCACATTTGGACTTCCAGTGTATCATTGCAACATAACATACATATTACATACTGTGTGCCACATTTGAATGTTGTGCATGTAATATTTCCATTAAATCCATTTGCATATATAATGTAAAACTTCAACAGCCGTTTTCTTCATTTTCACTTTTTGATCCCTACTATGTTCAATGCTCCATAACTTTGTCAATTTTTTTAGCAGTCATATTTTTGAAACTGTGTAAAAGCACCCTACCAAACCTTTACAAGGATGTAAGAAAACAATGTTAAAATTTTTCCAACTTATCACTCATTTGGTCAGCCGGGGTCACATATAGACGTATTAGTTCAAAGGACTTCAGGGCCACTTGGCCCATTTTTTTTTTGGTAGCACAACTAAGAGAGCACAGTGCATACCCATATTTGTCTGGCAGCTTGATATTGTGAAAAAAACTTATTTTGAATACAATTTCGTGAAATTGTAATGCTTTATAATATAAGTGCATGCACACGAGTCATATTTGGGGTGACTTTGGGCAAGTATGCAACTAGATGAGATGTAGATGAGATGTTGATATTTTACACTGCATTTTTTGGTGGCTATAGGCATGTGCACAAGGACAGCATGAATGCGCCGTCAAGTTGATCCAGTTAGCCACAGAGCTCCTGCACAGTCTACCTCATGAGGTACCAAACTCTGTCAGTTTTGTTGTTGTTGAATATTGGATTTGGTGTGCATTTAATGTGGGGTGCATTTGCACAGTAGGTAAAATGTTGGACTCTTATTCGTTGGACTCTACAAGGTTCTTACTGTCGTTTCGAAGCTTAGGCAATTATGTTCACTCCACATTGCCTCAGTTTACTCAGCTGTATAAATGAGTACATAATTACAGACACTGGTGGTATAAATGAACAAGTGGTCTACGTGTAGCAGACCTGCCTACCATTCCGGATTGTCCGGAATCATTCCGGAAAGTCACCTCAAATTACGGTATTACGGTGAGGGATGAAAATATTACGGACTGTGACCGTGTTCGGCAATCACTCAAATTTAGGTTCCACTATATTCAACAGGTGGCAGCATATGTATGCAGCATGTTGTGACATGGTTTTTCATTCGCTGAGTGATGTAACCAATAGGAAACAGCGTTATGACAAATTCGCATTTCCGTGATCAAACAAAACGAAGTCACGCGGCACGAAATGATGGCTGACAGCGAAACGACGCCACTGCCAACCCAAAAGAAATGTGTAATGCAAAAATGTAGTGTTGTACTTGTAGTGTTAGTCCAACTGACTGTACTAAGACTAAGTTAGTGTATTTATTGAGGAGTTTAGTGTATAATTTACAGCCTATCATACAGTTACTAGAGTCTAGGCGATGTCGATGACAGCGTAATGTAATGGTTTTGGTCCATCGCTACCAACCCCCCCCCCCCCCGTCTATCATTTATCATAGTAGAGTTGAGTAGGCTAGAGCATAGGTGGTGTTGATGACAGCGTAACTCATGGTTTTTTGACCCAGTGTAATGTAATGGTTTTGGTCCATAGTTTTTGGGGTAGGCAGGTCTGGTGTAGTAATTGCAACATGGCTGAAAGCTTCCCAAAGAAAGGGAGTTGGTGTTCAAATGAACAAATGTGCCAGCAAGTGACATACAAGGTATTATTCTTTTAGCACCATAATTGAACATTGTGCTATTTGATATATTGTTACCAATTTGTTGTAGGGTTGAATCACATCCTTGGGCAACATATCAGTCGATCAATAATTTTATTTCAGACTCAACATTGCGGCCCAAATACATTCAGAGAAAGAACTACACCACTGATAATACAAGACACGTGGAAACATTCTGTTAATTAAGAAGCCATGTGCACATATTTCAGAACTTCATTATCCAACTTACATATATTTTACATTATATAGACCAGAGATGTCTAATCCATAAACAGTTGTTGGTATAAAAAATATTTCTAATATTGAAGTTAGAATATGTTTCATGTTGTCCACTAGCTCGGCCACGAGCTTAACCTGGAGACAAATCAGTGCATGCAGTCCTTTGACTGTTTAGAGTCAGTTCCTGTCCATGCTGTGCTACAACTATGGAGTTGAATGCTTCCAAAGCAACAAGTTTGAGGCAGCAGTGACGTGGCTGAAAAACAGCTTTGAACTGGGCAAGAGAAACGATGCTGTTGGCCACAAGAACCAGGTAAATGTAATATTCTGTACAATAGTTGATTCAGGGCACAATATCAGAGATAATTGTAAAATTTTAACTAGAAGTAACTATGAGTTTTATTTTCCTTGAATGTGAAGACTAGTTTCTCGGCATGTCTTACCAGCGATAGAAATAAGCCAAAATGTTCACTTGTCTGAGTAATTGTCGTAGTGAATCGAAGCTTTGAAAAAAACGTTAAGAAATTATATAATTTTAAACAATCTTCCTGTTGTTGGGCATGGTCTGATCTCAAACGTATTTTTTGAATACTCGTTTAATTGCGAATATTTCCCAGGCCTTTAAGTGATTAACAGTGTTTTTCATCACGAATATTAAAAGGAGACGTATCGTGATGTTTGAACAAATATTCCAGTAAGTGTCCATTATCCAAAAAGAACACATGCCAAGCAAAGTTTTTTTAAGGTAAATACTGATACCACTACTACTACTACTACATAATAAACATTATTTACTCACAATAATCAACAGATAAAAAAATAAATGCAATATTATACAACAGGAGAGAAGAATGCAAACTTAATTAAACTGCATTACAACTGTTAACAGACCCGTTCTGCACTGCATTAGAACTTACCTTTCGTTTATGTGCATGTGAGTTTGGGTGTGTGTGTGTGTAAAACTTATTCGACTCAATAGGCGGTGCCGCTGTAGTGATACAGTCGCGCATCGTTATAACGCGCCCCGTTATAACGCGGATTCGGTTATAACGCGGTCGGTCGTGGACCCCGAATTTCTGCCGCCAGGGGGAAAATGGATGCTATGACAAACTATTGTTTGTTTTTACGCCGACATCAAACGAATCGTTTCCAATCTGCTAGTCATGCTCATGGTTTCCGCGGATCGCCAGGTTTCGGCGCCAGGCGGCTTGTAAAGTGCAATTGAAATTCACAAATACGCCTTGCTTAAGAATGGGTTAAAAACGTTTTAATACAGCTTAGTAGGCAAATCAGTAAGCTAACATTGCGTAACAAATATTAGCTTTTCGCTGCGATGAACGCAAAGCTACTGCCTGTACTGGTGCGCCAACATATTAATTCGTCAACCGCATATGAATTGGTGAATCGTAATATTGTTCGGCACGGTAAATGTGCTTTCTAAATTGGTATTTTGATATTGATTGAAAGACGAAGTTAAGCCAATTGTGAGCGTACTTATAGCTTTAAATCCTTAATCAACTCTAACACAGCGTTTCTCAAATAATTTGCGTATTCGGCTGCTGAGTGCCAGATCATTATTTTAGATCTTACGTCAGCGGTACCATATTATCGTTCAGTTGACCGTGGCTTGTTGGTCCGTTGTTTATTTAAAAACAGTACACAATTCATGAATTTTATTCAGTTCAACAGTGTCCAACAGTGTACAACATTTAAACAGAATACACACTGACATTGGCTGGCAGTTTAATAAGCTTCATAAACTGCATAAAGACTGCGCGACGTGCACACTTTGGTTGGCTTCGATGGCGTTCTTCGTGCAGCAGCGGTGTCGGTCATCGTTGTAGCGCCCCTGACGGCAGATATGGGAACGCGCCATGTTTATAACGCGGATTCATTTCGTGGACCCCGACTACCGCGTTATAACGAGGCACGACTGTACATGGTAACGACCAAGCCATCGCCCAGCAGGATATAATACTACACGTATATGGAGGTTTGATAACTTATGTGATGCCCTCTTACTGTGTTAACCCTTTAACCCTCAAGTCGACCAAACCTACCTGAAGTCTGACACTCCAAGTCAGCGAAAGCCCAAAATAACTGTGTATTGCTCTATTGTGCAGAGGCAGCACCCAAAGTATGGTTTTGAAAACACATTAGAAACAATGTTTGAATGCACGGACCTTACACTTTCATGTTTCGAGTCAAATAAGTGGGGAAATGGGGACTTTTATGTAGTGGGGGATTTACCATGAAGACAGGCAACACGGTTAAATGATGACTATCATTTATTGTGTTGATAATCTAAAATACAAAGTAAAACAAAAAAACAAAAACCTGCAACATAATAACATACGATCAGGACAAGTGCAACAATGGATACAAATGATCATTCAACAACAGCGTTAAACATAATATTCCTTGCATAACTTTGATACAGTTAAATTGCATATAGATCATCTCAGATACCAAATAGCAGGCTAGCACCTGTGATATTTGTAACTAGATATCCAAACGGCAATACTCCTTGACGGACTTACTATCAATAACACATAGGTCTATATTAGTTTAAACACGGTATTCCCAAATCAAGAAATACATTCAAATGCATCCTAAGTATCATTAACACAGTATCAAATCAATGTAAAATGTCAATACAGTATAAACTCAGTTGTAATACTTCTACAATTAGACGCATGTATATGAGATACTCCTCTATGCATAATAAAGCATCGGTACATATACATGACCATTATCATCATGTAACGGCTCATCACCCACATAGAATACGAGTCCATTAATCAATACTAAATGCATGTCTAACTGCATTGTCTCTAACCAATTAGGAATACCCCAAGACATGGAAGGTAACAATGCTCACCCCAACTGGGAACTGCAGTCTAACACAGTGCTTGAGCACTGCTCAGTGCAATCACACCATGCACTCTCTGTAAATAAACCAAGTAATGACTTACACGATATAATTATATGTATACTGACATAATGGTTCCCTTAAAATGCACTAAAATAGCATATGTAATTCTGCTGAAAGAACACCTGCTAAGTGTCACATATACAGCTGTATAAGCTGAAGTTGTCTAGATTTGCAAGTACATGTAAGTGTAATTGCTAACAACAATTAGAAATCAACTTAATTAAACACACCTATCCTATCAATATATAAGTTACCCACTACACTGGGCATTAATAGCCCTTCAGTAGAAACTACTCTGCTAAACTCAATGGGCAGTCCATCTATCCACTGACAGTCAACATGCTGTCCCTACTCCCTAGGGAATAGCATACCCAACACCCTGCTGCAGACACATTACACAGCATCTCAGCAGGGAACATATCAACACAATGATCTCCTGTTGAGTATTAAAGACTCACGCTAATTACTAGATTATGAACCATGCAATTGTGTAGATAGTGCTTCCTTATCCCAAACAGTGGAATTTAACCTGTGTATGCCATAATACACAACAGCTGTAAGTGCTGGGGGAATTCCACCCACACTGTCAACACAGACCAATTAACTGACCTTCCCACAGGGAACTTAAAAGTACCATTAATAGCAAGTATTGGGAGATAATTACATAAATCTGCTGTTAATTATATCCTGGTTCAATCCACCCACCTTACATCTTCATTTGTGTTTATATCTCTGTTAAAACACAAAACCTCGTGGAAAAACACTGGAGCGCTGTCTGTCCAGCTTCTCTCCGAAACTCTGTGATGGCGTCTCATAATTAATCCTGGCTTAATGACCGGGGTATGACCCTCACTTGGTGACTGCTGGGGAAACTGACACTGCCTGGGAAGAGAACCTAATGGCTTTCTCAGGCAGCGTCTACAGACTTAACATATTAAAAGTAATGAGAACAAAAGGAGTACTTGGAGTTTTGGAATAATAATATAGATTAAAATTAATAATAATAATAATTTACTTATTGCTCAGTAACCCTGCCGGTTACATTTAAAAAAAGACTGAGGTCTAAAGGATTTATCTTCCTTTCAGGCTCGTACGCTGAGACTACTGGCCAATGCCTACCTTGAATGGGACAGTCAGCAGTACTGGCAGAAAGCACTCAATGCCATTGGCCTCGCTAATGCGGTAAGCTTAGTGGTAGCGTAGAGGTTAGAGCATCCAACTCTCAAAGCATAAAACACCCGCCTCACGTCATGTAGCCCATTGCAGATTAGCTTCATATATTAGGTATAGTCGGTTTATAATAAGATTGTATATTTTTTTATAATGATCAACACAATTGACTTTGATTGTTGGATGGTCAGAATAAAAAGCCAGAAAATTGGGGAAGGTCAAAAAGATATATGCCATGATGAATCATTGCAGGAGCATTCACACCCCGCAGGACTCTTTCTCAAGATACGTATCCTACTGCGGGGGGAAGACACAGACAACACCTTGCGAGCAGGTAACTATATTATTAGTTTTTTATTACTAACATGTCTATAGCACCGAATAGCCGGGACTAGCCCATTCATAAGCATGTATACACATAAAACCACAGCCACTATTACATGTGTGTGTGTGCACACGTAAAATGTACATGGAATTAGAATCATAAGAAATATTAAAAAACTTATGTATCCTACTAAATGTAATACTAGATTTACATACATATATGACATAGTTTCTAAAATGTTAAGATAATTAAATAAAAATAAATTATAATATATTAAAATATAGTATATAATAAATCAAAAGTTAAATACATAGATACAACCTTGATTTGTTCCAACATTCCAAAATTACCTAGAAAATACTCCATTGTTCAATACTCCTGTGTGCTCTAAATATTCCCCCCAGGAAAATAATAAAAGAGACCATCCCATCTATGAACACTAAATTTGAGTGTACGTAACTTGGAATACCAATAATATGAAACCGTTTGTGTGTGCAGGTTTGGATGAGGTGCTCAGGCATGTGGAACTCACGGTAGATCTGGCGATTACAACCATCAGACTTGTACTGCAGCATGAAAGGTAACTTTCAGTTAGGGTAATGATTGAAAATGTTGCGTACAATCTTTTCATTGTTAAGCCTATGGGTAGAAAAGTGCATGTCAAAACCAGGTCATGCCTATACCGGCAGTTGTGTTATAATGCAGCATGTGTCTAATAATGATGCATGCAAATTTGTCAATGTGCCATTTTGAAACTACAGCTTTAATTCACTCTATGTTGCCACAGTTCACTTAGTAGCTGAATATCCAATATCCAATAATTGCAGCATTACTGAATGCTTCCCAGTGAAGTCAAGATGGTGTTGAAATGAATGGGTCTGCCAGGGAGTGATATATAACATCATTTGAGCAGTCCTGAGGATTGGATCCAGTTATAACAACTTACATATACCTTCTTTATCTGGCTAACCTGTGGAGCGCAGTTGCGCAGTGAATAGAGCATCGGACTCTCAATTAAGAGAATCCTGGTTCAAATCCTGTGCTGCCGTGTTGAACCTTGGGCAAATTCGTTCACTCTGCATTGTTCTAATTCACTCAGCTGTATGAACGAGTACCTGGCTATAGACGGTGAATATTTGTGTAGGAATAGTCTTTGCGCATTAATTGCGATATGGTTGAATTCTTCCCAGAGAAGTTGAGATGGTCCTTAGGGTTAGATACTGCGCTACATAAGAGCTTGCCTTTTTACAGGACTCAGGTTGGCTTTGACGCCCTCAAACAGCTGGAGACACGCTTCCAACATTCCCCGGAGCTTGGTAAACTCATAGTGATGCATTTGGAGGCTCTGTTACAACAGAAACAGTTGTCAACGGCAAAAATACTTGTGCAGAATTATCTAGCAGGTTAGAGGTTGTTTGACATTACAGCAAACTATAAACTTAGACTTGCTTGAATCCAGCTTAACAGCATGCAGTCTCTGTACTTGTGCCTAAAATATGGAGTGAAATCCCCATTACGTTAAAATCATTGAAAACTATTGATACTTTTACTAAAAATACTCCATACATATTTGTTAGAAATTGCATTTCATCCATAATTGTTTGGCACTCCCTTGATTTAATAATGATTTTTGTTTGTATGCCTCTGAGCTCGGGTACCTGATGATATATAGTCACTATAGAAGTATATTATTATTGAATCCCAACACAATGCACCTCAGAATACTCAGAAACTTATTATCTTGCTCAGCAGTTATTTGGATGTGTCAATTTTCAAGTTAAATCTGTATTTTTTTATTATCTATAAAATCGCAGGTGAGGCTCAAAGCAGTCAGTCAGACATGATTGTCAGGAAACACTTCCACCTGTTGTTGTGGGAGCAAGCTGCACGTGCATTTGAGGTACGTTATTCTCCATGTTATTCTGTAGTTGATAAATCATTCTCAATCTTGATACATTACTAAGTGTATATCTATTGTAGTTGTAGAAACTGGTTGTTAAGTTTAACAAGATTTAACAAGATTGCCAACCAGAAAATTACTCTGGATGGCAGTTGGACAAGGAAGCCTTTTGGCTTATCGAGAGTCCAATACTTTTTATCTACATGTATCCCGCCTTTTTAAGGTGTGTGTCGATTTTATTTTTAAACATTCACGCTACTAGCACCAACACAATCAGGAGATAATATGTTCCATTCATTTACAGTCCTTTGTGAGAATGAGAACTTTCTTATATCTAATCTACACTGCTCCTTTACTAATGTAGCTTCATGTCCTCTGGTCCTTCTATCTTTCTTAACTGAGAAAAAAATGTTTCTATCAATATTTTCATAACCATTCAATATTTTAAACACTTCTATGTGATCTCCTCTCAATCTCCTGGTCTCTAGTGTTGTTAAACCACATTCTTTTAGGCGTATTTCGTAACTAAGATCCCTCAGATTTGGTATCATTTTAGTCGCTCTCCTCTGTACTCTTTCTAGCATATCTATGTCCTTCTTGCGATATGGCCTCCATGCTTGTATACAATATTCTAAATGAGGCCTAACTATTGTTTTGTACAGCGGTATTATTAGCTCTTTTCCTTATACGTTATGTTTCGCCTAATTAATCCAAGGATTTGATTTCCCTTTGAAGCTGCAATTCCGCACTGCTCTGAAACCTTCATATCAGCACTAATGGTTAACCCTAAGTCCTTTTCTTTTACAGTAGTACTTAGAACAGTACCCCCCATTTTATATTTTACCTCTTCGTTCCCATGTCCTATGTGGAGGCATTTACATTTCCCAAAATTGAACAGCATTTGCCACTTTTCAGACCATTTGATCAACCTATCAAGATCATCTTGTAAATGCTGTCTGTCTCCATCACTTTTAATCCTTCTAAACACTTTTGTATCATCCGCAAATTTCAACACCTTGCTTGTTATATCATCGTCCAAATCGTTGATATATATTAAGAATAATATAGGGCCTAGTACTGATCCCTGTGGTACCCCACTCAATACCGATTTCCAGTTTGAAGCCTCCCCATCAACTACTACACGTTGTCTTCTGTCATTCAGCCATTTTTCTATCCAGTTTATTATACCATTTCCTATGCCATGGGCCTTTAGCTTAAGGAGTAATCTTTGATGTGGTACTTTGTCGAAAGCTTTTTGAAAATCTAAATAGATGATATCTACTGGTGATCCCTCATCTACCCACCTAGTGATGTCTTCCAAAAAACATAACATATTTGTTAAGCATGACCTCGCTTTTAAAAACCCATGTTGAGATGGGTTTATCAAGATATGTTTAACAAGAAAATCCACCATGTGATCTTTAATTAGTCTTTCTAATAATTTGCAAATCACTGATGTTAAACTCACTGGTCTATAGTTCTCTGACTTGTTTCTCGAACCTTTTTTAAATAACGGTATAATGTTTGCCTCTTTCCATTCTAAAGGAACCACTCCCTCTTCTAATGACAAATTGAAAACTGTTGCAAGCGGTGTGCTAATTTGTTCTACAATTTCCAATAGTAGTTTGGGCGGAATCCCGTCCACTCCAGGTGATTTATTATCCTTCATAGCCCTTATTTTCTTAGCTACCATTTCCGAGGTTACAACTAACTGTCCTAAATAGTCTGAATCTGCCCCCTTGAACTTAGCCTCTGGTACTGGCAGTGAACTAATATCTTCCCTGGTAAACACTGAACTAAAATACTCATTCAGGTCTTCTGCCATTAAGAATCCCTCTGATATTGTATTTCCAGCACTATCTTCTAGAGGACCGACCTTATCCTGAACTTTCTGTTTGCTTCGAATATATGCATAAAAACTCTTACTGTCATGTTTTATATTACTAGCTAATTTTTTTTCATAGCTTCTCTTTGAATTTCTAATTTCAGCTGTAGCTTGATTAAGTGCTTCTTTATAAATGTTGTAGTCTTCATCATTTCCAGTACATCTATATGACTTCCACATCATTTGTTTATACTTAATTTTTCTAATGGCTTCTTTCGATAAGTGTTTCTTTTTAGACCGTTTCCCTTGTATTTTGAAAGGTACAAATTTATCGACTATGCACTTAATTTCACTATTTAAGATATTCCAGCATTCGGTTGCTGTCTTATTCTTCAGTGTGTTATTCCAGTCTATCTTTGCTAAATATTTCCTCATGTCCTTATACCTTCCTTTGTGGAAATTTCTCCTATGCTGCTTTTTACTATTCCTTTCTGATTTTACTTTGATGGTAAAATGTATCTGGTTGTGATCACTACTCCCCAGTGGCTCACATATCTTGACATTGTCAACTAATTCTTTCTGTGAGGACAAAACTAAGTCTAACACATTGTCTCCCCTGGTTGGTTCTAGCACATGTTGAGAAAGGAAACTATCTTGTACTAAAACTAAAAACTTGTGGTCCTCACTCCCCATACTCTGTAGAGATTTCCATTGTATATGCCCATGGTTAAAGTCCCCCATAATAATACAGTTCCGTTTGCTTACTTCCCTTATAGCGTTTTGTATTTTATCATTCTCTTCTATGCTTATGTTTGGACTTCGATAAACTAACCCAACTGTTAACGTTGAGTTTCCTGTAACTATGTTACACCAAACAGCTTCTTCGCAATCTGCTTCTCTTTCTAATTTTATTTCATAAGCCTGGATAGATTCTTTAATATATAAAATAACTCCACCTCCCTTTCTTCCTATTCTATCTTTCCTAAACATTACATATCCTGTTAGTCCCAATTCGGCATCTGATATATCAGTGGTGGCCCACGATTCGGTTATACCTATTATGTGAGGGTCAATATCTTCTACCATAATGTTTAGTTCACTTCTTTTGTTTACTATGCTCCTTGCATTTAAACAAATGCATTTATATCCTGATTCAGAACAGTTTTCCAGGCTGTTCTTTGCTGATTTATTTCTGCTGTCTTTATCTATGCCTCCAGTTTCAGGCTTCTCTGTGAATCCCCCCTGCGAATCTAGTTTAAATAGATGCAGCCTGTCCCACTGTCAACAGATTGCAGCAAGTTCTCTGAGAAAACTGCTGCCCCCTTTCCACTTAGATGTAGGCCATCTCTCATGTACATGTTGAGAAAGTATTGTTGTCTACATTTGAGAAAGTATTGCCTGTGGTTGCAAGATTCAACTTGACAATTTGGTTTTACTTAGTTTGGATAGGTTTATGGAATGATTATGATCAACCATATTGCATAGCATTGACATTCAAAGAGACATCAGACTCCTGATATCTTCAGTTGGTCTCAAAGCATTTTCTGTGTGGCAGTGCTTAGAAACTGATACATGTATAGTGACTACCTGGGTCAAGATACACGTACTTAGAAGTTTGCAACCACTTGACAATCAAAACAGCCATTCTGTTCCAACCTTTAAGAAGTCCCTACACAGATATTTAAGTGTACTTTGTTTTTATCTATTTCATGTATGTTATGATTTTATTTATGTGGGACAATGTTACCTGTATACAAATAACTAGGAATCGTGACTAGTTTGCTGATAACACAAAAGGCAAATGTCAGTATTGTATATGGGCTTTGTAATAATAAACCAAATAACAGTGCATGAATACATAATGTAAAATACAATCTAAGCATCGTCATTACCTAAAGCTCATTAAAATATAATATATCGGCAAAGGTGGGAGAACCAACCACACCAGGCCATTATGTAATGCACAATTACAGAATGGCTCCACCCACCCCACAAGATTCCGACCAAATTGTTCCATAGCATGCCCCACCTAAGTAGAAAGCATCCATGACACAAAATACACAACTGGGATAATTCATTACAAAACTAGGGCCAATAAATAAAAGCAAAACAAAATGCCCCACCTAAGTAGAAAGCATCAATGCCACAAAGTGCGACAAACATTGTCTAACAAGTGGCAAATGTAGTGTGACCAGATTGCTCCAAAGCATGCCCCACCTATGTAGAAAGCAGCCATGATGCAAAATACTACAAACACGTACATATCAGTACAAAAATCAAGACCAATATGGAAAAAATAAAAATGTTTAACTAATTACCGGTTTAAACATAACATATTGAAGGAATTAAGAAATACAGATTGCTACACCGAAAGCACCATTAAAGTTCATGGAAGAAAGGGTGTCCAGGAACGACAACTGTACAAGTGAAAAACCAAATCGTTGCAAGGGTAGTTCTTGCAGTGACCTTCCTACATCGATTGAAATACCTCACTAGGGTAAGTGTTGCTTGCAGTGTGTCCCGTGGAAGCCTAGATGACAAGTGTATAACCATTTAAAAAATATGAACAACAACACATGATGGCTCAATGTTGTGTGGCTCAATGTTGTGTTAAGATTCACTGGAAACGACAGCTATTCAGCCATCAAGAAAACTTGCTGTAAATAGAGTGGACAGCCTGATGTAGATGGTTAAAGGGGATAATAATCTGGAAACTGTGACTTGAAATTCATGTGTTACATGCTCTGAGAAATCAACTGAAGGGCACAGCTAAACTGAAATTGTGTAACAGATAGAACAGCCAGGACACACAGAAATTTAAAAAAGAACAGCTTTTACAATTAAACATCCCTAGTCCAAAGATGATAGGAAGGAAACAAAATGAACATAATCTACAAAGTAAAACAATTTCAAAGTTGATTGAATTATGCTTTGGGAATGAGATAGTGAAAATATTTGAAATTCTCCTGGCTCTTTCCTTGTAACAAGTACGAAAAGCGGAATAATAAAAACAGGGCTTAGTTGTATGGTAACGAAACCAGCAAAACGACCAGAGCATTGCTAAGTGTGGATCACATACGTTGTTAGTGCAAGATTAAAAAGAAAGAGGGGAATACATGGCACTGCTCTTTAACGAAAGTTCCCATAGTAGGAAATTAAGAAAAGTCAGAGATGGAAGTCTTTGATGTGGTCATGGATCTCCAAGACGACTTCACGAAGTAACTGCATTTGTCCGTGCATACCATGCATATGTTCATGCATAGCAAACAAATCGACTAGGTAATTCGATGCATGGTGAAAAGTCAACCTTATTGACTAAAAACGTAGTGTAAACAATACAAGTGTGGTAAATAATTTACCTTTTCGATGCGCAGAAACTGAAAGAGAGGCTGGCTAATTAACATTTGGAGGTCGGCCTACCGTACCCTCTACAATAGAAGTGGTAGCCTTGCCCACATAAATGCCGTTTGATTTAATTAAATCAAATGGTGTTTTTTATGTATTTTTTTATTATTATTTTAAAATTGTAACTCTTTGTTCATGTGTTAATACGTGTTGCATGATTGATGTAAATGATGCATGAATGGCTCGGCCATCAAAAATAGTGTAAACTAAGCATGCTACCAAATTAAGATATAATTATCAACCAATCAATCAAAACAATGATGATTTTCCTTTGCAGTGCTTATAACATGAGTCGTATGTTGATAGGAGAAAGACTTTGGTGAGGCTCTTGAGTGGTATGACTTCTCCCTAAGTCTCTTCTCATGTGGCGAATGTTCGACAGACATCAACATGGCGAAGCTGCACCGCAACAGAGCCTTGTGTCATCTTGGACTCCAGCAACTAGACAAAGTTAGTGCTTTCTTTGTCATCAGATGCAGAAGTTTTAAAGGATCATCTCATCTTGTCAGCAGCCCCCTCCCTCCACTGCTCCCTGTTAGCAGCCCCCTCCCTCCACTGCTCTCTGTCAGCATACCACTCCCTCCACCTTTCATCTTCCTCCAACTCTCAGGTCTTTCTTCACACATACCAATCATCTAATTGTAATCGAGCTAGTGTGCATGTGTTCATATGTGTGTGCATATGAATGTGCACGCATGTGCGTGCGTATGTGGGGGTATGTTAGCATTTTCCTCCTAGAGAGTTTGCGTCTCAGTCACCAAGCTTTCAGGAATTAATCGACAACTCGTCAGAAGAAAAGTAACACCTCTATTTTTGTTTCTCAAAATTCAGAATTTTAACGGTTTTAGGGTTCATACTATATATGTTAGACAGATATAATGTGTGTGTGCATGTGTGTGTGTGTGTGTGTGCGTGCGTGCGTGACTGTGTGTGTGTAACGCCATCCGGAGGATGGGCATTTTGTCTCTAAGAATCTAATTGGTGTAGCAATATAAATGCTCTGTGTTTGTGTAGGCAGAGAAGGTGGCCAGTGAAGCAGAGAAGTGTGACTCTTCCTCAGGCCATACCTACTTTGTCAAGTTCAAAATAGCACTTGCTAGAAACAACCAACAGGAAGGTATGTTTTCAATTCATTCTAAATACAAAGTGTAGATAAATTCCAGTTTCTTTGTTTGTTTCATTAGCTATAATTTCCCTACAAGAAATTTTGCTTTCAACTCAAATAGCAATAAAATAGAACAAAATTGCCCTGAATTGAGATGTTGGATGAGAGCTCACACCAGTCCTTCTCCAGCTTGTGTCACATGATGCTGGTCATGTGACATGCTTGTAGCAAAGCCAGTCCACAACAAAGGCCGTATAACAAGACCTACAATATTCGTAGTTGAAACCCAAGTTTCTTATAATGTAAACAATATGTACATTAGATACATTCTCAACTCTTTTATGAGCCACAGACATTGCTTGAATAGGCACCATCGGAGTCACGTTAGCCATGCTCACAAACCGTTATATAATTACATTAACAGCATGCATTTTTGCAAATTAGAGTTTTCAACATAGTTGACATATGACACAGCCATAATTCTGTGCTTTTCTAACATAATTTTCAGTAGCATGCCAGTTACAGAAAGCCTGGAATGCACTGACATTACAAACATGAACATTAGCAACTGGTCCTGTAAACACATTGTTTGTAAGTTGTTTTTGACTGAAATACTTTTAAACAACACAAAACACACAAAAATAGGTTTTGCTAATCTGTTTGCAAAGTTACACTTTGTTTCAACAGTTTGTGGGCATGTCTAACATATCCCAGATGGAGCTTCATGAAGTACAGTGGACCCTCTCTTTATGGTCACCTGGGTTATACAGCCACCTTGCAATTAAGGTAACCCTAGGATAGTCCCAAATGATTTTTGTAATAATAAAGAATAGAAAAAATAACCTCGCTAATATGATCACCTTGCCATTGAGGACAGTTGCCCATTCCTGAGGGTAACCTTATCAGTGAGGTTCCACTGTAGATGATTCTGTAGAAGATATTGTGTATGTTATTGTCTGCTGCTCCTGATTGAAGCGATCCTGGCGCTTGAGAAGATGTGTGACTGTAGCATGGAGGTATCAGACAGCAAGGACGTACAGCTTGGCGGTGAAGACATCCATGGCCTCATCTGTCTCTCAGCACAACTCGCCTTTGAGGTGAATATTAGGAATCATCTGAGAATGTTGATATCCAATATCAAACAAAATTACTTTTGATTGGGGAGGGGGAGTCTGAGGCAGTTTCGTTAATATATTGATATCATCATGTCAATGTTTACAAACTTTCGCCTGAGGGGAGGGGGTGGGGAGAAGTCAGATGAAAGTAATTCCATCTGATATTGGCGATCAACATTTTGAGATGATCCATTATAACACTTGCAAGTGGCTGTCACCGCTTCATACTACGCAGACAGCAACGTTAACAAAATATCCGATACATTCCAGTGATCTAACTACAGTAATGAATACTATATGGAGCTTATTGCTGTGCATGTTTTTTAAAATAATTTTTTCAAGCTATGATCAGTTGAGGATAATCTGTGTAACTTGGAACAGTTGTAGGTATGTAGCTATCTCGGAAGGTTTGGTTAGACACAAAAATGTTAGACTTTTGATAAGCCATCTGGGATTTTTATGTACGCTACACAGTGAAACGTGTCTATAGTGGATGTTGTCGGGACCGCAATATATCCATCATGGCCAGATTACCACTACAGCTCTACATACACACAGATACAGAAGACAGCTTCCAGCAGTTATGGCCAAATTTGAAAATATTTTTCCAGTTAATGCATCTTACTTATAATGTCCTCAACAAACCCTAAAAACCAACAAGAACCGTTAACCAATGCTGAACTTCGAAAACCTTAGTGTCACTTTTCTCCAGAGGGGGCATAAATTATTTACTGAATGTTTGCCGCCCAAAGATGCATACCATCTAGGAGTAAAACATTAGCATACTCCCACACACACATGCACACACGCACACTCGCACACACGCACACACGCACACACGCACACACGCACACACGCACACACGCACACACGCACACACACATGCTAGCTTGATTATAATGAGATGGACAGGTGGTGGACAAAGCAAACTGGTCAGTCAGAACTTAAAAAAGAGCCCATTATAGAGAGATTTTTGCTACAGCAGGTTTCAATGTCTGTCTTGTCTTGATTGTATACTGACCAATACTCCTATCGAGTCAAATGTTCAGGGTTGTTGTTGGGTGCACAAACTGAGCATACTACTTAGGCATGTGTTAAAGCTTGTTTGAATTTCTGTGGTTTTGTGATGTTGAATATTGCATCTCGTAGGGAATTCCAATCGTTGGATTGTATACCTGTGCCAGCTTGATTTCAGTTAGATACTACGATGTACTGCATCTAGTTGACATCCAGTGATCGCTTGTGTGTGCCTCCTCAGCAGAGTAACCGGGGCGTAGCCGTGAGGGCGCTGGAGTGCCTCGTGAGACAGTCACCCCACCCCCAGCAGGTCCTCACTGCCCTCCGCTGTCTCACCCGCCTCAGACTCTCAACACTGACGGAGGACAACAAGAGGCACGTCACACACGTAGCACATATAACACATAACACATGCAACACATGTCACACATTCAACACACATCACACACACACTCAACACATGCAACACATTCAACACACATCACACACACTCAACACATGCAACACATTCAACACACATCACACACACTCAACACATGCAACACATTCAACACACATCACACACACTCAACACATGCAACACATTCAACACATTCAACACACATCACACACACTCAACACATGCAACACATTCAACACACATCACACACACTCAACACATGCAACACATTCAACACACATCACACACACTCAACACATGCAACACATTCAACACACATCACACACACTCAACACATGCAACACAATCAACACACATCACACACACTCAACACATGCAATACATTCAACACACATCACACACACTCAACACATGCAACACATTCAACACACATCACACACACTCAACACATGCAACACATTCAACACATTCAACACACATCACACACTCGACACATTCAACACATTCAACACACATCACACACACTCAACACATGCAACACATTCATCACACATCACACACACTCAACACATTCAACACACATCACACACACTCAACCCATGCAGCACATGCAACACACGTCACACATTCAACACACATCACACACACTCAACACATGCAACACACGTCACACATTCAACACACATCACACACATTCAACACACATCACACACATTCAACACACATCACACACACTCAACACATGCAATACACATGATACACAAAACACATTGATGTATATGTTTATTATTTATTTTATGTGCTGTTTTGTTGTATGTTTTTTCTGGAATACGGTAACGTATGTTCAACCCCAAGACGAATTTATCAGTTGAGGCAATAAAGAATATCATATTGTACTCAACACGCAACACACGCAACACGAGTCACATACGTCACTCATGCAACATGCAACACACAACACACTCAACATACTCAACATGTCACACACTCAACACAAACAACACATGCCACTCACACAACACACGTCACATACATAATACATGCAACACAGTCACACATCACACACTTAACATACACAACACATTCAACACACACAACACACATCACTCACTTACCATGCATAACACACTAAGTATATCTAACTATATCTAGTGTGAAGATCACAGAATATTTATTACAATGTACATAGAATATTTATTATAATGATCTTAGAATATTTGTGATAACGGTCTCAGAATATTTATTATAATTATATTACAATATTTATTATAATAATCTTAGAATGTATATGATAATGATTTGAGAATATATGATAATGGTCTTAATTTTTTATCATTGACCATATGAGGGATTATATTTAATAATATTTACCGGACTGTTTGTATAAACAATACCTATAGGAATGTGGTTTAAGCAACCTTGGTGATAAGGAGACAAAGAGAATAGAAGTGTTAAGATTTTGAATGGTTATGAAAATAGTGAATGATAGATGAACTGGAGGAAATAAAATAAAATTTAGTGAAGGAATAGGGTGTATTAGGTATCAGGAAGTATTCATTCTCACAGAGATATCAGGAAGTATTCATTCTCACAGATATATCAGAAAGTATTCATTCTCACAGAGGATTACAAATGAACTGAACACATTATCTACTACTAGCAGCATAAATACGTTTAAAACAAAATTGACAAATAACACCAGGTTACACATAGATGCAGAAAATAAACCAAATACTTCCTTGTTCACATGGCATTGGGGGTTATTTCCCTGGATGCCAATTTAGTAATGAATGCCTGGTTTCTTCTGCTTGCAGACAGGACTTAAATGTTGTCATTTCATATATCAAAACAGGCAGGTTTGCCCATAATAGTTTTTGCATTTTGGTGCTTGTTTTCTAACTCGTTAAGGATATATGCTGCTAATTACTTGGGCAGATAATGTGAAAGCCATTCTAACATGCTTGTATTTTTGCACGTTACTTTTATTCTTTATGGTCAGAGCTATTGTGCTGAATCAGTTTGGCGTGATATGTGTACCAGACACTGCCAGTACAGCAGTAGTTCATTGTGACTTAACTAAGAGTCTGGTGGGCGTATCCCGGTATATTTTGTAAGTATACAAAGCTGGTAATGACACCCAAGTATGAGTGTCAAATGGCAAATTCTAAACATGGGTATTGCTTTTATTTTGTATTTTTTTAAAACATTGTAACAGTCTTATGCAGAAGTGCATAACTTGTAAGGCATTTGCATTACTTTTTCATCTTTTTTATAGTGGTCTGATACTACTGATTTTATCAATTGCCCTTGTTGCATTTTTATTAGACAAGTATGGTCACTATAGTGACTGCAGTGACCACACCAATGTGTACATTTTTTATCCAGGTACTTATTTCCAATTTGAAAATACCTACTTGTATTTATTCTACTGGCATGCATTGTTAAGTTGATGTTGTTCACTTGTAGTATTTATTCTACTGGCATGCATTGTTAAGTTGATGTTGTTCACTTGTAGTATTTATTCTACTGGCATGCATTGTTAAGTTGATGTTGTTCACTTGTAGTATTTATTCTGCTGGCATGCATTGTTAAGCTGATGTTGTTCACTTGTAGTATTTATTCTGCTGGCATGCATTGTTAAGTTGATGTTGTTCACTTGTAGTATTTATTCTGCTGGCATGCATTGTTAAGCTGATGTTGTTCACTTGTAGTATTTATTCTGCTGGCATGCATTGTTAAGTTGATGTTGTTCACTTGTAGTATTTATTCTGCTGGCATGCATTGTTAAGTTGATGTTGTTCACTTGTAGTATTTATTCTGCTGGCATGCATTGTTAAGCTGATGTTGTTCACTTGTAGTATTTATTCTGCTGGCATGCATTGTTAAGTTGATGTTGTTCACTTGTATTTATTCTACTGGCATGCATTGTTAAGTTGATGTTGTTCACTTGTAGTATTTATTCTGCTGGCATGCATTGTTAAGCTGATGTTGTTCACTTGTAGTATTTATTCTGCTGGCATGCATTGTTAAGCTGATGTTGTTCACTTGTAGTATTTATTCTAATGGCATGCATTGTTAAGTTGATGTTGTTCACTTGTATTTATTCTGCTGGCATGCATTGTTAAGTTGATGTTGTTCACTTGTAGTATTTATTCTACTGGCATGCATTGTTAAGTTGATGTTGTTCACTTGTAGTATTTATTCTGCTGACATGCATTGTTAAGCTGATGTTGTTCACTTGTAGTATTTATTCTGCTGGCATGCATTGTTAAGTTGATGTTGTTCACTTGTAGTATTTATTCTACTGGCATGCATTGTTAAGTTGATGTTGTTCATTTGTAGTATTTATTCTGCTGGCATGCATTGTTAAGCTGATGTTGTTCACTTGTAGTATTTATTCTGCTGGCATGCATTCTTAAGTTGATGTTGTTCACTTGTAGTATTTATTCTACTGGCATGCATTCTTAAGTTGATGTTGTTCACTTGTTGTAGTTTTTATTC
This sequence comes from Escarpia spicata, assembly GCA_963995525.1. Lineage (NCBI taxonomy): Eukaryota > Metazoa > Annelida > Polychaeta > Sabellida > Siboglinidae > Escarpia > Escarpia spicata. Next base: position 27,800,966 of record OZ023218.1, read on the forward strand.
TACTGGCATGCATTCTTAAGTTGATGTTGTTCACTTGTTGTAGTATTTATTCTGCTGACATGCATTCTTAAGTTGATGTTGTTCACTTGTAGTATTTATTCTACTGGCATGCATTCTTAAGTTGATGTTGTTCACTTGTTGTAGTTTTTATTCTACTGGCATGCATTCTTAAGTTGATCATTTGTTGTAGTATTTGTATGTGCCGTAGTGTTGGTTTGTGGCACACATTCTGATGCATCTATTCTAGTTTTCTGAAATGTCTACTATGCTTTTGTTAAAATAACCCACAAACTTTGTTTATGTTTGTAAATGTTGTTGATTTCAATATTTATTGATGATATTTAGCTGCTGTTGTTGGAAATATGACTTGCTTAAGTTATCATAAAACGTGTAAACTTGGTGATGATTTCTTCTGTTTATTCTGTCTGTATGGTTGCTGGGGTTTCAAGCAATGTCCTACATATACCATTAGTTCTAAGTGCAATACACTGATGTCATTTATGAAATGTCATCCTGATGACGACTTGTCTGCATTTATGATAAAATTATCAGCTTAACGACTCTGTTTTGATGCACTTCAGAGCTCAGTTTCCTGAGGATTTATGCGACATAGAAGTTTTATTATTTGTTTTGTAGCCTATCAGAAGCTGACAGAACTAACAACAAAAGTGAATTTGATGTCAGCAAATGACAGTTTGCAGAATGAGGCTGCTTGGTTCATGAAGATAGGTAGGTCGTTTAATTGAAAGTGTGCTATGCGGTTCAGACATTCCATCGTATATTTTGTTGAAATTCTGGTCCCGAAAGTGTTCCTTTATGACAAAAACATAAGTCAAAGTTTTTTAAGTTTCGGCTGTATGCGGGAATGTTTGATTTATGAGATTTTATGCAGCAATAGTAATGTAATTCACATATATAATCGTTATCAACATTGTTTGCAAAGGCTAAACTTGATGGAGGTCATGTGCAAATGTTTGCTTGTGATGTAGGCAAACCGCGACGTACTGGATATACATCAGTTGTTAAATGCTGTACAAAAAAAATATTGGAATCTTCTGAAAATCACTTGTATTGTTTAGTGTTTATTCTTTCATCTACATGCAGGAACAAAATTATAAATTTCTACCTTTTTGTGCAGAAACTGAACATGTAAGATGGCACCAGTAAAACAACTATGATGTCTTCTTGCACAAGACATCAGTCAATAATGTATGGCAGCCCACTATGGAAATGTAAATCTGAACAGAAAACAGGTGTTTTAGTCAACAAATACAGCCATATCCATGTGTTGAGTTATTTTAGGGAACCAGCAATTATTTGTGCCAGTTTTGTGCACCATGAATCTGGAAGTAAATAGTGACCAATCTTCATGAACTTGATAATTTTTTATTAGAGTGCCATTGAGTCACAGTGACAGTCACATGGCACATTTGCATGCCAACTTTTGTCACTAGTGGATGGGTTAAATCGCCCCGTTAGCATTAATTTGTACAATTTGCTGTTCCAGCTTGGAACATGGCCCTGCAGTGTGGTGACGCCTACCAGGAAATGAATGAACTGTTCACACTCTGTTCCAAGGTGAGAACTATTGGAACCATTAGTAGTACGTCATTGCCCTTATTTGGTGTGCGATCATCAAGGTGATCCGCCATCTTGGTTATACACAACTGTATGTGGTGCAGTATTTTAATAGATAATGCCACCTCTAAAGGCTGATAGTATCATACAAGTTCTTCATGTGAAAAAATAGTGGACAGTTTCCCTCGTTTGAATGCAATAGACGCTGTTCCACCTTGTTGCAGTTGTTATGTTTAGCCTGTTGCTAGGATACGAGACCGGATGTCACGTAATTGCTAATCGTCCCAATACTGTGCTGCTAAATAAATTACGTAATCTTTATTACATTTAGAGCACCACAGAAGATGTTTGGATAGTGTTCAGGGTAGAATTATCCAAAATAATCTTTACAATGTCAAATATCATTAGAGAAAAGTCATTTGTGATTTCAGTATCTTCTGTATCTTGTTAAGGTGCAAGCAAAATAACTTATGTCATATGTTTCTTAAATAATGTATTATGTTTACAGATTGTAATGTAATTGTGTCACAAATTTGGCTCATGGATTGGCGACATCAAATGCGACTGACTTGTAACAAAGGTCCAGGTGCAACAAGGATGGGTAGAACAGGAATATGACACAGCACAGGGGGGGAGGTAACGTGGGAATCCAAGTGGAAAACCCATTTAATAAGTATAATAAACCAGATAAACGATACAAATATACAGTTGGCCAACTATTAAAGGATTTCCTAGTTACAAAGTAATGTATCACATGTACAGGTACATACATATATAAATATATGTTATAAGAAGTAAATAACAAAGTGTTATTGCTCACCCACAAAGAGAGTCTTGAAGTCTAGTCATCGAGGTAATGAACATTTATGCACCCCGATTGCAGGGGTATGCCAGGGGGAACACTCAACGCTCAACCCCGGCATTTCCAACAAATATAAATTGTGAGGAGGCATAGCTGCCTACTATGACTACACAAGGAAAATACGTATCTCGGCAAGGTGGGTGTCGATAGGCATCACGTGAGGAACGAAACGTACTGCTGTACAACGGTATACGGTGGGCGTCAATTGGCATCACGCGTAGAACGAACATATAAAGCAGTATGACGGTATACGGTGGGCGTCGATAGGCGTCATGTGAGGAACGAAACATACGGCAGTATGACGGTACACAGTAGGCCTCGATAGGCATCACCTGGAGAACGTATGTGGTGAAGATCAATAGCGAGACGATACTCTGAATTGACGAGAAGTGGGGGAATGTGAACTGCAAAACTCACCTAGCCCTAGTGTAACATTTTACATTCAAGCACCCGAGGGTTGGCAGTACCATACAATGGAATTACTGCAGAATTTATTGATTAACCCTTTAATTTTGAGCCAGTCTAATTCTACTCAAACCACTTTGTGACAAATTTATTACAGTGGTATGCCACACCATGAGCAGTAATGTTGTCTTAAGGCAGGGATACATGCATTTTCCACCCAACCCGAGCAGACCAAACCAGACCAAACCAGACCACACCATAATCTCTCTCACACTACAGTGTATCAACTACACCAACTGACACCGACTGAGCCATACTTGAAGCCAGTGTGACATCATAATCATGTAAAACTTGAAAACTTTCCACTATGTTGATAGTAGTTGGGGCTAGTTAGTGTCGGTGTGATGTGGTAATAGTGTATCCTGGCCTTTACTTCTATTCATAATCTTTCAGTTTACAAAGCCAGTAAATGTTTGTGTTTGCAGGTTGCTGGGATGTGTGCAGAAGATGCAGCATCTCTGGTGCGACAGAAGACGTGTCTGCTGATGGCAGCCGCTGCCAGTCTGAAGGAGGCCACTGACTGCACAGAACACACTCAAAAGGTAACATTATCATTGACTCTACTGAGTTATGTCTGTTGCATGCAACTGTTAAAACTGGTTGGTGAAGCGACACATACGAGATATCATGGGTACAGAAAAACAAATGTTCTAACGGGCATATTATGTTTGCGCTGTCCTGTCTATGTGAGAAAATACTTTGTTAAGAAGAGGTCTCACCATGACAATAGAACAGCCGAAAGAGGCTCTTCAGGTTGCTCCAGGTTGCTCTGGGGTCACTCTGGGGAGTCTGGGTCGCTCCAGATTGCTCCAGGTTGCTCCGATGACAGTAATCAAACATATGGCAAACCTTTCACCCGTTCTCACCATATATGATTGTGTTTCAACTTTGTTATTTTCTATTTCAATTAGTATTAGTACAATGAGAAACTGTGCTGATAATTACAGCACTTAACACATACGTTCAAAACGAAAACAAGGCTGCAACCCCAACAAATTGGCACTTTTTACTAATAAAAACTTGTCACAGCTGACATCAGCATCGCAGTTAAAAGGATCAACTCACTGGAAATTAATTTACTTGTGGTTTAAGGTATTAAAAGCAGTTCTACACCACCAGCTGCTTGAGACACTTGACCCAGTTTGACAATACCAAGCTAAGCATCAAAAGTAGAAGTAAAACAAATAGTAAATACAACAATGATGATGTGAACAATAGTTCTCAAAAATTGTGTGTGAATTCTTTCTTTACATCCATTGCCACTGATTATTGCAGACTGATATTTTGGGACGGGCCCTAAAGCACATAGAAGACTGCCACGCCATCTGTAGGAAAATCAGAGACCTCAGTATTATATCTGATTCAGGTTGGTGGTCATCCGTTACTAACTTTGTGGAAATACACAAACGAACAATTCAACTTAAAATAAACCACATTTCTATAAAGGCGGCGGATACCAGTTACTTTTGGGGTGGTATATTATATACATAATACATATACAAAGGCAAATATATACATATACAAAGATAAATGTCAGTTCAGTTTGTTTTATGGCTGAATGACCCAAAGCAGGTCATACGGGTAGAACACAATTATTTCCCTATTTTTGTTTCTACTGATCCTTTCATGGAGTGTTTCTGCACCATCGTACAAGATCTTTTATCACCAAGCCAATGAGACACCCAAAGATTAACCCAAACTGCAGATTTTAATACCTTTCATTCTGAACCAGCTGAACCATTTCCATTGCATCCCACTCTAGATGGCTTGGATTGCATTAATAAACAACTTCCATACACACTTTAATTTAATGGAGATCCTGGAATGTTTTAGCTGGATAAGAATGTAAATTTTTTAAAGTCTCGATCAGTGATGGTAATAGTATAATATTAGACCAGTGGTTCTTAACCTTTTTGGGTTGCGACCCAAATTTTGGTCGTGGGATTAACATGGCGACTCATACCTTTAAAATGTTAACTTGTTAACAATGATCAAATAGATATCTATCGAATAAAATATAATATACATAACATAAATCAGGAATAAATTAGAACATCAGATTTGTTTGCTGAACATTCGTTTACCGATGTAGAAAGAGGACATATCTTGCAAACCGAAACCAAAGTCGGTGGATGGATTCTGGAAGATCATACAATTTCAACTATAATTGAAGGATATTATGCTTACATACATCATAATGATGTTAATAATGTGGAAGATAACATAATATGCATGTAAATGCTGATTAATGTGATATTATGTTTTGTAGAAGTGTTATTTGAAGGCTTCAGAATGGGGTGAATAAAAAATGTACCCATTGGTAGCAGCATCAAGCATAATGAAACTTGCCCATTCCAGATGCATGTGAGATGAACAATTTATGCCAAATGTCCTATGAATTTTAAATGCATTGTGATGTATCACATGTACAGAATTTTTAATTAATTGTATTCAATATTTGGCATATGTTACTCCTTTACACCAGGAAAATCGGGAAAATACAGGAATGTTCAGACATTTATTGGAGACTTGGTGACCCACTCAAAATCGCTTGGCGACCTTATTTTGGGTCGTGACCCAGGGGTTAAAAGTAAAAAAGTAAAGGTAAGTTCTTATATAGCGCAGTATCCAGTCCTTAGGACTGCTCAAAGTGCTCTACACTTTACTCCCTGGCAGACTTGTTCAATCGAACACCATCTCGTCTTCTCTGGGAAGGATGCGCGAAGATTATTCGTATACAAATATCCACCACTGTCTATAGCCAGGTACTCATTCATACAGCTCAGTAAACTGAAGCAAAGTAGAGTGGACGAACTTGCCCAAGGTTCGACACCGCTGCACAGGATTCGAACCTGGCTTCTCTCAGTCTAGAGTCCAGAGCTCTTACCGGTGCGCTACTGCGCTCCATTAAGAAACGCTGTATTAGACTATCCCTTAGGGTGGCCAAAAAAATTATTTTTGAAACCAACCATGCCTATGGGCTAAACAGGTGAGGTTGGCTGAGAAAACAACTGTGTTAAAATTTCAGACAAAACCATTGAGAGGAAAAGACCTCTCAAAGCACCCAAAGTTTTAGTAAAATTGCAATAAAGGGATAAATTTAAGAACACCATATCTCAAAATCTACTGAACCTATTTTACTACAATTATCACTGTGACCTGTGAATCATACAAGTATCACCCCTAATAAAAATTTGTTCAATACACACCTTTTTAGTAAAACAGATTTATTGCACTCGAGGATGAACATTTGACATTTCTGGGCAGAGCATTTGTAATAAGGTAAACATACACACAATCCCACATATGAAAAGTGCATAGCAGAACAACAGTTATGCCTTATTAAAGATCCATCATCCTCGTCTTTGTAGCCTGAGGCATCAGCCCTCGATGCGACTCTACGACTTGGAAGATGAGCTGGCGCTGTTCTTCGTCGTCTGTGAGAGCCAGGTTGAAATCCATCGCCAGTTTGACGGCTCTCTCTGCACAGTCATTTACAACATGCAAAGCAGAGACAGTCTTCACTGCGTTAAGATAGTCTTGGCGGCTAGGCCACGTCACAGGCTTGCTGTTGAGAAAGCTGCGTTCAATGTTGAGAGCAGTGAAGAAGTTGAGCAAACGTTGCGTTGCGAAATTGGCGAGGTGCACTTCATTGAAAGAGACTATGTTCTTTGCCTCCACCCGCCGCTGGTCATTCTTTTTGCAGGTCTCACAAAGGCTGTTACAATTGCCGTCTTCTCATCTGCAGAGACACGGTCAGAGAAGAGCGCCAGAAAGATTAGGTCTTCACTGAGGTACCAGAGATGGCCCCTCATCTTCATTGCTGCTGTCTGTGCAATCACACCATCCACTTCATCGAAGTTCTCCAGGTCACGAAGGAGGCAGAGGTTGTTGATAGCCGCATGTCTGCTGCTGGCTGCATCTACCCGTGCTCTGATGTAGATGGTGATCGTGAGCAGGCAGATGTGCTGTAGAGTCTGTAGTTCGTGGCTAGTAAGCTCAAACTGCTCACGGAAGGCGAGTATCTTCAAGCAGTAGATCCCTTTCGCCATCCAGCGAGCATGGTGGTAGGCACCTGGAGGGCTGAACTGGTATCTTGAGTCACGTGCACCACCCAACAAGATGATGGCTAGCTGGATGAACTCGAGGTAGTCCTGTCATGGGTGCTTATTGCGAAGTTGTTCTGTTAGGAACTTGCTTGCTGTAACTTTATGCCTCTCCAGCCATTGCTTCTCGTGTGTAGTCAAGGCACACCGACTGAAGAGCCGGCATGCGAGAAAAAGGATATATTTTTGAAATGCCTCTTGAATTACAGACTGTATAGTGATGGCACCTGTGTGGGTCCTGCCACATGCTCGCCAACGCCCTCCCAATCCTGCAGAAACTGGATGACAGCATTGCGCATCTTCGATCCGGTGCCAGATGAAATTCGTGGAATGCTGAGCAACTTCAATGCTCCAGATAAATCTAGATGTTTGAGGTGATATTTGCTGATAGAGATAGCCGCATCAACGTCCAGTGAGCCATCAGAATCCGACTGTTCATCCTGTGATGACTCTGTGAGTGGCTCGGTTGTCAGCTCGGTCTCATCAGTTGCCTTGGAGGCAGACTCTCGTAGCTGCATCTCGTCGTATTTTCGCTTTTGTCGTTTCAGCTCTTTCACTTTTAAAGGCTCGTCCTCCCCAACCGTCACCATCTTCCTCTCACTTCGTTGATCTTGCAGAATCTTCACATCACGAGCAATGCGGATCAGCTGATCACACTCTGCATGTGCCACATCAAACAGTTCCAGCAGTCGACTGCCAAACTCAGTTTCCAGCTCAGCTTGCCTCTTACTCTGCACCTGTATTTGTTCTTGCATATGTTTACATGCTGCTGATCGAGTTTCTTCAGCTTCTTGACAGCATTCGGCTTCTGTGTCGTCGGAATGTTAGCCAGATGCCAAACCTGCAGCACTTCACCTACTGCATTGTTGCAGCTTGCAGGCAGCGTCAGCGTCTTCATTTTCAAGTCGCAGAAAACTCGCAGCAGAACTTTATCAATTGTAGGCAGTTGGTTCAGGTTCTCGATACAAGGAAGCGGTTGCCCAACTAACAACACCTTTGTTGCAGATCTAGTACGAAACGGCGCATCCAACATGGCTACAGCAGCACAAGGGCAATAAACGACAACAGTTACGGCTTCCTTAAACATAGCTTACTTACACAAAATCTGCCTGCTTAAATTGTGGTGTGTAACTTGCTACATAATACCAAATGGTCTAAGTGCAATATAACAAAATATTACATGATTTACAATGAATGTAACTTATCTATATAATGTAGTCAATTATAATGTAGTCAATTATGATGGATTACTGTGTTTTCTAAAATGAACAAAATCTTACACTTTTCTAATTTTTACAATTGTAGGTGATTTATACTTATAACCTGATTGATTGTTCTATTGTCTTGACATAATTATTATGAATAGAAATTAGAACACAATAAAAAAATTATTTTAAAAGAAGATTAGGTAGATATTGATATATTGTGTTCGTTTGGTGACGTCACTGCCCAGTCGTGCTAGGTGTATTGAAGGCTAGCAATGCCCATCCATCCACATATGGTTTATTCCAGCAGGTAAATTCAGAACATCAAGCATTGACATAACTTGAGAAGTTACATGCTGATAATACGTTTGACACAGGAAGTACTAGTGATGGTGTTAGACAAAATGACAGCAGTATAACGAGGCTGAGGATTAAGTTATTTTTGCGCCACATGCAACAGGTCTGGTGAAGTGAGCGATTCTACCAATTAGCACAATTGATATATCACTCTAGATGAGTTAATAACAAGAAAGTAGGGAGCGAGAGCAATCGCTCGCCTTAAAAATGGTGCCCTGCTATATTTATAACTGAAAACAGATAAAATAATTTTAATACCAGCCATTTGGATGAATTGTTATAATGTGTACTCATTTGTTATGGACTCTTGTTTAATTCATGGTAATTAATTTGTGTGACAGAGGGGCATGGAACGGACCATACGGCTGCTGTGCTGCTTGTGCTGTATGAGTTTGAGGTGAAGGCGAGACTAGGAGATGCTAGTCTGGAGGATGTCCTTGAGAAGGCCCTACTTTTACCACAGGTCGAACCAAAGGCCTTCGAGACCATGGCAGGTGAGTCTCTTGTTGTTATACAGTCAAACCTTGTTTTACGGTCACCTCTATAATACAGCCACCTAACAATTAAGGTCACCATAAGACAGTCCAAAATTATTTCCCTGACAGTAAAGTATAAAAAATTAGTTCCGCTGATACGGTCACCTCGCTATTGAGGTCACTTTTGCCAAGTTCCGAGGGTGACGGTAATAGAGAGGTTTCACTGTAGTATAATCCATCTAAATACACACAGTGGGATCTTTCTACAGTCGCGCCTCGTTATAACATGGTAGTCGGGGTCCACGAAATGAATCCTCATTATAAACGGGGTGCGTTATAAACGTGACGCGTTCCCGTATCTGCCGTCAGGGGCGCTATGACGACGACCGACACTGCTGCTGCATGAAGAACGCCATCGAAGCCAAAGTGTGCACGTCGCGCAGTCTATGCGCAGTTTATGAAGCTTGTTAAACTGCCAGCCAACGTCAATGTGTATTCTGTGTCATACACTGTTGGACACTGTTGAATGTTGAACTGATCATGAATTGTGTACAGTTTTAAAATAAACAACGGACCAACAAGCCACGGTCAACTGAACGATAATATGGTACCGCTGACGTAAGATCTAAAATAATGACCTGGCACTCAGCAGCCGAATACGCAAATTATTTGACAAACGCTGTGTTAGAGTTGATTAAGGATTTACAGCTATAAGCATGCTCTTAACTTCGTCTTTCAATCAATATCAAAATACCAATTTAGAAAGCACATTTACTGTGCTGAGCAATATTATGATTCACCAATTCATATGCGGTTGACGAATTAATATGTTGGCGCACCAATATAGGCAGTAGCTTTTCGTTCACCGCAGCGAAAAGCTAATATTTGTTATGCAAAGTTAGCTTACAGATCTTGCCTACTAAGCTGTATTAAAACATATTTAACCCATTCTTAAGCAAGGCGTAATTGTGAATTTCAGTTACACTTTACAAGCCACCCGGTGCCGAAACCAGGTGAACTCGCGATCCGCGGAAGCCATGAGCATATGACTAGCAGATTGGAAACGATTCGTTTGATGTCGGCGCAAAACAAACAATACCTCGCTCCACATTTACTGTTCCTAAAGTTAAAATTAACCATAATTTTTTATAGTCAAAGAAACTTATACCTTTGATAGCATTGGCAGTGCAGAATAAACAAAGGCAACCTAGTGACGCGCGTCACACTTGATTCGTTGCAGTTGTACGTCAGCATTAAATCTATTGTCCGCCAACTAGTCTTTCAATATACACATGTCGTGGACAAATACGGGAATAACTTCACACAAAAAATTGACAGTTATTACCGTGTTAATAGTTTGTCATAGTGCCCATTTTGTCCTTGGCAGCAGAAATTTGGGGTCCACGACCGACCGCGTTATAACCGAATCCGCGTTATAATGAGGCGCGACTGTACATGAGAATGCATCATAGAAATCCATGGAAATGACCTTCTAACTTATTTATTTTCATATTTCTTACATTTTAGTACAATTTCTATTGACTTTTTCACAGTTGTTTTGAACAGCATTTTAATCATATGAACATTTTAATTATACCTGCTATGATATATCAGTTGTCACAACTGATTTATCTCTTAATTAACTTAGTAATATATTTTACCCATTTATATATTTACCTATGTATTTTTTAACATGTATTTTTATACCTATTTACATGTATCATTTATTTGTATGTATTATGTGTTTTTACCTGAAATAAATGGATTCGTACTTGTAGCACTGGCGCAGGAAGCACATTCAGGCTGTAGAGGACTCAGTATCCGCATCCTCAAGATTGCCATCAAGAAACATCTCCAGGCACCCATTGTCAACTACACGCAGGTCAGGTCAGTGTCAACTACGCCCAGTACAGGTCATTGTCAACTACGTCCAGGTCAGGTCAGTGTCAAGTACACTCAGGTCAGGTCAGTGTCACCTACACCAAGGTCAGGTCAGTGTCAACTATGCCCAGGTCAGTGTCAATTACACCCAGGTGAGGTCAGTGTCAACTATGCCCAGGTCAGGTCAATGTCAACTATGCCCAGGTCAGGTCACTGTCAACTGCACCCAGGTCAGGCCAATGTCAACTATGCCCAGGTCAGGTCAGTGTCAACTATGTCCATGTTAGGTCAGTGTCAATTACGTCCAGGTCAGGTCAGTGTCAAGTACACTCAGGTCAGGTCAGTGTCACCTACACCAAGGTCAGGTCAGTGTCAACTATGCCCAGGTCAGTGTCAATTATGTCCAGGTGAGGTCACTGACAACTATGCACAGGTCAGGTCAGTTTCAGTTATGTCCAGGTCAGGGCAGTGTCAACTATACCCAGGTCAGGCCAATGTCAACTATGCCCAGGTCAGGTCAGTGTCAACTATGTCCAGGTCAGGTTAGTTTTAACTACACCCAGGCCAAGCCAATGTCGGCTATGCCCAGGTCAGGTCAGTGTCAACTATGCACAGGACAGGTCAGTGTCGACTACACCCAAGTCAGGCCAATGTCAGCTATGCTCAGGTCAGGTCAGTGTCAACCCAGATCAGTGTCGGCGTTAACTACGCCAAAGTCAGATCAGTGTCAACTACGCCCAGGTCAGGTCGGTGTCAACTACGCCAATGTCAGGTCAGTGTCAACTATGCCCAGGTCAGGTCAGTGTCAACTATGCCTAGGTCAGGTCAGTGTCAACTACACCAATGTCAGGTCAGTGTCAACTATGCACAGGTCAAGTCAGTGTCAATTACACCCACGTCAAATGTGTGCACTGGTCAATCTTGGTATTGAAAATATATTTAGAATCGTCTTGCTACCAATATAAAGCCTGAACAATTTCATTCAATCAATGTTGCCTCAATTGCATCAATATGTACCTGGCTATAGGCAATGGTAGATATAAATGAATTAATAATCTTCACAGTAATTGTGTGGGTAAAGTTGAATTTATTTATTTGAATGAACAGGTCTGCCTGTGTGAAGTGAAAGCACTTTGAGGTATCCTGTGAACTGGAATTCATGCTATTTAAGAATACCCTTTGTCTTCATATGGGTGGTGTTCATTGTAGCAAGGTCTCCACAGTCTGGCCTTCACTGTAGCAAGGTGTTCCATAGTCTGGTGTTTGTTGTAGCACGGTGTTCCACAGTCTGATGTGTGTTGTAGCAAGTTATTCCACAGCCTGATGTGCATTGTAGCAATGTGTTCAGTCTGGTGTTTGTTGTAGCAAGGTGTTTCACAGTCTGGTGTTTGTAATAGCAAGGTGTTCAGTCTGGCGATTGGTGTAGCAACGTATTCCACAGTCTGATGTACATTGTAGCAAGGTGTTTAACAGTCTAGTGTTTGTTGTAGCAAGATGTTCCACAGTCTGGTGTTTGTTGTAGCAAGGTGTTCCACAATCTGGTGTTTGTTGTAGCAAGGTGTTCCACAATCTGGTGTTTGTTATAGCAAGGTGTCCCACAGTCTGGTGTTCATTGTAGCAAGGTGTTCCACAGCCTGGTGGAGCTGGCGCTACAGACAGGCAGCAGTACGGACCCAGCCAGCAGGGACGAGGCGTGGGGCTACTACGTTGACGTCACAGACATCGTCCAACACCGGGCTCAGGTGGGAGAACGTCATCACATCATCTTCCCTCATGATTCCTTATGGGGTGGGGGCAGGACCTTAGCCAGAGACCTGTTTGCCCGTCTTCAAGACTGGCAGATGACTGGTCATGACGGGTAATTACAACTAATAAGAATTGTAGAATTTTGAATGGTGGAATTTAGAGGGGGACAGCATTCCACTAGAATAACTAATTGTTGAAAGTCTAGGGGAACATGTTAATGACTATCATTGGCACAACTGGTAGTAAAATAAATCACAGTATTAATTAAATACATGGCTCAAATGACACTGGTTTGTCATTGAAAAAATACCAATAATGGCTGTGATTGATGTGAATGGTTTCCATACAAGCCGTTCGTGCAGCATAAGGCACACCTTTTATTAATTCAAGACTGGCAAACTAAATCTCATCGCGTAGTTTCCATCGATTTGACCTGCTGTTCTCTACCACACTCGGTTGTTTACTCCTGTCCTTTCAAAATCTCTCACAATATATTGCCTATCCATCGTAATTTTGGTCTTCCCTTCTACAGCCCTCTTCCGTTGTTGGCTACCTATTGGTAAAGCCCAAAAAGTCATAGGCAATAACCTAACATCAGTGGACGACATCTGCGCTGGAATTATCTTGGCCAGAACAAAATCAGCTATGAAAGACAAAGATCACCCAATGTCCAAGTTTTTCAAGTCCCTTCCATTGGGAAGGTGACTATGTGTTTACGTGGCAAGGACGAGCCTAATGAGGAGTTCATTCGTGCCATTGGCCATAACAGTCAATAACTCTTTTTTTCCGTACGTGGGGAGGATATGGACAGGACTACCTTATCTTATCTATTCTCACTCTCTCTTTACAGTGGACTCTTGCTATACTATGGTAGCTTAACCAGAAGGCGAATACTGTGCTATATACGTGTGGATATAAGGAACAGTTTGAGCAAGTCCTAATATACATTAATTATTGCGCGAATCCACTGTACTTATCCTGCACACCAGTTTGCTCACCACTACCTTCGTTTTGGGCTGTTTCTTCATTCTGATATCTCCTTCCACTTCCCAGTGACGAATGAACCTTTTGTTAGAACCTTGTAAGAACAACAGTTTGTTTTGTTTCAGGGCAGCTACCCAGAGATGGAGGTTCTGTGGCTGATGACAAAGGCTTGGAACAGTGGCATCAACTTCTACAGGTTTGTGCACACTCAAAGCCCTATCCTCTTTGGGCCTTGTGGTCCATAAGGCTGCTGTGCAACTCCGCTATCTCGTCCTCTCATCGGCTGTACATCTTGCTTCGCTCCATCCTAGTTGGTTCTGTTCTTCCCACAGTGGTTCACCATGTTGTTCAACAGTCTGGTGTACATTGTAGCAAGGTATTTCAGTCTGGTATACATTGTAGCAAGGTATTTCACAGTCTGGTGTACATTGTAGCAAGGTATTTCACAGTCTGGTGTACATTGTAGCAAGGTATTTCACAGTCTGGTGTACATTGTAACAAGGTATTTCACAGTCTGGTGTACATTGTAGCAAGGTATTTCACAGTCTGGTGTACATTGTAGCAAGGTATTTCACAGTCTGGTATACATTGTAGCAAGGTATTTCACAGTCTGGTGTACATTGTAGCAAGGTATTTCACAGTCTGGTGTACATTGTAGCAAGGTATTTCACAGTATGGTGTACATTGTAGCAAGGTATTTCACAGTCTGGTGTACATTGAGGCAAGGCATTTCACAGCCTGGTGTACATTGCAACAAGGTATTTCACAGTCTGGTGTACATTGTAGCAAGGTATTTCACAGTCTGGTGTACATTGTAGCAAGGTATTTCACAGTCTGGTGTACATTGGGCGATCCACGTTTCTCTTTACTTCGGGTGTCCACAACAGTGCTGTCAGGCAGTGGTTGTTGTTGTTCTCCCTCAGCATGTGCCCGATTCATGTCCATTTTCTTCTTTGTACAACATCGACACTCATCCTCTCTTCCATTGTTATTTTCTGAATGTCTTTGTTGGAGATTGATTACTACCGGCCATGTAATGTTTTGGAGCACATTCATATGATCAGGTTTCTCTCATATTCACTAATATAAGGGTATCTGATGTTTTTTATAACCCATTTTAACAATTTGTAATCATATCGACAAACATTGGTAAACCATATACATTTTATTGCAGAATCTTGTTTTTTAAATATTTAATGAATTTGTTTTCCAAATCTATAGGTTAAACACAAAATAAATACACAGTAACTCACTATAAGAATACATTGATACTTGATGAAACTGTGCCATATGTCCAATGTTCCTTACACTGAGAACAGGAATTTCAGACTTATTAATTTTAATCCATGTTTTCGTGAACTGTTGCACATGTGATACTCCTGTTGCTGATGCAGTCCTGGAAGCGTGATGTCTTGTCTTGATTACAGTGCTGGCAAATACTCAGCGGCAGTCCGGTGGTGTGAACTTGCCCTGAAGCTGCTCGGGCA
This sequence comes from Escarpia spicata, assembly GCA_963995525.1. Taxonomy (NCBI): domain Eukaryota; kingdom Metazoa; phylum Annelida; class Polychaeta; order Sabellida; family Siboglinidae; genus Escarpia; species Escarpia spicata. The sequence continues at coordinate 27,816,113 of OZ023218.1, forward strand.
CCTGGGAAGTCTCAAGGCAAACTACGAGCACCAGGTGGGCAACCTCTCCAATAACACCTATTATGGAGCATCAACTAGGAGGAATGTTTGCAAGTCTGTTGTCATCCACACGATCCACATGCGTTGTTCATCTGACATTTAGACACACAAGAATCTGTTCCCTGCACAGGAACTGGGAACTCTGTAGAAGTTATTGTTCTTGCTTGATACACATGTTCACTGTAAATGTTCTGGGAGCATATGGTGTCACATTCTTTGTGTGCCTCTCTAAACTGTGCTATCACAAGACCAGGGCATGGTAGTAAAATAGTTGAACTTTCATCTCACAACTGAGGCCATCCGTGTTTCAATCCTCTTGCTGCCACATCGAAGCCTGGATAGTTTTTTGTCACACTTTGTTATTTACCTTCTAGATTTGTTATCAACTTCACACTGTGTAATTGATGGATTCAGTATGTAACGGTTTGCCTGCATCACAATCTAAATTATGTGCGTGACCTCCGTCAAGTTTTGCCTTTGCCAAAAATTTTGATACCGGTAACATAATGTCAGAGCTGTAACAAGTACATATATTTTGTACTTGAGTAAAAGTACAAGTAACTGGAAAAAGCTACTCAAGTAAAAGTACTTTTTGAAAAATGTACTTGAAGTACAAGTAAAAAGTAAACAAATGTACTTGAAGTAAATGCAAAAGTACTTTTCTAAAATAACTTTTGACGTGGTCACCCACTGCAAACAAACAAGTAAATTCAGTAGTGTGCAAAACAAACACTTTATTGAACATGACATGATCCTCAGCAGGATACAGTGATAGGCTGGCTCCTCAAACAAACTATACATACTATGCAAGACAGTGACAAAAGAAATAAAATAATAGTAATACCTTATTCAGTAGTGTGTACAGTGAATACTAAATTTTGTCTACGACCAGGCCTGGGGGTCAATATGTGAGACAAAATATTGAAAACATGAACCAAGAATACATATAAACAACATTTATAGGCCCTAACAATACTTACTTTATAATTAAGATAAATCTGAGTAACCATTAGCAGTTTAAGTTGTCACAGCAAAGGGAATGTTTTTGGGCGATAATGTGTGCATTTATCACATGCAATTCGGGACGTTATTCAGGTCACTAATAGCTCGAACCTAAATCTAAGAACATGTTTTGTTCATATTAAATGCACTTGCACCTTTTGTAAAAATAACGACGTGTTATGGTGTAATATATTTGCACAGCAAAAATTAGCTGCATAGGTCTAACACTAATAATTTATTGACCACGTGTGTAAGGAAGGTTCGAAGGTGATATCCTGTACGGCGAACAGATCTGGTATATCGACGCACACAACAAACAGATCAACTTAACAGTAGCCCCGTGAACTGACTTATCTCAAACATACTGGATACGTATGGCCATGGATGCTGCAAATGATTGTTTTCGGCTGATCTTTCCATGATAAATCTTTGAACGTGAATGACATCATATAATCTTGGCAATGTTCACGCCACCTGGCCAATCAGAAAAGACTACCAGTTATTGCTCCGGCTGATATATATTTATAGATATATGCTGGCGGAAACCAGTTCCAGACTTCAGGCATTATCGTTCGGTACTAATACTTTTGGAGCTCCAAATTGTATACGCATAAATTATGGATACTTTGTTACATTTATGAAAAGTACACACATTTGTACTTTGTTACAAGTAAAAGTACTTACGAAAAGTAAACTTTTCTACTCAAGTACAGTAACGAAGTACTTGTACTTCGTTACGTCCCAGCTCTGCATAATTTGCATTACTTTACTAGGGCATACATGTTAACTTTCAGAAATGCCATTGCAGGAGATTTATACGTAAATCGGAGGGTCTCGGAAAAATCGGGCATTTATACATAAATTGGAGGATCTCGGAAAATCGAGCATTTATACATAAATCGGAGTAAAATATAACAAAAAAGAATACTTTCCATAGACATTAAGTTAACATCCATGTTTTCATGTTTTAATAAAACATGTTACATTTCAGAAATGCCAATGCATGAGATTTATACATAAATTGGAGGGATTTGTGGCATCAGGGAATTGTGCATAAATTGGGGGTCTCAAGGTATCGTGGAATTGTGTATTTCATGTTATGAAAATGGTCACTGATCAGCTTTATTTCCAAGGGCATTGCACATGTGCTCTTAAATCAATGGCATATAACAGCATGTTAATATATTTTTAATGTGTTACATTAAAGAATTTATATGGATAAGCAAACTAAGATGTTTGTGGTTTTATAGGTATGCTAGAAAGAAGTTATGTTGAGAATGAAGAATGTTATAAGATACATCTTTTCATTTATGATGTGTTCCAATTGTAACATTTACAAATATACATGGATTAAATAAAACATACATTTATAGTGTACATGCATCGATTGACATTATTTGAATATAAATTGAAATGGATTTCACTTTGTTCTACAAGATCGGCAAGTTTATGGTGGGCGATAATAGGGAACCAGCGACAGCAAGCGCGGTTTACTGTGCTTGTCTAAAGCTTATAATACAATGTCATCTACAGGCAAAACCCAAGAAGATTATAGTTAATTGTTGTGTAGTCAACTCAAGGCATTATTTAAACAACCCCCTTTGTTGTCTGAAGGACCTTTGTTCTTGAGTATGAGCTTAGGCTCAAACCGATTGCAATTAACTCACTGGCATTATCAAGCTGCAAAGAATTTCCTTTGTTTCATTGGCATAGAAATCCAGGAGATTGCTTCTCCCAGCCAGGAGATTGGGAGATATGGTATATTTTGGGAGACTCCTGGCGAATCCGGGAGACTTAACTTGTATGCTAAGGTAGTGTGGCATCTCGTAGATCAAAATTCCCACATACAGGTGTCACTTTTAAAACATTGCCTTATATTTTTATAATAAATAAACATGTTTGGGGCCAGAATTTCAACAAAATATAAGACAATGTTCAAATGCTCCACGTGTTTCGGCATCCATTTTTATGACTTAACAAGCCTTGTTGTTAGGCAACAGGTCTTGTGATGATAGGTCAATTGCCTCTGAGCTTGGTTTCCAAGGATTTGAAGAAAAGAAGTTATGTTCATCTGATAATTGTTTTAATTTCTATATAAATTGTTGTTTAATTACCCATCATAGGACAGCATTTATTATCCAGTTACCAAAGGTGTGTGAAGTTTCCTTCTTGGACAAGCACTGAACTACCAGCACTATTAATTTTAGTTGCTCTGCTTTGAATTCTTTCTAACTTATTTGTGTCCTTATATAATTATGTATGTATCAGTAGCCAGGTGACAGTGTTGTTGATTTCTTACAGATGACCACAGTCTACGGAGAGATTCTTGCTAAGGTTGACTCGCGAGACGACAGAAGTGGCCTGGAGTAAATCCACGTACCATACAACCAATCATTGGAGTTGGCCTCACTGAAGTCTAAGTCAGTCAGGAAACACAGCCACAGAGAAACACAATTAAAGTCACATCTAGTAAGATGTGAACAATATATGATATACTAACATGTTCATGTATTTGATAGTTAATAAATGACCATAGAAGAAAATTATTAAGACCACATCCAGTATGATATAATTAATAAAAACATTCTAACCTGTTCGCGTATTTAATAGTTAACAGCTTGTGTTTAAACTAGGACTAGGAAAGTTGGTGAAATTCGCACCACATTTGTGCAAGCAGCCAGGTTTAAAAAAAAAAAATAGTGATGGCTTTAAATGTTGTGGTCACATTTATCTTGTAGAGAACTACTTTAGTAATGTTTACTGTTTTGGAGTAATATATGTGTTGTTGTTTTGCTATTAAATTTAAACAAATAGCACCTCATGGTTTGGCTCCTTGACATTTTATTATGGATATTTTCGGATGTCTAAGGCAAGCTTTCGTCTTGGCCGGTGTCATGAAATATGGACCCGGTTATATTTGGACCCACGGGTCCAAATAATATTATCATAATATATGGACCCGCCCTATGATAAAAGTACCTGCCCTCCCAAGTGTCAAGTAACATGTACAAACACAAATATTTCATAGCCAGATATTATAGTAATCTAAATCACTAGGATTTCATTGTAGGCTGCTTTTTGAGTTGTATTTTTGATTAAAAAATTCTAACGTAAATCTTGGGTCCAAATATATTAAATTTGGACTGACAGGACAGTCTTATTATGATACTTGAACCAATCATATAAGGATTTCTTATTTGGCCACTCACTAATCTTATAGGTGGGGGGGGGTCCACATTTCATTATGATATTTGTTGAACCTGTAGGTTCAAATCCAAATATGAGATTAGAAATTTGCCAAAATGTGCACCCCCTTTTAAAAACTAACATTTGGACCCATGGCTCCAAATGTCACAACAAATATGGACCCCCAACCTATGAGATTAGTGAGTGCCTAAATGTGTATCCCCTATTAAAAACTATAAAATATTTAGTTTTGGACACATGGGCCCAAATTTCATAGCAAAATATGGACCTCCACCTGCCTCATCTTAAAGTTAATATATAATTCATTACACACATGCATACACTATATATGGAATAATTATAATGATTACTATTTTTAAAGGAGTACACATGTCATGAGGTCCATATTTTGCTATGATATTTGGACCTGGATCCATTTTTATGCTATGATATTTTGACGTAGCATCCTAATTCCTAATATTGAATGTAGCTTAGTAGCTGAGTATTTAAGAGTTAATAACTTCCAATATATGTTTTTTTTTAAAGTAGACACGAGTCCATATTTCATGCTATGGTATTCTGACCCCCCAATCTTAATGTTGAATATTGATGACATCACAAGTGTGTATATTCCACTGACATTGTAAGGATGATCGAAGCCACTGCATATTAGAACAAACCTGAAATGTATAATTGTATACTCCTTAACTGGAGAATTTGATGCCAATTTGTTGTATGTGACCTGACATAGGAAGCAATGTGCCATAGACATCTCAATATATAAACACAAACCCGCGGGTCCAAATATCACCCGTGTCCAAATCTCATCTGACACCGGGATAACACATGAATTATGTAGTACTTCAGTAGACCGGTTTAGTACTTAGCACAACAGTTCTTAATCATTTTTGGTGGTAACCCAAAGTCCAGTTGCAAGATTCGAATGGTGATCCATGCCTTCAAGCAGTTAACTTGTGATATTATCAAATAAATAATGATGAAAAAGGCATACCAAAAATATTGTTAAAGAGAACATTTATTAAACTTGCTTGCTGAACATGGAGGCATCACACTCATTGGCATATTGATATAGGAAGAGGACACCTGTTTCATATAAAAACAAATGGTGAACAGAGTTGGGTAGATTTTGAAGGATATATTATGCAAATTCTGTACTGATAATAGTACAGAATTAGCGTTTTAGGTTTGTGAACTGATAATAGTAAGGAAGCAGACAATCCAACTCGCAATATAATGTCACTGTAAGTATTGATTAATGCGATATTTGTCTGCATCTTAAACAGCATTTATGGTATCAAATGTCATAACTCAACTGATACATGCCACAAAAACCCATTTAGTAGTATTATATATGTATTACACAATAGTACAATTAAAATGTAACTAAAAAGCTGCCACAACGACATTAACAGTATTCTATGTTCAAGCACACTAATCTATTGCTGACCTGTTTATTGACAATATATAAACATGTTTATTGACAATAACCATGAAGTCAATCTGCAGCATTGTCACCCAATCTGCACAAAATCGGCCAGAACTAAATAATATAGATATAGTGTATACTGATAACAAATTAGGCCAATTGGTGATCTTAATACTGTAGTTGGTATTTAAATGTGTATAACAGTTATAGGTAGGTATTTGAGAAAAATGGATGTGCTGGGCTCAAGTATCCTCTCTTAAGGATTTGGAACATGAACGAAGACCCTAATGCACTGGCAACGGAGTATAGGTGGCGAATGTGAACCCTAAACCCAGACATCTGATAAAATCTGTTTAGTCCTTTCGGGTAGATGGTCTTCTCAGCGAAATTTGTTTGTATATTAAACATAAAAAAGAAAAACGTATGATTAATGGTACATCTAAATAACGACTATCGGTCTACAACGGAGATGAGAATGTGTTATCCAGTCATGGCACAGGGATGCATTCAGCGTTACATTCCCATCTGTTCTATGTATTGCCTTTGGGTAAGACAAGGTCAAGGAAATTCGTTATTGTTGACTAGTATATAGACATATACATATAGACAGACACGTACATACGCACTAGCATGATGTGTTCATAAGACATCTTGCCAATCACAATGCAAATACACACATGCTTGTGCTTGGCCGATTATAGTTAGATTATTTTGGTAATGATCAAAGTACTAGAAATGAATGTATCACCAATTAAATGGCACAAAAAAAATGCACCAGTTGAAACATTTATTAATGCAACGCACCACGGCGGAGTAAACATAAGTTCTCACATCATCTCTCCTCGTTTTTAATTCACCATTAATACCGCACTGTGTATTTGAACCGTTGTTGGTATAATACATAGACAATAAATGATTCGACTTTTGGAAGTTCCCCCACTGTGTTTGCCATCTTGGATTCACCCCTATCGTAATCAACCGTAACTATCCATGAACTTGCAAAAATCAGAATACATATAATAGATTAGTAATATTATTTACCCCACATATACATACGTTTACTGCATCATATCATGTAACAACATATGACCAAAGTTTCAATACCATTCTAACGAATAAATTACTTCACTAGGTGTATATATGCAAGATTAATTAAAGTTGAAGTTCACACCACAATTTCGCCTGGATGTGTCTGTAGGGTATAAAAGCAGGTAAATTTCCTGTGTTAATTGCATCTTGACGAGCTCAATATAGAGGGTTATATCACGTAACATGGATGACCATACCGGTTATGCGAACGCCGGGATGGCTTGGGAACCGATATATCTCTCCCCTGCATACGTTGTGGGTCAACTGTGAGTGATCAGGCTGTGACACTACTGTCCACAGTAATGTTGTAAGGAGCTCCCAAAAAATATGTCCCGAGCCGATCATTGGTGCAGTTAGCTCTGTCATAGGCAGTACGGCTCCAGTGTCTCCCAGTTCCTGATCCTCTCTTTTTGTCTTGCAAAAATTAACTTGTTGTTGCTCGGCCATTTTCAAGATCTAAAATGTAAAGTGAATAACATCTTACAGGTTCTTACAGGTCCTCTTCTGGCTTGACTAGGCATTACTGCCTCTGCCTCTTACATGCTATCTCTTGCTTTTGACATCTACTCGGACTGTGTGCATGTATGTGTCTAAGTCTGGCACAATCCAAGATAGGAGTGGGGCAGTGTATTCAGTTTTCATGGGGTGGTTTTGCCGTAACTTAACAACAGACTGTGAGAGACTGTTTCATACGTTTGTGCACTTGCACATGATTTTATAAACAGTTACAACCAGCACTGCACACCTGGCGCACGCAACAAAAACCACACCATCCACGAAGTCTTCAGTAATGGTGGTAGTGGATTGCTGGAAGAAGAAGAGTATGTATATAAATGAGTTATTTATAATATTTAATCGGCATCTTTAAATATTTTAGGTCGTGCCCTCTCGCATGTGCTTCGTTATCCCTCAATGTAACAAAATTGGATGAGACTGCTGAATCATATTTCCCTGTTAGTATTTTATATATTTCAATCATATATCCTCTGAAGCAACGGTATGATAGGGTTGGTAATTTCAGTCTGTGTGGTGTAAACGTTCTTTGTGTTTAAGGTCTTTGAAACCAGGAATTAATTTGGTTGCTCTGCGCTGAAGATTTTCAAGAGCTGTAATATGTTGAATTAACAAAGGACTCCATACCAGATTAGTGTATTCAATATGTGGAAGGACGAAAGACTTAACAATTGTAGAAAAACACTTTTCATCCATGTGATTAAAAGTACGTCGGATTATATCCCCATCATCAAATTGGCTTTATTAATTTTCTTTGACATATATATGCCTTAACATTAAGCGATGAATCGAAAGTGACTCCAATATCTTTCACCTTGTCCGTACTTGTAAGTGTTGTCTGGTTGTTTCCCAGTGAATAGCCTTTATGTCTTGTGAATGATGATCCAATTCTCATATGGGTATAGTTATATGGATGAAATTTCAAAAGTGATGCATCTGTCCAGTGTTCGGCAGAGATAAGATCTTGAAAGATGTGTATGTCGAAATCCGGAATGTCTGTTTAAATAGTAATGTACTTCCAACCTAACTGAAATGCTGAGATGTTGTCCAGTTAAACAAACTATTATTGCATGAATATCCCCCTCCCTGGACATTATCCAAGTTGCATGGTATCCAGACCTGCTCTGGGATGTAGAAAGTTGACTGTTATACATAGTGAACAGGGACACGTCACGCACACCCGCGCGCGCGCGCACACACACACACACACACACACACACACACACACACACACATGGTGTCATTTCAGAAGCTATGGTTGAGTAGTGGTGGGATTATGAGAGGTACCCATCGGCCAGTTTTAAATGGTCAGAGGTCATAGTGTTTGATAGGGGAAATTGTGTCACAGAGAAGAAGAAATAGGGTTGACAGGCATTTATACAGTGCTCGCGGTCTGTCACGCAGGGTCACTCAGAATGGGGTGATGACGAACAAGGGTGAGCGGTTTTGTGGACATAACCATCTACAAGTGCATCATTAGTGAGTATAATGTGTTTGGTGTGGAACTTTAAAACATATTCAACATTTTAATCAGACGCTGTTAAACAGATATTGAAACAGGTCATAAATTAATAGTAATATATGGACTTAAAATGTACCCTTGAAAGTGGATACATCTATAACATTATTATATTTGTAGCATAGCTGCATCAATTCGTTATTTACATGTAAAATACAAGTTTTGTAAAGCTAATAAAAAAGCAACACGTGTTCATGTTTGTGGATATTTAATAAATGTAATGATACATGTAGTAAAACAATTGATAGTGTTCTGCATATATACACTTGTCACATTACAAACACACACTTTTGGTGACGTGTCTATCCCCTCACTAAATTTCCTCCCAATGTTTCATCGTATTGCCTAAGGGGATTACTGGTGCAAACACCAATACAGTTTCTGAAATGGGGGATTGCTGAATGTCCACATCATGCTCGTTAAGCCATTTAAATTCAACATAATCCATTTACTGGATCGCGCATTTGAGTTCGCGTCATTTTTTGCGATGCTTCAAAATGTTGATATAATAGTTGAGGTGGTTTTCTGTTGGACTGCTTTTGAAATATATCTGGGGTTTTAATATTTCTAGTGTATGCAGCTCGTTTTCCATTGAAATGCTTTTGGAATAAACTTTCGAAATATTACGATTCGTTATGCAAGACTGATGCAGAAACTCCCACATTCATATAGCGCTTCATGACGCTTGTCCACAGACCTCCCTCCATACTTTATAGATGGCCTCTTACATAATGTACACGTATCTAAATGTGATTTTTGGAAGAGCATCCAAATGTTAGTTTCTTTTACAAGTTCATTGTATGGAATATGTTTCAATTAGTTATTATTTCAACCGTGCCTGCCACTTTAAAATAAAATTTGAATTCTTCCAATATGTAATGCTAATTTGGTTTTCTGTTACAGGAGTGGGACGGTGGCTTAATATAACAAGCGAGGATATATAAAGTTGGGAGCTTAACACTGAAAAAGTGGGTTTATATGTTTGTTCAGATAGTATCGTAACAAGTATACTATTGTATTATTTTTCTGTCAAATGATACAAACATACAATATTATCTCTTTTGTGAAACATCAACACTCATTTATACATTTTCAGATACGTGCATGTACCATATGACTTTTCCAACAATCTATTTGTGACTGAATGCTGTTAGAGTATTGTGTTGTAAATACAGACATACTGTGTCAATTGTTTGTTTAAAAACTGTTGAACTGTGTTGTTTATGACAACAGTGATTCAGTGTGGTGTGTGGTAGGTTCGATCCCTGCTGAAGTACAGTATCAATACACTACTGGTTGTGCACACACACTTATTCCATTCAATAACTTCTGCCGTTTACAATAACTCCACCTAAACTAAGTTAATTCCACTTAAACAACTATTGGAAATAGCACAACAAATTAGCATACCACATATAATATGGAAATGGCAGCTAGGTATGAAGAAAATTGAGTGCCTTCATTGGCGTATTGACATAGGAAGAGGACACCCGTTTCATATAAAAACAAATAGTGAACAGAGTTGGTAAGATTTTAACAATATTTGAAGAATATTATGCTAATTTTGTACTGATAATAGTAAGGAAGCAGACAATCCGACTCGCAAATTAATGCAATATTTGTCTGCATCTTAAATAGTATTTATGGCATCAAACATCATAACTCAACTGATACATCCCACAAAAACGTTTCTGCTTTTTGTGTATCAATTTCCCCCAAACAGAACCTATTTAGTAGTATTATATAATATTATGTATTACACAACAGTACAATTAAAATGTAACTAAAAAGCTGCCACTTCGACATTAACAGTATTCTATGCACAAGCACACTAATCTATTGCTGACATGTTTATTGACAATATATAAACATGTTTATTCACAATAACCATGAAGTCAATCTGCATCATTGTCACCCATGCTGCACACAATCAGCCAGAACTAAATAATATAGATACAGTGTTTACTGATAACAAATTAGGCCAATTGGTGATTTTAATACTGTAGTTAGTATTTAAATGTGTATTGACTACAGGTAGGTACAGAATAACCTTGTTTTATGGTCACCTCTGTAATACAGCCACCTTGCAATTAAGGTCACCCTAGGACAGTCCCATATTATTTCTGTAATAGTAAAGTACAGGAAATTAGTCTCGCTAATCCGCTAATATGGTCACCTTGCCATTCAGACCACTTTTTCCCAGTCCCAGGTGACCTTAATAGTGAGGTTCCACTCTACTCAATTAAACTGTATTATTAGTGATTGCTGCAGAGTGGCTGTTTTAATTTATTATTATTATTTAGCTTTGTAAATTGGCAACAATAAGTAAAATTGTCCAAGTGATGAATTATACAGTATCAAACTCTCCCAGATTCCGAGTGACATCGGTATGACCTCTGACCAGGTCAAGGACAGTAGTTCATGGTATTAATGTGCTCTTCTGGCCAGCCCCCAGGTAGTTGAACCAGTAGAAATTTGGAGTTTTCGAACCCTGAAACGTAAAGTTTGGTATCAATTTAAGCCATTGTTAACCCTCAACCTGCTCATCTTAATTATTCCAGTTTTACTTTATGTCCATAACAGGAAGTTAGTCTAAACAACAGAGCATAGGTGTCAATGTCAGTGTTATGGGAATGGTAATATCAATTATTTACTTTACATACCACTTTCCTGGGGTTTTTTTAAAGAATTTTTTTAAGAGTCCAATTTTTACAGTAAAATCAATCTGTTTAGACATGTTTTTGTGATACTGATACGTGAGTTCACTAAACGTGATGATCATTCAGTGGGGGAAGGTAAGTGGAGGAGATAATGTCTCTCGCCTTCACAGTGTCAGTGCTTTAGTAATGGAAATACCCATTATTTCCCTTCATCCCATTTTAATTTTTTTAATTTTTTTTCTTCATTTTTTAACAATAATATTAATCTATACATCTGTTGCACTGCACATGTATTGTTTTAGGCAGACTATTTTCAGTGGTCTCAAGTATTTCTTTTTTCTTAGTGCTGAACATTCTTCAAGATAGTTCATTTCTATGGAAACAAGTTCTTTTTAACATATCCAATATGTGATTTTACCTTTTAGTTGTAGAATTTCGCCAGCATAGCGCACCAACTTCTTTCGTACATGTGAGGTAGTATGTAATTCCCTTCGTCTCTGTTGATTGGTCAGAACACCAATCAACCGAGACGAGGGAAATTACGAACTATCTCACATGTACGATGACATTAGACGTCACGTGTATTGAAGAAGTTGGTGCGCTACGCTGACGAAAGACTCTACAAGGTAAAATCACATATTGTGTATGTCAAAAAGACCTCATTTGCATTTCTTTTGTCTGTTTATCACAAATCAAGATGGCAAACTGTAAAAAGAACAGACACAAGTTCAATAAAATAATCGGAGCTGAATGGTGGAAGATGGTTACTGCCTTTCCATGAACATTTCTCATAACCAGATAATGCCACTTAATAGACCAGTAATTCCATATTTCCTGCTGTACTAGTAAATCAATTCACTTTTAAAAAAGCTACACAAAATAAATAAATCAAAATAATTTCAAAAACCAGAATCAATAACAGCAACATAATTTGTCAGTAATCACCTACATAACTTGGCCCAGCCCTCATGTTGACCACATATGATACTGACCAAGACTTTTACGTCCTTGTCTTCTACGAGACTCTCCCAGCAAATAGGCACAGTGTCCTGCACATGGACCCTCACAGATCGTTCCCCAGATGTTCCCCTGCAACAGTGACAGGGAAATGTAAATATTTATTGACTTCCATAGCACCATATTATACAATTATATTCTATGGAGCTATACAGTACAAAAAACGGCATGGATGAAATAAATAATTAAATAAAAAGGTAAACTTTTTAAATGAGTAAAATTAATAAGTTAAGCAGAAACATCCAACATAGAGCAATAGTTATATAAGTAAAAAAATTATTTAAAGTAGTAAAATTAAAATATTACTTGTAGAGTATGCTAAAATAGTGAGCCTTCAGTTTGCTCTCAAAAACACAGACGTCGTTACTGCTGCATCATCTTTGAGTAGGGAGTTCCATAATTTCGGTGCAGCAACAAAAAGATGGTTAGAAACAACAGTGAAACAACATCTTCAATCATGACCAGCCAACACTTGTACTTATAACCAAACATATTGCATCTGTGACCTGCTAAAGTAAAGTCTGTACAGTATTAAGGTGCAAAATTGTGAAATTTACTTTTGCACCTTTTTCGATTGTTACGTCAGAAACCAAGAAATCCAGTCCTTAGTTGGATATTGTAAGTCAGAGGGAACTATATACACACAGATGTCGGGATCAGTTTCATAAAGTATTCGTACCAGATATTCGATGACGATTACATAACTTTCAACAGTTGAACATAGAAAACATGCATAACATTGCGACAATCAACAAACATCCAGTATGTCAAACTCTTAGTCCAAGAGAAATTTCAAAAATAAATCATAGTGTTACGGAACCTTTGTGGAGTCACAGATGAACCATGAAAGTTTGGCACCCAAGATGCAATGCGTCTATGATATAACATACATACATACATATGTTAGCTTGATCATAGTTAGATTTCAGCATAGTATTAGTCCTGTTTGTCTTGAAAAGGCAGTCTGCATGGATATTGCCTTAGCTATGTACATGTATACCTAACAATATTATGGGTGAAAAAGCACTCAAGTGTTCAACAATGGTGTAAACATGAACACTCCTTGCCTTAATTACGAGCTATGTACTGTAATAAGCTGTTGTGTAGTTGCATATTCACATAATTTTGCCTGCTGTGTGAGATATCTAATCTGTAAAGATTGATATGTACATCCTCGCAAGCCAAGGGTGGTAGTTGACTGCAGTACCCCTGACGGATATCATCCTTGCAAGCCAGGGGTGGTAGTTGACTGCAGTATCCCTGACGGATATCATCCTCACAAGCCAGGGATGGTAGTTGACTGCAGTACCCTGATGGATATCATCCTCACAAGCCAGGGGTGGTAGTTGACTGCAATACCACTGACAGATATCATCCTCACAAGCCAGGGGTGGTAATTGACTGCAGTACCCCTGACGGATATCATCCTCACAAGCCAGGGGTGGTAATTGGATGCAGTACCCTTGACTGATATCATCCTCGCAAGCCAGGGGTGGTAGTTGACTGCAGTACCCCTGATGGATATCATCCTTGCAAGCCAGGGGTGGTAGTTGACAGCAGTACCCCTGATGGATATCATCCTCGCAAGCCAGGGGTGGTAGTTAACTGCAGTACCCCTGACGGATATCATCCTCACAAGCCAGGGGTGGTAGTTGACTGCAGTACCACTGATGGATATCATCCTCACAAGCCAGGGGTGGTAATTGACTGCAGTACCCCTGACGGATATCATCCTCACAAGCCAGGGATGGTAGTTGACTGCAGTACCCCTGATAGTTATCATCCTCACAAGCCAGGGGTGGTAGTTGACTGCAGTACCCCTGATGGTTATCATCCTCACAAGCCAGGGATGGTAGTTGACTGCAGTACTCCTGACGGATATCATCCTCACAAGCCAGGGGTGGTAGTTGATTGCAGTACCCCTGACGGATATCATCCTCACAAGCCAGGGGTGGTAGTTGACTGTAGTACCCCGACGGATATCATCCTCACAAGCCAGGGATGGTAGTTGACTGCAGTACCCCTGATGGTTATCATCCTCACAAGCCAAGGGTGGTAGTTGACTGTAGTACCCCTGACGGATATCATCCTCACAAGCCAGGGGTGGTAGTTGACTGTAGTACCCCTGACGGATATCATCCTCACAAGCCAGGGGTGGTAGTTGACTGTAGTACCCCTGACGGATATCATCCTCACAAACCAGGGATGGTAGTTGACTGCAGTACCCCTGATGGTTATCATCCTCACAAGCCAGGGATGGTAGTTGACTGCAGTACCCCTGATGGTTATCATCCTCACAAGCCAGTGATGGTAGTTGACTGCAGTACCCCTGATGGATATCATCCTCACAAACCAGGGGTGGTAGTTGACTGCAGTACCCCTGATGGTTATCATCCTCACAAGCCAGGGATGGTAGTTGACTGCAGTACCCCTGACGGATATCATCCTCACAAGCCAGGGATGGTAGTTGACTGCAGTACCCCTGATGGATATCATCCTCACAAGCCAGGGGTGGTAGTTGACTGCAGTACCCCTGATGGTTATCATCCTCACAAGCCAGGGATGGTAGTTGACTGCAGTACCCCTGATGGTTATCATCCTCACAAGCCAGGGGTGGTAGTTGACTGCAGTACCCCTGATGGTTATCATCCTCACAAGCCAGGGATGGTAGTTGACTGCAGTACCCCTGATGGTTATCATCCTCACAAGCCAGGGGTGGTAGTTGACTGCAGTACCCCTGATGGTTATCATCCTCACAAGCCAGGGATGGTAGTTGACTGCAGTACCCCTGATGGTTATCATCCTCACAAGCCAGTGATGGTAGTTGACTGCAGTACCCCTGATGGATATCATCCTCACAAACCAGGGGTGGTAGTTGACTGCAGTACCTCTGACAGATATCGTCCTCACAAGCCAGGGATGGTAGTTGACTGCAGTACCCCTGACAGATATCCACAATATATGGAAGTTTGCTGAATCAGGTGTACTTTGTCCCAGTTGCTGTCTTCGTTGGTCAGGAATGTGGGAACCAGATGCACAAGCTCCATAATAAAGAGCAATTAAAAGAAATCCTAATAATTACTGTTCTGAACATCCTCACGAGCAGCGTTATTAAAATTGGCCATCCTCAGCTCGATTTTCAAGGATATTGCCGAAAAGAAGTAATTTTATTATAATTTTACTATTTTTTATTATTATATATTTGCTTTATTTATTATTTATTTTATTTATTTATTATTATGTTATTAATATTTAGAATCTATTCTACTTCCTGAACATTAAATGTAATATCAACTAAGAATGTCCAAAACTGGCCAAACTTAAAAGGCAATCACATGATTGATTGGATAACAGATTCAGCCTTTCATCCACATTTCGACAAGGCGACACACCACAGGTACTGAGACTGACATATTCAGCAGTGTCCTTGGCATGTGATGATGAGTATGTATAAACATCTTATTTCGATCTGTTCCTTAACTAGATAGATGTGTTGTCTAAGGCCTTAGCTGACTTGCCTATACAGTTTTCCAGTAGACATCGAGGCACGGACATGGGGTGGGATATGTGCCTTGTTGCGTGTGGCAGGTGCAGTGGTGACACGTGCAACTGGTGGACCATCTCTACATGTACAAATCACAGTTAGTACACAGCGTGAATTGTTACCGTTTATGCAGCAGAAGGAAGATGGAAGAATTAAGAGAAAAGATTGGAATGAAGAAATATGTGAAAATTAAGGTAGTTGGGAGCAGACTTAGACAGGCAGGACACATAGAGAGAATGAGTGAGGAGAGGCTGACAAAGAGAGGAAGGAAAACAAAGAGGGTGGTAGAAGGAGAAGAGGAAGAATGAAATTAAGATAAAATCATAGAATTAAGAGAAGTCAAAAAGCCAGTGCTGAACATCCAAGAAAGGGAGGAAGAGAGAGTAGCATTTGAGAGAGAGAGGGAGCGAGGGAGTAAGAGATGGAGGGAGGAAGAGAGAGGAGCAGTTGAGAGAGGGAGCGAGGGAGGAAGAGATGGATGGAGGAAGAAAGAGGAGCATTTGAGAGAGAGAGGGAGCGAGGGAGGAAGAGATGGAGGGAGGAAGAGAGAGGAGCATTTGAGAGAGAGAGGGAGCGAGGGAGGAAGAGATGGAGGGAGGAAGAGAGAGGAACATTTGAGAGAGAGAGGGAGCGAGGGAGGAAGAGAGAGGAGCATTTGAGAGAGAGAGGGAGCGAGGGAGGAAGAGATGGAGGGAGAAAGAGAGAGGAGCATTTGAGAGAGAGAGGGGGACCGAGGGAGGAAGAAATGGAGGGAGGAAGAGAGAGGAGCATTTGAGAGAGAGAGGGAGCGAGGGAGGAAGAGATGGAGGGAGAAAGAGAGAGGAGCATTTGAGAGAGAGAGGGAGCGAGGGAGGAAGAGATGGAGGGAGGAAGAGAGAGGAGCATTTGAGAGAGAGAGAGAGAGAGGGAGCGAGGGAGGAAGAAATGGAGGGAGGAAGAGATGGAGGGAGGAAGAGAGAGGAGCATTTGAGAGAGAGGGAGCAAGGGAGGAAGAGATGGAGGGAGAAAGAGAGAGGAGCATTTGAGAGAAGGAGCGAGGGAGGAAGAGATGGATGGAGGAAGTGAGAGGAGCAGTTGCGAGTGAGAGGGAGCGAGGGAGTAAGAGATGGATGGAGGAAGAGAGAGGAGCAGTTGAGAGAGAGAGGGAGCGAGGGAGGAAGAGGTGGAGGGAGGAAGAAAGAGGAGCAGTTGAGAGAGAGAGGGAGCGAGGGAGGAAGAGATGGAGGGAGAAAGAGAGAGGAGCATTTGACAGAGAGAGGAAGCGAGGGAGGAAGAGATGGACGGAGGAAGAGAGAGGAGCAGTTGAGAGAGAGAGGGAGCGAGGGAGGAAGGAATGGAGGGAGGAAGAGAGAGGAACATTTGAGAGAGAGGGAGCGAGGGAGGAAGAGATGGAGGGAGGAAGAGATGGAGGAAGGAAGAGAGAGGAGCAGTTGAGAGAGAGAGGGATCGAGGGAGGTAGGAAGGGAAAGGAGCAGTTGAGAGAGAGAGGGAGCGAGGGAGGTTGGGAGAGAGAGGAACAAATGAGAGAGAGAGAGGGAGCGAGGCAGGAAGCGATGGAAGGAGGAAGAGAGAGGAGCAAATGCGAGAGAGGGAGAGGGAGAGGGAGAGAGAGAGAGAGAGAGAGCGAGAGCGAGAGAGAGAGAGAGAGCGAGAGCGAGAGCGAGAGAGAGAGAGAGAGAGAGCGAGGGAAGAAGCGACGGAGGGAGGAAGCGGGAAGGGAGGGAGGGATGGATGGAGGGAGCGAGGGAGAGAGAGGGAGGGCGGGATGGAGGGAGGGACGGACGGGCGGACAGACAAATGAAGTGATGTGGTCCCAAGGGAAAGAAGAAAGAAAGATAAATTTGTTGAAATTACTTTTCACTGTTCAAGCAAACAAGGTGACTAAGAACACAGAGGGTGACATTTGTTCAACATTTTTTGCCCTTTGTAATGGACATACAGGGAAGAAAACAAAGATAAACGGCGTAATTTGTCTAATTTACTTTTCGCTCTTTGCAAGGGAAAATGATAGCAGTGGAGCACACACTGTGATGGGCAGAATACATGCACAGAATGAGTGGAGAGAGATTTATCAAGAGGGTGTGGGATACGGAGGAGAGTGGTAGATGCAGAAGACTAAAATTAGGATGGAGAGACAGTGTCAGATGATATCTCAAAAGGTACAGCCAAGAGTGGAAGACCATCGCAGAAGACTGCGAAAGATGGAAAGTAATAGTAAAGTTGGCATAACAGACATTTGAGGGATCACAGGTAGGGACGTTCATTTTCTATGATCACAAAAAAAGCAGAATTAATTAAATCAGTGTTTTGAAACAATTGTTTGTATTGCATAGAAATTGTATCAGTTTTCAAAGTTAATTTTGAAATAAAATCTCTTTTCTGAACAGAAATGTGCCTCTTTAGAAAAGTATTAGACATGCATCTTGCATTTTTTAAAGTAGAAAATCTATCATTTGAAAGGGTGAGGCTTTTTTAAATGGAAAATGTTTAATTTAAAACAGAATTTGTATTCTTTGAAATTAAATGTTGTTGGAAATGGAATTTGCCTTTCTTGAGAAAAAAAAATGGAACTGAAACAGAATTTGTTTTTTCTTAATGGAAAATGAGTGTCCCTACAAAGGAGAAGACCTTCTTCTTCTTCTATGTTATGACCACCTTCATTAGGTTGAAGATTTTGTAATTTTGGGAGGTAATCTTTGGCATCATGAAAGAAAAAACAAATGCAGTGGTGCGATTTAGTGGGGTTTGGGGATGTAGAAAGGGGGGATGGGAGGGAGGGAAGGGGGTGGGGGTTTATAAGATTCAGAGGTGTTGCTGGAGCCTGGACTCAAAAGAATCCAGGGTGGTCGCAGATACCACTTCTTGGGGGCAGGCTGTTCCACTTAGCTACTGTGCACAGGAAAAATTACATCTTCCTGTAGTGTACGTGTACGGTGGTAGGGAAGGTCATACCCGATATCTTGGGATTTCGTTGTTTTTGTTTTATGAGGACCGGATAGTGTGGGCAGGTACAGCGAGTTGATTGTGATGGCTCCTGTTTTGTATTTATATAGGGTACTGAGGCGTGCTTTTTTCTGCGGACTTGGAGGATTGGCCAGTTTAATGTATTTAACATAGACTCTACTGAGGAAGTGTGGCAGTGTCTGTTGTTGACCCAAAGAGCTGCTCTTCTCTGGATCTTTTCGAAGGCAGTTATGTCTTTGGTGGTGTAAGGGTCCCAGACTGGGCTGGTATACTCCAGAACAGGTCTGACAAGGGCTTTATATGCTATGTCTTTTATTTTCTTGTTCCCTATTTTGACATTCTGTCTAAGGAAACTCAGGGTCTTGTTTACTTTGTTTGCTTTGTTTGCTGTGTTACTGACGTGAGGGCTCCATGTGTTGTCACTTGTGATCATAATGCCTAGGTATTTCACAATGATAAATAGTATAATTTGTCAAACTCGTTTTACACTCTTACAAGGATCAAGGGGGATATTTGTCAAATATACTTTTTGCTGTTTGCAAGGGATCAAGGGAAGAAGAAAACTATAGCATCATTTATCTAACTTACTTGTCACTCTTAGCACTGGGTGGGGTGGTCACCCTCTCCGCCATGCCCCCCTCAGACACCTCTTGGATGGATGTGATCTCCCTCTTCCTCTCGATGTACTTTAACCATGGTCGAGACTCGTGACTCTCTGCGACCCTCATCTCCGGTGCCGAGTAGAATGCTTGTTCCGGGATCTACATGAGTCTCACATGATCAGTATGGACACAGCAGCAGTAGACAGGCATGGGAACAGCTAATATTTATTCAAATCCTCTTGGAACACTAGCAATGACTGAGCGTTATATACATATACCCTAGCCTACACCCACCCATGGGGCAATAACTCCATCATAATGATTGACAACTAAATTTTTCCTCTGAAAATATAAATAACTACCGGTACCTTTCAAACACTATCACAAATTGTTAGATCAAAAGAGAATGGTCCAAGAAGTAAATGAATAAAGAAAGAAGCAAATGAACCACATTTCCTGGGAGGAGATACATATACAATGCTCCAAATTAAGCAATCTAATACATATATATATATATAATATATATATCAAGCAAAATATCCTGCATAGCTAATGTACATAGTCCTATTAATAGTGATACTATCAAATTATGCAGGCTGATCAACATTTTAAAGCAATGTGGAAATTGCATGTCATGCCCAAAAAGACAGTTACACCTGCAATGCCGCATAATTTGTTAGCTAAAATACATTTCTTGAAGTATTTAAAATTGAAATACAACTGAATGTTACCAGGTCAGAGACTACAGAACATCCAGCTGGAAACGGAACCAGCTCCGTTTCTTTTCGTTTCTCCAGGATTCTGAAGTGCAACAAAGTCACATTCAGAACCATCTCTTTGTGTCTTTGTGTGTAAGTGTCTTTGTGTGTGAGTATCTTTGTGTGTGTTTGTGTGTGCATGTATGCATACAGATATGTCATGTTGATTTATATTAATGCTGGCAACCAAAGTAGAATGGCTACACTGTTTTGAATTGTATTATTCATTCCACAGCAGTTATTTGGCTGGTTTCAGTTGACTTATCTGATGGAATATCAAATGAAAATAGCTACACATGTACCGTATTTGTTCTATTAAGCGTACATGGCTTAATTAGTACACCCCTTTTTAGCAGTCTATGTGACAGTGATCTCCAACGCCATCTTTGACTGTTGAATCCATCATTGTAATTTAATTTCTACAAATGTCACTAGACTCAAAGATCAGTGATGAAACATATACCAAAAGGTTCACCTAAATTATCAGATTTTACTGTGCTCTGGCATCCTTTTGGTCAAATGTGGCTGCATAAATCACTTGCCAGTCATGTCTGTTGATATGGCTGTACCCGGGAACACCCAAAAATGGGTGTACATCTTCTGTACGTGCTTATTGGAATGCAAAATTTTCATATTTTCACATATAAAATATTTGTTAAGCGTACTGTATGCATACTAGCATGAATATGGTATATAGATTTTCTCATTCAATGTATCTGCCATTGTACATATCACAGCTGATATACAATGCTATACAAGTTGCATGATAGTATATATTATGTCTGCATTCTAATAATTTAAACCTTTAGCTGAGTTATAAAGTGTTTTAGAAGTTACCTCTGAGTGGATGCAAGGTTGGCATTTGCCAATGAATACATGCGATGTAATCGTTTCACGAAAAGGAGCCTCTCTTTCGAATGTCTGATGCTACGGCGTTCTTGCAAAGCTTCCTCCGGATCTCGCTGTTGTTCCTCAAAATCCATGTGGAAGCAGTTAAGATGCGGTATGGACATCTGGAGAAAGAGAGAGGAACATTTGACAGAGAGAGGAAGCGAGGGAGGAAGAGATGGACGGAGGAAGAGAGAGGAGCAGTTGAGAGAGAGAAGGAGCGAGGGAGGAAGGAATGGAGGGAGGAAGAGAGAGGAACATTTGAGAGAGAGGGAGCGAGGGAGGAAGAGATGGAGGGAGGAAGAGATGGAGGAAGGAAGAGAGAGGAGCAGTTGAGAGAGAGAGGAATCGAGGGAGGTAGGAAGGGAAAGGAGCAGTTGAGAGAGAGAGGGAGCGAGGGAGGTTGGGAGAGAGAGGAACAAATGAGAGAGAGGGAGAGGGAGAGAGAGAGAGAGAGAGAGAGCGAGAGAGAGAGAGAGCGAGAGAGAGAGAGAGAGAGAGAGAGAGAGAGAGAGAGAGAGAGAGAGAGAGAGAGAGAGAGAGAGAGAGAGAGAGAGAGAGAGAGAGAGAGAGAGAGAGAGAGAGCGAGGGAAGAAGCGACGGAGGGAGGAAGCGGGAAGGGAGGGAGGGATGGATGGAGGGAGCGAGGGAGAGAGAGGGAGGGACATCTGGAGGCCAAAAGAGGACCTAATCAATCCATCCTTGGTCGCATGTCTATTTTGTAACGGTACTGCTCTTATCTATATATTATATAACATACAAACAGCACGTCGAGAGAATATGTTTAATACGCTGCTATCTGGATACACAGCTACACTGGTCTAAATCCTAGGCAAGACTGATTCACTACACTAACAGCGGCAGGGCCCACAACTCTATATGCTAATTAGAATCCAGAGGTTGCTGCTAGGCAATCAGTCTAAATATACCCTACCTGCTGGGCATCAGCTGGTATAGCTAGTGACATATTTAATGATTTGTTTCTTTAAAAATTGGTCATCTGTTTCTCATTTAGTACTATAATTTTAAAATAAAACCTCTTCTTTTTCTAATGCTAGAATACAGTTAGTTTGTTGAAGGTATACTGCCCGTTGTGAAAAGTTGGCTGTATTAAACAAACTAGTGAAATTGCCCATCTTCTCAATGTTGCAACACCACATGCATACACCCACACGCATGCATGCACACACGCACGCATGCACAGATGATGGTTTCCTGAAGTACATGACAAACATGATGTAAATTTTTAAGTTTTTCGCAATGCTGCATGATGTGTTCTCTACCACTGTGGCAAGTTACTCAAAACATTGGACAGTCTATGTAGCTCAGATCAATTGCAGGAGAAATGTGTAAACATTGCGAGCAATCATTCAACATCCGTCTAGCATCCCGTATGAACCTATAAGTGACAAGAACCCTTAGCCTACATGGAATTTTGAAACAAATAAAAGCACTACTTTTCTTCTGAGAGGATTGTCGATGAACCCTTGAATGTTTGGTGCCCGAGATGCAAAGGGCTTAGGATAAAAAGCTGAACATACACACATGTATATTTTTTTTAATTTTCAACTGTAATTACGACGTACTTGTGGATGTTTTTGGTCAAGTTCAGCGGCTGCCTTTCGAGCACGATGAAATGGATCATCCTCTTTCTTTATTGTGGTTACTGCTGGCTGCACTGGTGACTGCAGCATGCCAAGAACCAACGGACATTATGGACAGAAACTGAACACAGTTGGCAGGACTTGATGCTTTCAACAATGGTACATCACATTAAAAATCACTTGAAATTGAGTATTATTAGTTTTCTGACATAGCATATCATACCTACATTATGTGATATTCAAACATTTCCGATTATTCTTTCTGTGATACAAGATATTTATGGTATTTTATTACACAGTATTTAACAGTGTCCTGTTTGCTTTAGTGAATGATCAGCTGTGGCTGTGCATTTGTTATTTTCAATATATGGTGGTTTTGTGGAATATTCCATAGAAAATTAAAAGTCAAACATTTCCATTAAAAAATGTAATCTAACAAATAGTGTATTCGTTCTGTTAAGCGCACAGTACGCTTAGCAAATATTTGAGACATGGAAATGTGTCAAATGTTTGATTCCAATAAGCGTATAGGGGTGTGCACCCATTTTCTTTGGTTCCTGTGGTTCCTGAATATAGCCATCTCAGCAGACATGACTGGCAAGTGATTTATGCATCTCACATAGGAGAAACATGATACCGGAACACTGTAAAAATCTGATAATTTAGGTGGAACTTTTGATGTTGTTTCATCGCCAAGCTTTGAATCTAGTGTGATATTGGTAGAAATTAATACACAATGATGGATTCAACAGTTAAGGTTTGCATTGAGATCACTGTCACGGCGTCAGATGCTACTAAAAAGAAGGTGTATGCTAATTAGGGCATGTACCCTTAATAGAACGAATACAGTACGTTAAGTTGTGCAATCAAGTAATTTGGCCAAATAAAGATAAACATATGAATAAAAAAATTATTTGTTTTACATACTCCATTTATTTGCAAAATTAAGCTTAGTGTAGAACAACTACTAGGAAAACCCATGACATCGGATATAAACTTCCCCACCACTGTATGCTAAACAGGAAGATGTTTTTTTCTCACATACAATAGCCGAGTGGAATAGCCTGCCCCAAGAAGTGGTATCTGCGACGACCCTCAATTTTTTTTAGTCCAGGCTCCGCTGCCACCTCTGAATTCTATAAACACCCCTCCCATCCCTTTCTACACCCCCAAACCCCCTTAAATCGCACTACTACATCTCTCCTTCCTGTTGCCAAAGAGTACCCCAAAAATTACACAATCTTCAACCAAATAAAGGTGGTCATCAAATAGAAGAAGAAGAGGACACACCTTGATTCTCTTTCCCAGAGTTGTCACATGACCCGCCTTCTCCCTCATGTTCACAACTGTCGGGGTCTGCCAGTAGTCTAGGATCTTGCCCATGGGCTTTATGGATGGAGGGGGCTGAGCCACGGCTACCTGGTGCATGGGGTTGCTCAGGGTGGCTACCATTGTGATGGGCACTTGGGACGTGGGTTCATGGGGGAGGGTCTTCGCTGGAAACAAGAACCATCTCTTAAATTCAATGAGTACACAGGCACCATAGGGGGATCCAGGTGGCCTGGGGGGCATGTACCCACCAGACCTTTGTAATTTTGCATGCCCATAGACCTTTTTGAATGGGCCGACATGACTGTACCCCTCTACACCCTAGACCATTTGAAATGTACCCCGTTCAAGTTACAATAAGGTAAATTTATATGGACGGTGAACAATTTTCAACAACACCCCCCTCTTCCAATGTCACAGTTGAACCAGCGGAAAAGCTGAAGTTATGGCGGCGGGGTAGTGAACAAATTCTACACCATTTGGTTCGGCTCCCAGTGGAAGTTTTTGTGCCTCCCCTAGACTCACTTTCTGGATACGCCCTTGGGCACTGTGAGATTGTAGTCTGAGTGTTGATCTAAAATTCTGTGTGCTGATAATTGGCGTTAAATTTGTTTGAGTGTACATGTGTGAGTGTGTGCTGGCATTATGATTGGCATTGCTGTTACTGTATAAGTTTGCTCACATTAACACTGGCATTGCTGTCTGCCACTCTAAGCTTGTCGACATTAACACTGACATTGCTGTCTTCCACTGTAAGTTGGCCGACATTAACACTGGCATTGCTGTCTGCCACTCTAAGCTTGTCGACATTAACACTGACATTGCTGTCTGCCACTCTAAGTTGGCCGACATTAACACTGGCATTGCTGTCTGTCAGTCTAAGCTTGTCAACATTAAGACTGACATTGCAGTCTGCAGACATAATGACTGGCATGGCTGTGCCTGTAGCAATCATCTCACGTTCGGTGACGAGGAAGTATTTCTTGTAGACTTCAGGCCTGCGAATCGTGCACCAGAAATCATCAACGTCAGCCTGCGTCTTCAGCTTTCCCTCTGCCCTCAGTTTGTCCTCTAGCTGGATTATCTGAAACATACACGCAGAATGTCTGAAATCTCGACAATTCTGTTGCAGCTCAACCCAGTAATATCCAATTACCAATGGGTGGACAGAAAGGACATACAACTGTTGTATCACATCCAGGGTGCAGTATTTTTAAAAATACAGTTGAAACTCACTTTATGGGCTGTTTTGCATCACTAGTTGAAGGAACATGCACAGTCGGTGCAATGATGTAGTGCATACATTAGTTTTAATGATCTCAGCAAAAGGACTGTGAACGTTCAATCATGTATTGAGAAAGTATGAATAGTCTAACATCATAAGACAATTGTACAGACGCAGTGTTACCTATGCCTTTTTATGAATTTTGACCGGGCTCGGTATAAACTAACAGTTTTCCAAGAATGTCATAAAAGCCAAGTAACACGTTAGCACTAACAACCCAGCAGTAGTGTTGTTGTAGTGAACATTATAATTTTTTTATTTTGTTGCGAAATTATTCCAAAATAAGATCAGCAAACAATTGAATGAAACAAGGCATTTTAAACAGTATCTGTAAAAATGTAAAAGAAACTCAGTTATTGCCTTTATGAAACATGCACAATACCTTGTAGTGCTCAGACTTGGGAACATTCTTGAGGTAATTTCGAGCAAGGAAAACATCCCGTTTAGGTTTCCTAAAAATCTTGCTCACATAGTAATGTTTTTGACTTTGTGGCGGTGGCCGGGGTTTCTGCAAGACAATAAAATCTCTTCAACGTCTTTTCCATAATGATAATAGAGAACTGGGCCACCCCCAGATGGCGCTTCTTACACTTAGTCACAGAAGATGGTTTCCCAGAGTATTTGTAAATAACGTTTGTTAAGATGTAATTTGCAATGCAAGTGATGCATAAATGCCCAACTGATTGACAGACCATTTGCATGGCTCAGAACAATCGCAGAAAACTCTTCTAAAAATACTAACAATCGATTTATGTCCAGTAAGAATACTAAAGCCATTCCAGAAGCCATAATGAATGGGGATATTTTTATTACTGTAATGATTGTATGTATTTGGACAATTAATTTAGTTAACATAATTAAATCATAAGCTGTCCGGTACATAAAGCAAAATTTAATCAGATAACTTCAGCGGTTTTCTTTTTATATGATGTTATATACACTCTGTAGAACAAAATGATGTTGTTAAATCCTAATGTTAAATCTTAATGTTGCTAAATATTGTTCTTAAATACTGTTGTTCGATCTTGTTGTTAAATTGAGTAAATCCTTGCTTAATATCTCCGAGAGATTCCTACGAGACGAGATTAACATAGCAGTTCATAACCCCTGGGACCCAACCCAGAATTGGGTCACCACAATTTTTAGTGAGTCGCCAGGAATCTTCAGAAAGTCTGTCCAAACTTTCCTTGTTTGTCTGAGAACTCCCACTTGCCCATAACATATATGCATGCGAGACGAAAAAGGTATGAAAAATAAAAAAGCTACGTAAAATGTTGCATGAATTTGAAAGGCCAAGATGTGATGTAATTTAATAATAACTCACACATGTAAATCATTCATCTTGCATACATCTGGTGTACCATGCCGACTTCAAGAACGTAGTTTATTTGGTGAAACATTTAAACTTTCCTTGCTGAGCATAGCTGGTGCTAAATCGGTTATAAATAATTCCATGGGTCAACTGAACAACTTGACTACCTTAAGTATTATGTTAATTAACCTAAGCTACAATATACCGTCTTTTGGACTGGTTTCTTGTTAGCCAGATTTTCTATGTCTTGTAACCAGTTCATCATGAGTTGAACGCTACTTAATCGTTCCCGTGGTTCTATGATCCGACGAATCTTTGGCAGGGGCAAGACTTTCAACATCTTACTCTCAACCCCCTCCTGCCCAGGCCTCAGGGGAGGGCCCTGTGAGGGCACATGTAGACAGATGTATAGGCTCATTAACAGAGTTCACTACTAGATCGAATCTAGTAGTGAGTATTTGCTTTTAGAAGCTAGTAACTACCTGCCAGAAACTCAGAGCTAGTGCTGTTCACAAACCAAGGTATAAAGCTTGTAGATGCTTTGTGTTCATATCGCAATTAAAATGTCAAATTGCAGAGCTATTTTGTTTATATGTTATGATAAGGCTACAGATATGAGAACTTGAAAAGAAAACAAGTTTCAAAATCAGTAAAGTACATTCTCGTACATTCAGTAGTAATAATGCAGTAGGCCCTACATTGACTATGTACAGTGGAGTCTGCTATTTATTAAAATTTATTCATTTTAGGTTAGACCACTTTCACTTAAGTATTTAGTGACAGACAGAGTGATGGAGTGAGCGACAGAGTGATTGACAGAGTGAGTGATGGAGAGTGATGGAGAGTGACAGAGTGAGTGATGGAAAATGTGACAGAGTAATGGAGATTGATGGAGAGAGAGTGACAGAGTGAGTAACGGAGAGTGATGGAAAGTGTGACAGAGTGACGAAGAGTGATGGAGAGAGAGTGACAGAGTGAGTGACGGAGAGTGATGGAGAGAGATTGACAGAGTGAGTGACGGAGAGTGATGGAAAGTGTGACAGAGTTTGATGAAGAGAGAGTGACAGAGTGAGTAACGGAGAGTGATGGAAAGTGTGACAGAGTGACGGAGAGTGATGGAGAGTGACAGAGTGAGTGACAGAGAGTGATGGAGAGAGAGTGACAGAATGAGTGAGTGACAGAGTGAGTGACGGAGAGTGATGGAAAGTGTGACAGAGTGATGGAAAGTGTGACAGAGTGACGGAGAGCTATGGAGAGAGAGTGACAGAGTGAGTGACAGAATGATTGATGGAGTGAGTGACGGAATGAGAGAGTGATGGACTGAGTGACCCTACTAATCACAGTGAATAGTGATACAGATTATTTACATGATGATGCTGAAAATGATTTAGTATATCCATGCCATTTTTATAGAAAAAGGCTGAAATGCATACATACCCCACTATGATCTATGAGTAAGACATTTTTCTTCTTCATATTTTTTCGTTGTTTTCCAACTTTCTCTTCAAGTTTTTCAAAGTATTCTTCCCTGCAGTAGTCCCGTAATTTGTGGATATCTTCGTATATTTTGAGATAATACTGAATGAGAAGAAATGTACTACAAATTATGGACACTTCTGCATAACATATTTAATTTCTGTAAATATACTTAAATATTCATATGTATATTATTGTGTAAGTCAGAAAGTAATAGATGCCTGCAATAAGCTGTCAGTTAGAACAGTTTATCAAACACTTAATTTGTCTAACATGTAAAGTCAAGATGTTGTTGAAATGCAGAGCATTATTTGTTAAGTTTTATCAATAACAGTAATAAGATGGGAAACAATAAAAAAAAAGATTTAAACATTCAAACAGACTCTTAGATGTAGTATTAAGTACAGTGGAAATAATAATTATGACAATGTAACCAAATATGCACAATTAAAATGGATACGAAACTATTATTTAATTGTACTGCTACTGATAATATATATATATACATATATATATATATATTTATTTGACATAGCATCAGGTCCAAGATTTCATGTGGTGCTTCACAATTTTTTTTAAATAAATACAAAATGTATGCTCTAGAATGTAAACCAAAATATTTGTAAATGCTTATGCTACTAATTATTATTTCAAAAAATAAATATATAGCACAACACAGCAAATAATAACATAACCAATAAATATTTAATAATATTAAACAATAATCACTATTTAAATCAATAATATTCAATAAATATTTGTATATATGTATATCATAACATATTAAATAGGCAAGTTAGTTTAAAAATATTGACAACAAAGGATTACCTGCTTTCTGGACTCTCTTGTGTCTTTGTCTTTTACAACATCGGACCCATCAAATGAAAAAGACTGAAACAAACCATAATAATATAAATATATAAACAGACATGTTTTGTTAAAATAATTTATAAACTGTAGTATCGGTGCTTAAACTTCCAGCAAAATACATACATGCACTTATTGTCAGCCAACAATCAGATAATCTTTGAATTGTCATTATGCAGCCTCTTTTTCAATGAGCCAATCACAACAATGTATTGTAACAATCACTCTTGCTGAACAATGCTGGCTTGATTACGTCATTTCTTCAATACGAAAAGCCTGCAAACATGTTTAGCTACAATGAAATACAAAACAAGTAGACTTATATTTTAAAAATCACAAGTATTAGATATATAGCACCAATAGTATTAAATAAATAGCATAAATGTTTTACACATATATTACAATGATTCTGAAAGGCCTCCTTAGTGTTACTGGAGGCTACTGCTACGTTTTTTATTGCATGACTGGATAAAGTAGCTGGCATCTCTAACTTAAATTACTACCTTAAATGTTGCACATCGAATATATGTACATATATAAAATTAGGTTACACGTAAAGGCAAAAATGTTACTCTCGATATGATAATGATTTCCTTGTTTGTTCTCTTGCCATCGGGAACTTATCACAAGTTTTGGCAGTCATGTTAAATTAATACTGTTTTCCAGCCCAGTAATGTCATAAGTTTTTAGGGGTACATTTTTCAGCATGGGATTTCACATTTCCAATAAACATCCATCCAGACTCTTTGCAGTTGAGCAAGGGTAGTAATGGACAATCACAGTTGGGGTGTTTGGTAGTGTTAGAGAAATGTGTTTGTAGTTGAGGAGGAAACTGTTGGACATTTTTATATATTTTGTTTTGTCATGATTTAAAATAAAGAATAACTAGTTCCCACTAAGCAGAACTACTACACCAAAGGGGAAGTCTTTTGCCTCAGTGGGTGGGACATATTCAGCAATCACACCCTGTCACTTATTATAAAAATATATGAATTCTTCTCCAGATTATTCAACTGTCTTATTAACTCCAAGTGACATACTCACGATACATGTTATGGGTCACATAATGTCGCAAAGTCCCACAATATGCTAAGCATTACATATGGGTGTTTAATGGTCACCAAGTATCAAGGGGGAAATATATATTGATGCAGTGGTGCCACCTAGTGAATTCAACATATATTAATACAAATTAGCTCTAATAGCAATTTTCAATCATGAAAATCACAAGGCCCACATGAAATGTGTATAATGTTTTTTGTACTTGAGAATTAATGGTCACAACATTTTTTTATGAATTTGTTTGTGCAAGATCAGTGAGGGAAAAGAAGAAGAACAAGAAAAGATAACTGAAATCGAGGAACAGAATCGAGGCCAGCCTCACCCCTGATGACAGATAAACAAAGGAGAACAACAACAACAACACGACCAATATAATGGTATTGCACCTTTTTGCCTGTACTCCGCCTCTCCTGCTTCTCTGGCTTTTGCAGTGGTGAAGGTGTATTGCCTGGAGTGTAGCCATAGTCTGTGAGGACGCTGTCCACGTTGGATCGACCCCATACTGAGTATTTGGGACTCTTGAGGTATAAGGATCCAGCATTGTTCTTGGAGCTGACTGTCTTGTCTGAATACTTGGCACTGTCTGACTTCACGAGAGGAGGAAGCTTCACCCTGTGACTCTCTTCCTCATTATCACTAGATTCGTCAACCTCTGCATCTCTGGTTTTGATAACTGTTTCATCTCCAGATTTGTCAACTATTTCTTTTCCAGATGTGTCAATTTCTTCTTCTGTAGGTTTTTCAGCTTCATCATCTCCAGACTTGTTAACCTGATGAAATGACAACAATTATTACATTATAATCACAGCTTGTCTTCTTCATTACACAATCTTACACTGTTATAATTTAACTCAACTGGTTACAGCCTTAATTGGCTCTACCGCCAACCCGGAATTGTATATCAATTAACTGATTGTTCTACATATTGCTTATGTTTGTATTATGACTTATACAATTCTAAAATAAAGTCTGTCTATCTATCTATCTATCCTCAAAACAACAAGATGGGTGTGAACAACACTCAAAATTCACTGGAACAACATAATTTAAACATTTGTGTGTGTGTGTGTGTGTGTGTGTGTGTGTGTGTGTGTGTGTGTGTGTGTGTGTGTGTGTGTGTGTGTGTGTGTGTGTGTGTGTCTGACTGTGTGTGTGTGTGTGTGTGTGTGTGTGTGTGTGTGTGTGTGTGTGTGTGTGTGTGTGTGTGTGTGTGTGTGTGTGTGTGTGTGTGTGCATGTATGCATGCATGTAAGTGTGTTTGTGTATGTGGGCATAGTATTGACATCTGCATGGTGTGTGTGGCGTCTTACATATAAATAACAACCAATAACATAGCATATATAGAAATATATATATTATGTACATATATATATTATATACTTAAATATATATATATATATTATATACATATATATATGCAAACAGTTAAAGTAAATGTAAACCAGTTTTAAACCACTTTCTGAGATGATCCCACATCTTTGAAACATCCCACTCTCATTTGTTCTGGTTGAAACCAGTATCAGAGGCAGACTGATGTACAAACACACAGACAGACACACTGACTTGCTGACTGTTCAAGACAGCTTTGAATTAACCAGGGCTGGTTAAATTTGAGAAGACACAATACACATATGTGTAAATAGCTGCAGTTAATAAAACTAATTCATGAGACCCTTACTACAAAACATAAAGCTTGAAAGGGGTATAATTGGGGTAGCTGAATTTTCAGATGTAAAGTTAAATGTAAGCTATATATCAAATTTGTCAATTGATAGAATGTCCTGATTGTCGTTGACTGTGGCAGAAAAGACTGCAAACAATAAAACAGTAAACAAGAAAAGTACCTAGACTTGTCCCCTAGTATATGACTAAGTATACAAAATACCCTTGATAAATAATTGATTGTGAATTTAGGTGCTTTCCACTCCATTGACAAGTCAATTCATAGACATAGACGTCATAAATAATTAATACAAATTATGAATGATGGCGATTTTAAACAAAAATTATTGTTCAACATTGTTGTTGCATGTTTCAAACGTTGTATACTAAATTTTGCTATTCTACTTATGTGCCCATGAAATGGTATTTGTATATTAATAAATACTAATAGTAATAATTATTAATAATGTATATTATAATATAAACGCATGGTCACCCAGCCCAGGCCCAAGGCCAAAGCCTAAGGCTAAACTTAAAGCAAAGCACCTGCTTACAAAATATAGCAGTTTGTTTTTATGTATAACATTCATTCTAATTTTCGTCAGCAATTAAATATATGGATAGAAACCTCATGCTCGGTGTCTGGTTTCTCGGACATAATTTCATCTCGATCAAACGATACAGACTACAGTTATTTGTATCCAAGTCAAAGAACGGGAGTAAAGTATAAGCGCCATATGTAAACAAACTTGTTGCCAATACTTCCCAGCATTCCACGAGCAGACTCGCTACTCTGCCGCCATCTGACGGATTGTTTGTCAGAATGTTTTGTAAACAATACGACAGGGGTCGCCAAAAGACGTCATTCACTGCCAACATGGCAGCCGCTGACTGGGAAGAGATCAAACGTTTGGCGGCAGATTTTCAACGCGCACAACTTAGCAGTACCGTGCAAAGGTAACTAAGTCATGGGAATAATGATGTGAAACCTGACCAAAGCCGATCTGGCCGAAATACGTTGACGTAAACAAATATAATTTAATTTAGCGTCGTTTTTCGCACGTGTCACGTCGTGTGTTGACAGACTGAGACTCGGTGTCAGAGTGGATGACAGCGCATGTGCTACCAGATGGCGTCGTCCTATGCACGCATCTTTGCACTGTCAAGCCCGCTGTCATGTTAAACATATTCTTGTCCAGTTAAACGGCTCGTTTAGATAAATGTGTACTTTAAGTCCATCAATCTTGTTCGCGGTGGATGTGTTATATATAATTTATGTATTATGATTTATGTATTGAGATAATAAGTTATAACTAATTCAGTTCATAATCATGACCATGTTAAACTTAATGTTATCAATATTTCATAAATTTATCATTCATCCAAGTGTTAAGACTTAGCAAAAAACATAATTACACACATTTGGACATCAAGTTAACCGCATTCATGAATCATGATGGTCTCAAACAGCAGCTTTTAAAAATAAGTAATCATGAACAATTACTTTATAAACAGATTCAATTGTTCTCCATATTTCAGACTTTCTGAGCGAAACTGCGTAGAGATCGTTCAGTTACTTCAACAACAGAAGCTGATAGACCTCATATACACAACAGACGGAAAAGAATTTCTGACATCCCAAGAATTGGGCAAGGAAATTAGGGAAGAACTACAAGTGCAAGGGGGTAGGTGGTCATGACAGGCTGTGGGTATTTCTGTCATTGTGTAAGTACAAGGGGATAGATGGTCACAACCAGTCTGTCTGTGGGTATTTCTGTCATTGTGTAAGTACAAAGGGGTAGATGGTCACAACCAATATGTCAGGGTATTTCTGTCATTGTGTAAGTACAAGGGGATAGGTGGTCACAACCAGTCTGTCTGTGAGTATTTCTGTCATTGTGTAAATACAAGGGGGTTGATGGTCACAACCAATCTGGATATTTCTGTCATTGTGTAAGTACAAGTGAGTAGATGGTCACAACCAGGCAGGTTGTGGGTATTTCTGTATTGTGTAAGTACAAGTGAGTAGGTGGTCACAACCAGACAGGTTGTGGGTATTTCTGTACTGTGTAAGTACAAGGGAATAGATGGTCACAACCAGGCAGGCTGTGGGTATTTCTGTATTGTGTAAGTACAAGGGAGTAGATGGTCACAACCAGGCAGGCTGTGGGTATTTCTATATTTTGTGACTACAAAGGGGTGGATGGTCACAACCAGGCAGGCTGTGGGTATTTCTGTATTTTGTGACTACAAGGGGGTGGATGGTCACACTGTGGGTATTTCTGTCATATAGTAATTGCAATGGAGTAGATGCAAGGGGGTAGGTGGTCACAACCAGTCAGACTGAGGCGTCTTCTGTCATTAATTAATGGCAATAGATCCACAAATGAAAGGTGTATTTAAGATGTATCTTTGCACTGTTAAATTTTTATATATGGCTCAACATTTTCAGCATTCCTATTACAATATTTGAGCTATTTTAACACCTGGAGTGCCATCTAAAAACAACGCACATAGATTATAATTAGAATCTCTACTATAGAGATATATTATATCTCATAAAGTAACAATCTGAATACATAACTTGCTCATTCCATAGCTTCCATGTGTTGTCAATGATATTTAAAACAGACTTTACACATTTAATATTATAGCTATCATGATACTTGCAGCATACAGTGTCGCAATACACCAGGCAGTGCTATCACTGCCATGATGACTATTGACATTATACAACAGGATTTTTGTGTGCCTGTTTTTTTCATTGAGTCATTGAGAAGGGAGTACCCCTACCAAGAAGAAATCTTAAGAGAAGCAGTTGCTAAATGTGTACCGGCACACTACACCATTACTGAGAATGCCTGAGCCAAGCCTGTAGGGATGACTCAAGCTGCTCTTAGAACAGTGAGAAGGAAACACAGCTCGAGGATCAGATACCTTAATACAAATGAAGGAGAAGACTATCAGGCTTACATCAGATGCAGGAACACAGCTGAACATGCTATCAGGAGAGCACGGCAGTTTGAATATAAACTAGCCCGGGGATGCAGGACAAACATGAAGGGAATTTGGAAGTACACCAGGGGTGGCATAGGTCAACTTTTCAAACAGGATGGTACACTTACTCAAAGCGACCGCACTATTGTTTTTACTGTTGGCGTTATTGTTTTTTTCTCCAGTTTGCCCAGTCTGGGCTAGCCTAGTATAGCTAGTGTCAGGGAAGTAGGCTAGTTTGTGAAGTCATAGTTGCATAGGTCTGGGTGGTCTTTCCAATCTCTTCGGAGGCAGGACATCAGCAGTTGATTGATGGTCTGTGTCTGGACTGTGTCTTCCGATAGCGAATTCCACGATTTTGCCACTCTGGTGGAGAAGAAAGAGTGCCTGTTTCCTGTTGATCTCTGTGTTTGTAGTTTC
Organism: Escarpia spicata; assembly: GCA_963995525.1. Lineage (NCBI taxonomy): Eukaryota > Metazoa > Annelida > Polychaeta > Sabellida > Siboglinidae > Escarpia > Escarpia spicata. Next base: position 27,851,352 of record OZ023218.1, read on the forward strand.
TCACTGTGGTCTTTTGTGTTACCAGTGGCTTTCAGGAACAACTGCTTTGATGGACACAATGCGCATTTACAGTCCTGGTTGATCGAGTCCATTCCTTTGATGATTTTGAATCTTTGGATTATGTTTGTTCTTTGTCTTCTGTAGTTCGGTGTAGGGAGTTTTAACTCTTTCAGTCTGCTGCCATACGGTAGTCTTTTTGTTTCTGGCAATAGTCGGGTTGCTCGCCGCTGAACTTGCTTGATGAGGTCTTGGTCTTTCTTCAGGTAAGGGAACCATATACATGATGCATATTCCAGGTGTGGCCTCACCATTGCTTTGTACACCGGTAGGATGGTCTCCTTGTTGAGATGCTGGAATGTTCTTGCTAAGCATCCCAGAACTCGGTTGGCCTTCTTGACCCTGTTCTTAATGTGGTCAGAGAACTTGAATTGTTGGACAATGGTTACTCCGAAGTCCTTCTCTGAGGTTACTGCATCGAGCATATGATTGTTTCCCCGTCCCTGTTCAGATGGTATTCATTCTGTGGGTTTGTATTCTGTAGTTTGCTGAATTCCTCTTCTAAGATTTCTTGTAGATGGGACAAATGATAGCATATTTCCATTGTCTTGGCAGGACTGATGTGTTGATGCTTGGGTTGAAAATTTTGTTTGAGAGGTACACATAGTTGTTCTGCCATCTCTTTCAGGATTCTTGGGCTGATTCCATCAATGCCTGGTGATTTGTCAATCTTCAGTTGGAGAAAGCACTTCTTAACCAGTTCTTCGGTGACTTCGAATGTTGCGAGTGCCACAGTAGTCGGGTTCTTTGGTGTAACATGTGGGACGTTGCTGGTGTCTTCCTTTGTGAATGATCTGAAGAACTGTTGGCTTATTTAACTATTAAGGTCATCGTTGGATCAGGATGAAAACGACCTTACATTTTACTGGATCAATGTTATATATCTGTAACCTGTCAACTTTTTTGTTGAAATCCAGGAGATTCATCAATGGTTCAGCATGCTTCTCGTGCCGCACTGTCTCTTCACATTGTCTCGGATCTGGAATCGGAAGGCGGGGGGTGGGGTGCTGTTGGAGATTTTTTGCCGGAAATTCAGCGGTTCTGCATGTCTCAGCACATATCCCATTGTGTTGCACTATCTCAAAGACAGGGCTGGGGGTGCTGTTGGAGATTTTCTGAGAAAATCTGGAAGATTTGCGTGTATTCCGGGAGATACAACCAGCAGTGAGACTGCACTACAGTAGTGTGTATCATGTGTTGTTTCTGTTTCTCTAGGACGAGTGAATATTGTCGACCTACAACAGACACTGAATGTTGACTTTGCACATGTTGAGAGCAAAGTAAATGAGATTGTCAAGGGTGACAAAAATCTTGTTTTTGTTCTGGGTCAGCTCATTGATGGGTGAGTTGTCTAAGACTCGAACAGTTGATTTCTTATGTGTTGGGTCATAGCTTACCATTGATTGGCCTAGAAAAAAGTATCACTGTACTTCGACAATCAAACTGTACACGCATTCAATAATAATAATATATCTATTTATAATTGTATGTTATAAAATGCTACAATGTGCGGAGAGGATCATGGAGACTCCCACTAAGACTCTTAAAGTCACTACCATATGAGCCGTATTGTCCTTATCCTACTATAGTTAATGCTGGTATATACTATTTACTGTTATTTAGAAAATAATTAATGTTGTCAAGTCTTGATCTATCCTAATGGGTCCACTAATACACCTACCAATTTTCAGTCTCATAAATGCAAAACTGACAAAGATATGATGGATGTAGAACAAACAAATGACAGAGGAACACACTCAGTTTTATAATAATCATACATATAAAATAGGCACTTTAAATATATATTTCATGATTGATTGATGTCTCTGCCATGAAGGTATGTCTTATGAAGTGTGTTTTGTTGTGTCCAGGAGTTACCTGGACTATATAGCGGAAGAGATCAATGACAAGCTGCAGGACCAGGGACAGATCACAGTTGCTGAACTCACAAAGGAGTATGATCTCCCGGGGGACTTTCTTGCACAGGTAAATCTGTCAACAGTCTCTCACACAGGTAATTCTGTCATCAGTCTCTCCCACAGAAAAATATGTGATCAGTCTCTAACACAGGTAAATCTGTCATCAGTCTCTTATAGGTAAATCTGTCATCAGTCTCTCACACAGGTAAATCTGTCATCAGTCTCTAACACAGGTAAATCTGTCATCAGTCTCTTACAGGTAAATCTGTCATCAGTCTCTCACACAGGTAAATCTGTCTTTAGTCTCTCACACAGATAAATCTGTCCTCAGTCACTCACACAGGTAAATCTGTCCTCGGTCTCTCACACAGGTAAATCTGTCATCAGTCACTCACACAGGTAAATCTGTCCTCGGTCTCTCACACAGATAAATCTGTCCTCAGTCTCTCGCACAGATAAATCTGTCGTCAGTCTCTCCCACAAGTAAATCTGTCATCAGTCTCTAACACAGGTAAATCTGTCATCAGTCTCTCGCACAGATAAATCTGTCATCAGTCTCTAACACAGGTAAATCTGTCATCAGTCTCTCGCATAGGTAAATCTGTCATCACTCTCTCGCACAAGTAAATCTGTCATCAATTTTGCACAGGTATAGCCAGATCTGATCTGATGTATCATAATGTGTTGCCTGTTTAGTAATTAGTTAGCGAAAGTGGTTTTTGTGTCATGTAAAATTATATATATATATTCCACAAGAAATGTAAAATATTGTTTAAACACATGTACACATTGATTGTGAAAATAAACATTCATTCATTTATACAAACTGGTACTTTTCTCTTGGATAAACAAGTTATTGTTTTGTAACATTTAAATTTTGTGTGTGAAATGTAGGCACAGTGTACAAAACTGCACATGTAATTTTTAACAAGTGGCACAACTATTGAAGTGTGTGCATATCACTGTAGCTAGCATATATATTTTTAACTTGCTTTTTTAGTCAATCTTGGTTTTTAAGAGATCATCTTAGAACGTTGATGTCCGATATCAGACAAAATTACTTTCATCTGGCCTCACCACTGATCACATATCACAGATGAACGTTTATAAACATTTATATGATGTTATCAATATAATATCAGTATCTGTCAAATCTTACATCAGATGAAACTGCCTCTGACACCCATCCCTAAATAAATGTAATTTTCTTCGATATTGGACATCAGCGTTGTGAGATGATCCCTAAGCTTCACAACTGATGATGATGATGATGATGATGTTGTTATCAGGTGGTTTGGGAGCGACTAGGTACAGCCATATATGGGCAGGTGGACGACTTTGACAGGAACCTTGTGTACACAGATGCCTTTGTCAACAGACACAGGGCAAAGATCAGAGGGGCATTTAGTGCAATGATAAGGTGGGTGTAGGGCATTTAGTGCAATGATAAGGTGGTGTAGGGCATTTAGTGCAATGATAAGGTGGGTGAAGGGTGTTTAGTGCAACGATAAGGTGGGTGTAGGGCATTTAGTGCAATGATAAGGTGGGTGAAGGGTGTTTAGTCCAATGATAAGATGGGTGTAGGGCATTTAGTGCAATGATAAGGTGGGTGTAGAGCACTTAGTGCAATGATAAGGTGGGTGTAGAGCATTTATAACAATGATAAGGTGGGTGTAGGGCATTTAGTGCAATGATAAGGTGAGTGAGGAACATTTGGTGCAATGATAAGGTGGGTGTTGGGTGTTTAGTCCAGTGATAAGGTGGGCATAGGGTGTTTAGTGCAATGATAAGGTGGGTGTAGGGCATTTAGTGCAATAATAAGATGGGTGTAGGGCATGTAGTGCAATAATAAGGTGAGTGAGGAGCGTTTAGTGCAATGTTAAGGTAAGGGACATTTAATACAATGATAAGGTGGGTGTAGGGCGTTCAGTGCAATGATAAGGTGGGTGTTGGGCGTTCAGTGCAATAATAATGTGGGGTAGGGCAATTAGTGCAATGTTAAGGTAAGGGACATTTAATACAATGATAAGGTGGGTGTAGGGCGTTCAATGCAATGATAAGGTGGGTGTTGGGCGTTTAGTGCAATAATAACGTGGGGGTAGGGCAATTGGTGCAATGTTAAGATAAGGGACATTTAATACAATGATGAGATGGGTGACATTTTACTTCCTTGTTTAGTTCCCATCATCACATTGTTGTAAGCTGTTACAAAAAAACAGCAGAATCAACATAGAGCTTGCAGTAATCACGAGCACACATTACAAGTAACATTTGTAATATCTGTAAGGCTTTATGAATTCTCGAAAATTGTTTCTCAACATAAGATTGTGTTTTTTTTTTTAAAAGGTTTGCTATGTTTGTCTTCAGACCTACCTCCTTACAGAATGTGATGAACCAACATAGCCTACAAGAGAGACTTTTCAACAGTAAGTATTACAGCTTAGCTTAAAATAGTCATAATAGTTTGCTTCAATAGCAAAGAGTAGCTTGGAATTAACATTTTCCAAAATGTTTGTAAATGCAATTCCAGAAATAAATATATCCATCACCCATACATTACATTATACCTCTTTCCCCCAGATATTCCCATGCCTGGAATACCTCCAACATTAGATTTGCTAAAGCCAGGACATGAAGCAACAATCTTCAGGTTCCAAAACACCTCAAAATCTAAAGATTGTACAGTGTAAATTTATATTCAACATCCCTGTATGAACGTTTGGGCAATCTTCCGTGTTTGCCAGGCAGTAAACTTTCTCACTTCTGATTTTGTTGTGTTATCGGCTAGCACGTACAGATTGAATAGCAGTCCATTGGAACTTTAGGGAGAATGTTGTGTATTACAAGCAAACTTGGTTGATCACAAGACTGCACATACTGTCTTCATTCTATAAAGTATACACTATGCTTAGCAAATATTTGAGAGATGTGAAAATATGTCAAATTTGTCTTCCAATAAACTTACATTTTCTTTGGCGTTCCTAGGTAAAAACCATCTCGGCAGATGTGAGCTATAAACAAAAGGATAATAACACTGTAAAGTCTGATAATTTAGGTGGAACTTTCAATGTTGTTTTCATCCCTTAGCTTTGGATCTAGTTTGACATTAATGTGCAATTAAATTACAGTGACGGATTCAACAGTCAAGGTTGGCTTTGGCAATTGCCGTCATGGTTTCAGACACTGCTAGAAACGGGATTTATGCTAATTAGGGCATGCACGCGTAATAGAATGAATATGGTCCATAAGACAGCTGATATACACTGTGTGTTTGTGAAGGTGTTTGTACAACTTGTGCGCTTTGTAGCCATCCTGGAAGAGTTACTGTCGAGTGGTCGTCTGGCAGGCTGTATCAGTGGAGGTACCCAGGACAAGGCACAGTACGTTCCTGACGTCTATACACAGGCACAGAACCAGTGGATTGATGCCTTCTATAAGCAGAATGGATATTTCGGTGAGTCTTATTTCATCCATGACTCAACCTTCAAAAAGTTAAGTAAATATAACAGGGCTCGACATTAACAGGTTGCCTGATTGCCCAGGGCAAGTAAAACGTACCACCAGGCAAGCTGGCATAGACCACCACTTTCCTGGGCGGGCAAGTAGAATTTATACATGGACAAACTTAATCGGTGGAGCACTTGGCCGATCAAACGGAGAAGCGCAGCTGACGTTTTGACATTAATAGTTATTTATTCTAGTACCTTAAAATCAGTCAATTAAAAGACCATCGCTCCAACGACGACGTAGATTTTTCGTAATGTATAACGCCAATAAAGTAATCAGGAAGACAGTTCTTCGAGGTTGTTGTATTCGCCAGGGGCAGCCGTGTCATTTGCAGAAGTTGGATGGAATGTCTGTTGAATGTCTGTGTTCGTTTACAATCAATATGTTTGTAAGGCCACGAAAAGCAGACCAGAAACCAGTTGCCTGGTTAGTTAACTGTTAGACAGACGGAACGCAGAAACAGAAGCGAATGACAACAAGGAAACTGTCTCTTTCTAGAAAATTGGAAAGGCATATCCCCGTGGGTGCAACATAAACACAGCGTGGCATGGGGCAACATTCCCCCAACAACATTAAAGAAACTTTTAATTAAGAGTTGTCAGATAGAAGAGAGCTCTTCCTACCTGTTATTAAAATATGGTACAACACCAGCAAGACACAATTATTTTATTTGTGTAAAAACGCATGTATATTGCATTTATTTGCGTAAAAACACATGGAAATGGCATGTGTTTCAATTACTAATAATTTCGGGGCAAGTAGAATGTCAGGGCCACTTGCCCACCAGGCAAGTGGCCAAAAACCTTAATGTCAAGCATTATACAGAATCAAATGTTGTCAGCTGAAATTTATTCTTCATTTCAATATTACTAATTCCTTGAGTCATCTGTGACACAAACCTGTTAGTAATATTAATTAGCATTGTAACTGCATCTCCTCCCAGGTGCCAAGGTCCATTGTAACTGCATCTGTTCCCAGGTGCCAAGGTCCATTGTAACTGCATCTGTTCCCAGGTGCCAAGGTCCATTGTAACTGCATCTGTTCCCAGGTGCCAAGGTCCATTGTAACTGCATCTGTTCCCAGGTGCCAAGGTCCATTGTAACTGCATCTGTTCCCAGGTGCCAAGGTCCATTGTAACTGCATCTGTTCCCAGGTGCCAAGGTCCATTTGCCTCTCTCTATGTTCGTTCCATCCGTGAACCATTGGCCTCTGATATACCAATTGGCGATGAATTGTTTTTAAATGCTGTGTTTGTTATTTAGAGTTGTTCGATTGTTTGTGATATGGTATATGGTCCTCTAGACAGCATTTCTCCTGTTTGAAACAAATTGAGTGGTGATCAACTCCGCAGTGGTGATAATTGCTGCCCCAGGTTTGTAGCTCCATGGATGGGTGTAAGCTAGTGTTATAATTAGACTGACTAAAACTGTCTATGGACAGACTAAAATTAAAATCCTAACAACACGTGGTTACATCAGAACCTTTGGAGAACTGAAGACAGAAAGGGAAAGTATAGTATGTATTTGCTGTAGAGTACGACGCAATGCGGCGACTGGGCATCAGTGACCCGGTGAGCTTCATAAAGAAGAGATTCAAGACAGAGTCTCTGCAGTACCTCAGCACATGTTGTCTGGGTACGGGTGTCTCGGACATGATAGATGGGGAAGTGGAGGAAGCTCTCGCATCCAAGAGCTGGGTCGATGTCACGGTAAGGTTTCCAAACACTGCAGATATTTACTTTCCTTAAAGATAATTTAGTTATGCACATAGGACAGCGCTAAATATACAAATAAACTTTTTAAATAAACATGTGCGGAATGTGATACATTGTGTCTGGCTGTGTTTGCATAGAATGCGTTGCATATCTACTAACTCTTTGTCAGTTGATATTCTCAAACGGCGCTCACTCAAAAACTTCCAAAAAAAAGCCATATGAAAAATACCACTGACACACGGCAGAAACACAAACGAATCCAGTGACAAAAGTTACAGAAGCATCCACAAGATGATGCCACTTCCAAACCAATGTCATGTGAACCATTTATTTAATTAATACTGATCCGTTCGATTTGTTTCACAACCAGTTGTGCCAATGATAGTCATAAAAGTGGGCACCTAGACTTGGAACTATTAGTTAATCTAGTGGCTAGCTGGCCTCCTCAAAATTCCACCTGTCTTATCAGTTGTAATTACCCGTCTTGGCCTGTCATCTGCCAGTCTTGAAGACAGGGAGATGGGTCTCTTGCTAAGCCCCTGGTCTGGACGCTTTCAGATGCTCAAGTTCTAAAAGGTTAAGTAAAGACGTATTGTAACCTGTTTCAGCCCCTCCTGCCGTCCGTGCTGAGTGCCGCTGACATCAGTCAGCTGCTACAGAAGTGTCTGCGCTCTAAGCCTGACGCCTTGCTCTGCTGTGACACCATTGTAGTCAGTCAGCAGCTCGTCGACGTCTGCAGTAAACACTTCGACAAGATCATGAGCACAAAGGCGGAGAAGGTAGGTTCAAAGGTCAGGTACGGTTACGAACACTATATTTAGTATATCTATTTTTTAGCATGTATGACTTGTTTTAATGAAGTTGTAAAGCATCTTCGAGCATATTATTATTATTAATTAGTATTATTATTAATTATTAATTATATTATTGTTATCATATACAAAAATAAATTTACTTGCATAGTAACTTTACCTGTCTATTAACTTTCACTCTTCTTCTAACTTCATCCCGGACAGATTATTTAGAAAGTTACAAAAGTTATGATTATGATTATGTTGATTGAATGTCTACATTAAAAAAAAATATGATTATAGTTTTTCCAATATAAATTTTTTTTAAACCAAAGATTTTGATACACAGTCTTGTTCATAATTATTGTTACATTATTTTCTATGACTATGGCACACAAGAAAATTGATATTATACTTTTAAAAATAAAAAAAAATTCTACAGAAATGTCACATATAATATCATCTGTATCTCGTAAATCACCCTGTAAAATAAAAAACTATTAATCCAGGAACAATATAGTTTCTTGGTTCCTTTGCTAGTATTTGAATGATGCTATGATGTTTATGAATCACCCATTGAAGTTATGAATCATCTCATAATGTCGATATCCGATATAGGACAAAATAATTTTCATCTGGCCTCAGGTCCCCCCAGACGGAAGTGTGTAAATGTTGATATGATGATATCAGTATATTAATAGTATCGAAGCATAAAATATTGATGTCCGACGCCAGGTGAAACTACCTGTTATGCCATCTCTCCAAATTAAAGTAATTTTGTCTGATATGTGACATTCTAAGATGATCCCTTAGCTGATAGCAGATCTCCCAGCAGAACTGGTTTTCTGGCATTTTCTCTGTTTCTAGGATGCCCAGAAGAACCCTATCTTTTTGCTGGTGGAGGGGGAAAAGCAGGCTCCTGTCAAAGTTTCTGGGATCAACGACACAAGTTATGGGAAGGACGAACGGAAGGAACAGAGAAAGAAAAAGGCTGCGGGTAGGTTGGACAGATAACTTAAAAGAAAAGTACTGCATGTGAACATAGAAAGTACTAAATTTGTGCACAGATGTAGCTGCAGAAATAATAACACATGATAGTTTGTTACTTCAAAACATATGATGTGTTTAGTTTTAAGATGAAAGAAATATTATGGATGAAAGATGCTTTGCTACAAGTTCAAAAGGTAGAGATTATAGAATACGAGTAAAAAGTATACCCAAACAAATTTTACTTCTAATTATCAAATTAAACAATTAACCACTCATATAAAGTAACGATCAGTTTGTCATTTGATTTATTACTACATAAATTCATAGAAAATTGTAAAAATCGCCTCTGCTCAAAATCGCGACCTAATTGCGCATTGATCTGTTCAGAGATCGGTTCATTTTGGTTCCATGCAAAGTATCCTGGGCAAAATTGTGTTCATCTGCATAGTGTAAAATTCAATTTAACTTACCGGTGGCAAGGACATCTCTGAACCTTTTGGTCAAAGTGAGTTTAATAGGGCACAGGGCAAAGGCATCACAATGCATTGGCAGTCCAGTCACGATGCAAACAACCTATTTTTGCTTTACATCCTTCTGTTTTCACTTACATTTTGAAAGCAAGCTTCCCCACAATAACATGTGTAAAAACATACACAGTAGTGTACATTTACAATCTCCAAACAGGTCAGTGGATGATAGTGTGGTCAAATACAGCTCAGTGGAACCTCACTATTAAGGTCACCTTTGGCAGTGGACAAGTGACCTGAATAACCAGGTGACCTTATTAGTGGGACTAATATACTTTACTGTATGTAGAAATATTTTGGGACTGCTCTGGGGTGACCATAATTACAAGGTGGCTGTATTACTGAGTTGACCATAAAGTGAGGCTCCACTGTATCATTACTACTGATGTACCTTAATTCCTCCACCCCAGGGAGCAGCAAGAGTGGGGGCGGTCTGCAGGGTCGCGAGGTCAAGATGAAGTCAACCAAGAAGAAGTACCGTGGCCGGGATACAGAGGCAGAGAACCAAGATGAGAGGGGTGACATCGGGGGCGGGGGTAAACAGCGACTGCAGGAGCTGCCCTTCCTCTCCGTGGAGGAGATTGCGGAACAGCTCACCGGGGGAGAGTGTCTCCAGAACTGTCCCGACGACATGATCCAGGAGATTGCTGAGAGACTGCACAGGTGGGTGACAGCCATATAAATAAATTAAAGTACTTATAATAATAATTTTTACTTAAACATAAATATAACAGGTGAGCGACACCTGCACGGATGGATGACACCTGCGCGGATGGATGACACCTGCGCGGATGGATGACACCTGCGCGGATGGATGACACCTGCTCGGATGGATGACACCTGCACGTATGGATGACACCTGCGCGTATGGATGACACCTGCGCGGATGGATGACACCTGCGCGGATGGATGACACCTGCGCGGATGGATGACACCTGCACGGATGGATGACACCTGCTCGGATGGATGACACCTGCACGTATGGATGACACCTGCGCGTATGGATGACACCTGCGCGGATGGATGACACCTGCGCGGATGAATGACACCTGCGCGGATGGATGACACCTGCGCGGATGGATGACACCTGCGCGGATGGATGACACCTGCGCGGATGGATGACACCTGCGCGAATGGATGACACCTGCGCGGATGGATGACACCTGCGCGGATGGATGACACCTGCGCGAATGGATGACACCTGCGCGGATGGATGACACCTGCACGGATGGATGACACCTGCTCGGATGGATGACACCTGCACGTATGGATGACACCTGCGCGTATGGATGACACCTGCGCGGATGGATGACACCTGCGCGGATGGATGACACCTGCGCGGATGGATGACACCTGCACGGATGGATGACACCTGCTCGGATGGATGACACCTGCACGTATGGATGACACCTGCGCGTATGGATGACACCTGCGCGGATGGATGACACCTGCGTGGATGGATGACACTTGCACATAGAGGTGTAACAAACATCAAACTGTCGATGCATCGCTATAGTCGATGTCGCGATGCAATTCTATTGATAGTAAATTTAACTAGTTGACCAAACACATCAGCATGGATTACTTATGTCGCAGTAATACTATTCACAGAAGTGATTTTTTAACTTTATTACGTAATGTTTACCTATTTAACGAGTCCATGACCCAATGTGAGCAGTTGATGATCAAATCAGAATTACTCATAGATTGCGGATTGTGAAGCAACTGAATCCAACTCTAAGTGATGGCGCCAGCCATCAATTTTGGCTGGGTCCATACGATATGTAGCTTAACTAACATCAAGTAAAATTGGAACATAACAATATTTAACTTCCCTGATACTATCGTGAAAGTAGAACTATCCTCGATAGCACCCCTACCCGCACATGTGGGTGACACCTGCACAGGTGGGTGACACCTGCACAGGTGGCTGACACCTGCTTGGATGGATGACACCTGCACAGGTGGATGACATCTGCACAGGTGGATGACACCTGCACAGGTGGATGACACCCAGACTAGTTGGTATATACCTCCCAGGGCAACAAGTATAAAGCAAGATTGGGTGCTGTACTTTTTAAAGTTTTTAAAATACTATTATGGAATGGATTCGTAGGAGAAGGGAAGTATACACCTAAAACACTATTGTTGAAAAGAATGAACAATATGTTATGAATATTGCCAACCCTGGTGTAGAATGGAAGGTGTCCGTGTTGTAGACCGCTGAAAGTGAGTGTACTCTCCTTCAGAGAGTCACTGGGAACAAAATCAAAATACTGTGTATTATATATTGTATATTTATAACTGTTGTCCTTGATTTGTCTCATGGGAGGGTGTAAGCTAGTCAGATATATTATAATTAAGCTTAAAATGTATGATTTTATAACTTTCATGTTCAAATGCAAGTTGGTTTTGGCATGGATTTTGTTAAAGAACGCTTTGAAAAACCATGGAAATGACATGGAATTTTATAGTGGCTCAAGTGTATGAACCCTATAAAATACAAGGTGACTGTGTTGTAGACCGCTGACTCAGCAGTACCAGCAGGTAGCAAGGAGTATCTTCCTGCAATCAGTTGGGGCAGCTAGCAGTGGGGCAAGGAAGAAAACTCACGACCAACTGAGCGACAAGATCACGGGGTTATGGAGAAACGCCCTTCTGTTTGAGAAGGGCCTGTTGCTGTTCCCTGGTGAGTGATATTGTACAGCACAAGTCTGTCACTGTGGGTTTACCTTCATAGTGGTCCTATGTACAAGTGCTGGGTGCACATGAATATCATTGTTATTTAGTTTAATTCATTATGCCATAATAGTAATTGTATTTAATAATTACAGCAAATAATTAACTAGTAACTATCTTATAAAAGGTGGTTAATGTAATTGGTTTGGTGTATGATTGAACAAATATTTTGTGATAATTACGCTGTCATTTACTTAGTAAGTTGCTCAGCACACACATAGATCTCTTACGACTTATGTTATTTTTATTTTCCGCTTTTAACACTTGGTATGGAAGATAATTGTAATTGAGTTTCTATTATCATAATAAAAATAGATGGTGCTACTTTTGTTAACAGAAGACACTCGGACATGTACAAGCATTTGTATCATACTTTCACTTTTGGTTTCGCAGGACACTCATGTACAGTGCACTTTCATTTTTGGTTTCAGAAAACACTCAGACATGTACAAGCACTTCTTTCATACTTTCACTTTTGAGTTCTCAAGGGCACTCATGTACAAACACATTTCATACTTTCAATTTTGGTTTCAGAGGACACTCAGACCCTCATGTACAAGCACCTGCTTAGGACAGTTTGTTCTGACATTGCAAACCTCATCTTCTGTGAAGTCGCCTCAGACCACCTTATAGCTGTCAGTGCGGACGAGTCTCGGCTCACTCCCGAGGTAACATGCTTTAAATTACCTATCAAACCCTTTCATTCAACAACCTGTGTACTAACATTCACTGCTTATTCCTGTAAGAAAACCTATTCAGCTTCGGTCATCTAGTTCAGACTTACTTTTGTTCCTAGAGTCAACACTAACATTGGAAATAGAGCTTTTTCTGTTGCTGCACCAACTCTTTGGAATACTCTTAGTGTTAGTTCAGTTGAAAATATTACACAATTCTGCCATCATTTAAGAACTTACCTTTATAACCTTGCTTATCCACCATAGCTCCCTGGTGCATCCATCCATTGACAACTTGAATACTGCTTATGAAATTTGAAATTGACCAACCTTTTTGTCTTGATGCACCTCTGAGCTTGGTTTCCAAGGATTTAGGTGTAACAAAAGTTATCTTATTAGTATTATTATAGTTGTGCCGCCTCATCTTTCTCTCTGTAGTCCACAGTGAAGCTGGCCTCGTTACTGGCCCTCAAAATGTTCCTTCTCCGTCATTGATCCAGTTTCCTTCTCCATCACTCATCTCCACTCGATGGCTCCCTCTACCTCTGTACTAATTTTGTGCAGTGCGGTGGCGCAGTGTTTAGAGTGTCGGACTCTCAATTGAGAGAACCTAGGTTCGAATCCTGTGCTACCTTGTCGAATTTTGGACAAGTTCGTTCACTCTGTTGCTCCAGTTCACTCAGCTGTTTGAATGAGTACCTTGCTATAGACAGTGGTGGATGTTTGTTGTGCAAATAGTCTTTGCACATTTATTATAGCATGGCTGAATGCTTCCCAGAGATGTGGAGATGTTTGGGTTAACAGGGCTGCCAGGGAGTAAAGTGTAAAGTGCTTTGAGCAGTCCTAAGGACTGGATACTGCGCTATATGAGAACTTTCCTTTACCTTTTTACTCCTGCCAATCACGCCAAACCACACACAACCATCCCATCTCAGTCGGAGTCTTTCTCTTCCACCTTCCACTCTGAAGGCACCCACTCTCTTTGCTAGCTGTTCTTGGCAAAATCATTGGTCTGTGAAGAATTAGTGAACAAATCCCAACCTTTACGGAGTGGAAGGTAAATTCAACAAAAACTCTTATGTAATGTCTACAAGTATTTACATAATATTTTATGAAGTTACATTTTATTGTTTTTTCCCCCACATTATTAGTAGTTGCTGAATGTGTATTCCCCGAGTGTAAACAAAATTGCATAAAAAAAGTATGATATTGTAAATTTAAAATGGTTGCTGCTATATAATTCCAATTCATTTGTTCATGTTATAATTTTCTATATAGGCTATATTAAGACAATTACTTAACTATTTTCAGGGCCAGTCCTTCGTGTGAGCTAAACTATTAAAACCTCCCAAGTGTTACATGCTTTCTTGAACATTTTTAGGGTCGACTGAAATTGCTATCGAAAATACCCGACGACAAGACAAGAGGTATCCTTACCAAGATGCACGGATCACTCAATGGCAAGGTTTGGGCTCTTGTTTTCTCTGCGCCTTAGATTGTTAGTCTTTAATGTGATTTTTCATTGATGTTCACCAGATGATTTATTGGTCTGTCAATAAAGCCATAGAACAATCTATACATATCGGACACCTGCTCTATTTGATTACAAATGGCAAAGATTTGTAGTTTCGGAAAGACCTCATGAGACATTGTCATATTCTGGAAACCACAACATATGGAGACTAGTCAATTAACCCTTTAGATCACACGTCATTTTATGAAACGCGCTCCACGTCCCCACAAGTGTCCGCAGCACGCACACACAATCCCCAAGACGTGGGTGCACCAATTTTTTTGCATAACATTTTTTGGTACTTTGTTTCCTAAAATTGCAAGCTGTGCTTTTAAAGATAATTCAGTTCCACTCGGAATGGTTCTAAATATACTAATCCACTTTTAAATCAAATGTGCGAGTCGCGATATGTTGCATAGGACGTTACGTATATCTACAAACTCTGTCATTTGATATTAAAACAGCACTCATTCAAAATGTTCCTATACAAAGCGTTATGTTTCAGACCCTCAATGATTTCCTGCAGCAGTTAGAACTGATGTGTGCCACAGACCAACTCGAGGTGCTGCTGAAGAAACCAGACAAGAAGAAAGAGAGGCAAGCCATCTTAACATACCCAGTGAATAATTGACCTGTAGTAGTGACCATCAAGTGTCAGTAAAGCAGCTTTGTCAATACATCAGACATCCTGGATGATTTAACAAAATAGATGTGGATTTATTTATCCACTGTTCAAGCATTCAATAATAATAATTGACATCACTGTTTACATGCAGAATCTTGTAGTTCCAGTCCCATATGATAGAGAGAAAGTGGAAGTAATAGATCAGAAAACTAATAGAAGAGAATACACATGAAAGAGTCAAGGTTTGAACAACAAAGGCAGCTATCAAACGATACATGGGGAACTACCTGTTTCCGCATGTATACGATGACGTCATACGACCAGTACTTAGTCGTTCTGATAAAACCATCTTGCTAGGTGCGAAAGTCTCTACTACAGGTACATCATTTCTTAAATATGTCAAGCAAAGATATCTTTAATAAAAACATACCTGAAGAATGATCAGTAATCTGTGAGGCGAGTCCACTTCTTCAATTTGCACAGCCTGTTCACGACTTCCCTGTCCAAATCTCTTAAATTGTCGTTTTTTCCTGCTAGTCGTCCAGCTGCCTTAACCATTTCAAAGTCATCTATGATGTCCTTCTTGATTTTCTTTTCCCTGCCACTAAAGTGACTAAGCCTTACCCTGCCACTATGTCTTTTCCGATCCATCATGCCTTTAAATGTGGCAAAATATTTACATTTTTGGCATTTTACAAATTTATATAACTAGTTTTGTTGGTGCAGTGCATTATCCTGGGTGTGTACACTATGTCTCTTTCAGGCCCATATAATGAATTTACTCTCGTGTTGTTTGTTGGAAGCAACAGAAAAGCGAGTATTCACAAATTCCCTCATCTCTGCTAATAGTTGTAACTTCCATTGGCACCGACATGTAGCATTTAATATTGATTTCCTTTCTAATCTAAAAGTCTACATTGTTATTAAAGGGAGCCAGTCAGTTTCGCTATCCAGAATTAGTGGGCGTAGTAATTTGTGACAGGAAGTCGGCTGTTTTGAATGTGGGAAATATGAACATTAAAGGGCATAGCCATTAACTCTGCCCCATTCGGCCGTATTGCCAATAAAACTTGTTTTGAAACTGGATATTTTGTTTACTATTTGAACATGCTCCGGGAGCGTATCTTCCAAATTGCAAACATTGTTACAGGCTTACTAAACACAATTTGGCAGGCAGCACACCTCCAACATAGTTAGTATAGTAAGTAATCTTATTTCCTCATCCAGATGATAATGTACAATATAATTCAAGAGTAATGCAACACAGATGAGGTAGTCTTAAGAACATTATATTAATGAATGAATGACAAACTAGGAACTGACTGGCTCCCTTTAAAATGACTGATTGTTGATTCCAGGCAGTTGGTGCTGTCTCATCGCGAGATGCTCCGGGAACAGTTGAGACAGGAGGACAGTGCTGCTATGGTACTTCATCTTGTGGCCGTGCTACTCGTCCAATTTCATAAGCAGAGTCTGTTGCATGCGCCAGGCCGATGTGTGCCACAGATTCTCATGCTACTGCGAGGCCACCTGGTGGCAGAAGACTATGACACATTGTCACAGTGCCAAGGTTCAAACAGTTTTCTTGTTGTATTCATAGCCAGTTTTTTTATTATCGCTTTAGTCCACTGAATCAAAGTAAGTTTGAAAAGTTTAACAAATTCTACAAATAACATCACTAATATGCCATGTAAATTTGATTGTTATTATATTATTATAAAGGAAAATGATAAGTTTATATATAGCATGGTATCTAGTCTTTAGGACTTCTCAGAGCACTTTACTCCTTGGCTGACCTGTTCAATCAAACACCATCTTGACTTATCTGGAAAGCATTCAGCCACTCTGCAATTACTGTGCAAAAACTGCTTTAGAATGTTCAGACAACTATCCACCAGACCACCACTGTCTATAACCAGGTACTCATTTGAATAGCTGAGTGAACTGGAGCAGTGTGGAGAGTCTATACGTAATGCTACCATAATTTCCAATAGGTCTCATTCCAGGTCAGTTGTTTGTTTGAGGTCAATGACTTGTCGTAGCAGGAACTCTTGTACACTTTCTATGAAGATTCATGTGTCCTTTTCATGTTTCGATATTTGAATATTTTTTCTGATTCGTTTCCAGATTTGGTTGTGAGACAAATGAAACTTCAGCAGAGTGATGACGTCAGTGCAGAGGACAGCAACACTCTATGTGAACAGCTTAACGAACTACTGCCACAGGTCAAGGACATCGGTCTGAATCCCAAGAAACCCGAGAAAGTACAAAATTCTGATTCTGGTCCGGCTGCTGAATAGTGGAATGATGAAATTAGGACGTGCAGTGTTCAACAGAGAAATCCAGATCATCTCTTTAAATCTTTCTTTATCTTTTATGTTTTATTCCTCATTAACTTTGTACACTTTTAGATTCCATTTGTTGTCGGGATACAGAGATGATTTACAGCTATTATGTTGTTTCACCTTCAGCAAAGCATTATACCGTAAGCCAACCTGACATGTTAATATAATGTTCTTAATAAAATTGTTATAAAAACTAGTATAAATGATTAAATGGGTTTAGATATCACACCAGCAATCCAGATATTTTATTTATTAGCGGCCTTTATTTTGTAATGCTAAAACAGTGCTGATCTAAAGTGTTGCATCAACAGAATACATTAAGTGTGTGAGCACAATTGAGGCTTGTAGGAAATGGAAATATTGAAGTCATTCAACTAAGTTTTAAATGTGCAGTGTTTCGCGTGTATTCCCCAGGTGGCGCCACTTGTCTAGAAGACATTGAGACTCGAACTGTGTTGCCCAGTGCAGAACGTACAGATAGAACAGTGGATAGAATGTGTCAAGTGTAGAACATACGCGGAACAAAACCATCACATAGTAATCGAGGAACTATCTAGCGATCAAATTAACCATCAACCAAATCATGAAATCAGTATGTTACAGTACAAACTTGTGTTGTATTTTTATGATTTCATGGAAAAGGTCCAGTGCAGCTGTTAATAGTTTCGGATCATCCGTACATAAAAGTATATTGCAGTTTTGTGCACAGAGGAACGTGATCAGAAACAAAGGATCACCAGTGCCGTAGCTAGCCTCAAACACCTGGGGTGGCAGTACAAAATACAGTAAAATATAGACATTCACCTGGGGATCTCTCCCAGAAAATGTACAGCCTAGTGTATTTTCTGGAGAATTTTGCCCACGGCTCAAGTATTGTTTCGGTGTCGACCGCATGCTGCGTGGGAATGAAAAAATGCATGAAAAGAAGTAATATCAAATGACAATACATTTATTAAAATTGACAGCTACGCGTCATATACAGAATATCGGTCCAACAGTTACACCTGTCTGAAGTTTTACAAGATCACTTCCTCTCCCGGTCGCGTGCAGTGATTCACCAATTGGCTTTACACAAATAAACCTCTTTGGGGTGAGAAGGTAGTTTGATTTTCTAAGGACATTCCGAGGCCATTGAGCCATCATTCTGTCACTGCAGTGAGTCCATGGTGGTCGCTCGAAAATACAGTACAGTTGGCCACCAGCCCAAAACGGTGCCATATTTCACCCCACGATTATGGGATGGTCCTGAAGTCCCGGATGCATTTACTCGCCAACAAAATGTCCTCGTATGCATCGCTCTGATTGCACCGTTTGGCTTGGAGGTTCTTGGTCCCAGACCCAAGAAAACTGAACACATTCAGGGTCACCATGATGAATTGTGAATCTTCCAGAAGACGTACGTGGCTGCATCATTCCGTGCATCACCGGAAAAAATTTCCCTTTTTCATATCGGGAAAAGAGCACTTAAAATACGGGGTATCACTCAATGGCAGTATTGCTGTGCTTGAAGGAACTACCCGCACCCTTCACTCTGTCCCTTATCCATGCCTCGAGCATGGGCACGATCTTGTTCAGGCACGGATCCAGGATTTCGGGAGATATAGTGTGGACCAGTTTATGAAAATAAGGCACTTTGACCAATAAATGGGCATGGAATTACAAAAACAGCAGTGACATCAATAATACAGGCTAGACAAAAGGGGCACTTTTAAACTTTTTGGATTTGTTGTGGCTACGGCCATGATCGCAGTCAAGATGAAGTTTAAGAAATTAGTCATCAGAGTACTTGTATTATTAAATTTAAAATTGGTTCATCCACGACTGCACTGACTGTACTAATTACATGCGTCCGCTTCAAGTGGATTTTCTAGACTTATACACTTTCTTGTTAACTTTTATTGACCTTGGTGGGTTAAATTATGGTATGTAAACCACATGTGATCTATAATAAATAATATGTAACCTTGTAAAGTGTTCCTGTCATGTTGACCAAAGGAAATAGATGAATAATATTGTATTCATAAGTGATTTACAAGGATTGAGCGAGTGCTGGTTCTTCTTGGATGACAGTTGAACTTGAGTGGTGTCCGTGGTGCACTCTGTATCACAACTTACATCGTGTGTGCGTGCGTGCTTGTAGGTGTTTTTTTGTGCAGATTGTTTTCTAGTTTTGGTTGCCATTCTGTTAACAGTTTGTTCAGCAACTTGGATGGTGGTGACTGCATGATTCAGTTCGAACGATAACCACGTAGCTCAACATGTATTCGTGTAACGTCGATCAATCCGTAGAGGCTGGGTACAAACACTCCTTCAGGATAACCGGACACTACTAACTCCATTGGCTAGATGATTGTGCTTTATATAAAAAAATGCCTGTCCCCTGACGGGATGCCTTGATATTTGACAGGTTTGATAGCCATATTTACCAAATGTTAGAAATCACACAGCATCGTTACATAAACACCATGACGCGCTCACAGATACTAGTTGTATGTTCAAAATGACGAAAATCAGAGAGAATGTGAAGTCCACGTCCATCGATAGACCCTAGTTGTGATAGTGTAGAATTGTCAAATAACATTCATATTGTTATTGACTTCATGCTGCCAAGTCCGTGACCCAGAGGCCGTTTTCCCGAAGTATCTGTCACGCGCGCGTGGTTTCTGCTGTTGTTAAGTTACGTTTTACGCGCTCATTATGTTTTACGTTCCGAAGAACTGATATACCCCATAAAGAGAGGCGACACATGTGGGGTATTTTGAAACAAACATAAGTCTTGCATCCAATCCCTGGGGTCGTGGATTAATCCTTGAAAGTTAGGCGCTCGAGGTTCAAGCCGTCTAAAAGGAAAACGTTAACATGCAAGCATTCATACATGCATGCATACATACCTACATACATGCTCGATTATATTAAGACGGTAATACCAACAAATGTACCAGCAACTAATTCATGGTTAGACCGTAAAACTACCCCTTACTGGCGTGGATGCCATCTTCACAAAAGCGATTACCACCCACCACTTGTGAAGTTGCCGCAGTCTGTCTGGCAACAGACGACATTCAGCCGCCAGTGACTTCGGCATCTGTTGGGGGCGGGAACAGCCGGTGATGAGGCCGCCCCCGCCCGCGCAGTAGGCGTCTGGTGACCGTTATTGCGGGGGTCCATGTAGTTGTATTGGATGACAAACGACGGTCTGTGGTGAACACTACAAAAGCACGGACAGTGTCTGACCAACATCTGCCGTTTGGGCAGTTCTAATGCGAGGACAGTGATATAAAATAACGTGTTTAGGCGATGTCATGCTCAGTCCGTTGATGGCATGCTCATCTTGTAGATGGCATGCCGAGTTGGGCAACATGCTCGCATACCATGCCCAGTACGTTGAGAGGATGCACAATTCTCTCCCTCCTCCCCATGCACACACGCCCGCACACAATATCTCTGTCTGTCTGTCCCTCACTCTCTCTCCCCCTCCCTATCTCTGTCTCCTCCTCTCTCTCTCTCCCCCTCTCTTTCTCTCTCACTCGCTCTCCATCCCTCGCTATCCCTCCCTTGTTCTCGCTCCCCTCTTTCTCTCCACGGCTCTCTGTGATATTCACATAGTTACCAACAAATAATTTCAAGAGAGACATTAACACCCTCCGTTGAATCCAACACATTTCCCTTTCTACGAGACCCACACGCGTTCTTGCGCGCACAGCGCAAGACGTGACTACCTAGTCGGCAAAACACTACACCGTTAAATGTGTAAATGGCGGCTGTGATGCTTTGTGCGGCCTCTGTCGGTGGCGTAATGACGGGTTGAGCGTCTCTACGGGAGTCGCCTCATTACCCCACAGCCCGCCACCAACGCGACAGAGGGCTTGTGCGGGCTTGATTGAAATCGGCGCGCTTCACCCGTGGAAGAAACAAGCAATTAAAACGTTAACTAACTCCAAGAGACAGCGGGTGTCTCTCGTGTCGACAGGCTACGGTTACAGCGGCCGGGCAGCTCGTTTTGGCAGTGACATATCGATTGGGTGATAAAATAGTTAAATACCAGATGTCTTTAGAAACGCATTACCACATTTGTGGGGCTTCGTTTGTGTGTGTGTGCGTGTGTGCGTGCGTGTGGGCGCGCGCGAGTGTTTGCATGCGTCGTGCCTATATATGGTTGAATTACACAACAGGCCAACACATCGTGTTTCCAACGATGTTTAAAATATTTAAAGATTTTACCTTTCAAACCTGTCTTACACATCACATATACGCGATCCTGTTCAAAAGATGTTAAAGAGAAAGCAATATGGCACTATGTAGAAAGTAGGCCTAGTCATAACGTGAAACCGTAACAAATCAATTATGTAGGGGCCCCACATTTTGCTATCAGAACATAAAAACGGCAGAAAAAAATACACGAAGTTCCGAGACAACACAAAACTGTTTTAAATATAAGGCTGTTTCGTGCATTCCTTTACCTCGGATATGCAATGTTGCTGATTCATTATACAGCCTACATTTCACTAATTTCCATAAATAATTATTGTTATGGTTGGTTGTTCGTAGCGGATTAGTAAGGCAGACGATTTTTCTAAATCGTCAAATACCTTATAATATATTTCAGTATATATATTTATATATACCCTGTGCTGTATCGAATTATTAGATACGATACGACATTCATTACCAATTGCTTTCTTTTGCATTTTGAACGGTAACTTAAAAAACATTATACAGAGCAGAATTTATTCCAATATGTGTGTGCGTGCGTGCGCGTGCGTACATGCGTGTGTGTGAATATATATATCAGTGGCGCATCCAGAAAGCGAGTCTAGGGGGTACAAAAACCTGCACTGGCGGCCGAACCAAATGGTGTAGTCGAAATGTTGTCGCTGCCGCGCCGTCGTAACTTGAGCGGCTGTCTCTGCTGGTCTGGTGGCATCGGTAGACGGGGTGAGGGGGTTGCTATTTACATTTTTTTGCCGCCGCATTGTCGTAATTTCAGCATTATAACTTCAACGGGGGCACACTTCAAAGGGTCGCGTGAGCCCATTATAAAAGGTTTGCGGGCACGCCAAATTCCTAAGGTCTAGGGGCAGGGGTATTTAACCCGGGGGTAATTACTCCCTAGGGGTAATTCGGACATTTTCGGGGGTAACACAGGCTTTTTTTTAAGTATGGATTTTTCAGTAATTAATTAATCAAGACTACGCTCTTGTAGCATGTTATATTGGAGATATATGTTGTAGAAATACGTATCAAAACTCGGGAATGTATCATACTGAAAGTAAGAAGTCCCCTACAGTCGGAACCATGTATTGTTGAATCATCGAGACTCGTCCTTCGCAAGGAACTAGGGAGACAGATGAACCATATATTACTTTAGGACATAACTGTGAACACTTAATATCTGAGACGAGCGAAGTCACTTTTGGTTTTAGTTGCAGAAGTGTTAGCAAACCCTTCGATGCTTCGTGCTTCAGTTGAATGAATCAGCATAATGTTGTCTAATGTGCACAATTACTTGTACAGGAAAAGCGACTCTGTAAATGTAAGAAGATGAATGTCTGTTCTCTAAATTATTTACTATGCAGTGCCACCCCAAAATTGTCAGTGAATGAGACCATTTTTTCGGAGTCCTTCTCTCCCACGTGGAGAATCACTGATTATCAAAGACACGGCATTTCATTGTTTCCACGAATTAAGAAAAAAACGTCATGTTCTTGGAAGGAGAAGATCCGCTATGTATATACCAAAATTTCAGGTGACGATGTCAAACAAAGAGGCTATGCAGTTATTATACAGCTGGGCTATATATAGCACGTGTTTTTGAGAGATAAATCATCTGAACCTCTCACAAGAAAGGAATATGGTGAGTATTATCACAGTTCATGGAAAGATTGCAAACCCAGTTTTACCAACATGATGTTCAGGCTAATGAGGTATCCAATGTTCTCCAAATTGTCAACGACACTTGAAGAGAACGAGTAGTATCAGTCTGCTGATTGTATCGTGCCACACATTCTTTCCATAGAACAGGTCATCCTTGGGTATTTCTCTGATCTAGATCGCGGGGAAGAAAGCATGAATAGTAATATTTTTTTCAGTGGACGAAAGAGTCGTCAAAATGAAAGACGAATCCCTTGGCATGCGAGAAGATAGCACCCTGAAAGAAGACTCACGTTTCTGACATGTTAACTTTCTGACAAAGGGCTGGTGGCGAATACCCAGTTCGCTCTGTCAAAGCTCCCACAGTTCTCCTCCCAATGTATTGCTGTGGAGAACTGGCATTTCTACATGGATCAACATTAACAACAAGAAACAAAATGTATTGCATCTTGCTGATGATCTGCAATATGCTCTAGCATCTTACCAAGACGATGCAGCTTCAACCGTCCACTGATATTTCCATCTGTAACGTATTGCTTGTCATATGTTCGACCTTTCCTTAATGACTGTGAAATCAACGTAGAGCTAATAAATAGTTTACTAATAAATTATCAATTACTAAACGTTCTTACAAAAATGTCCTTTTCTCGAGTTTGATATTTTAAAATGGAGGGGTAATTACGGTTTTGTTGGCTTGCACAAGGGGTAACAGAGCCAAAAACGTTAAATACCGCTGGTCTAGGGGGGCACGTGCCTCCAGGCCCCCTGGATCCGCATATATATATATGCGGGATCTTATATGAATACACACATACCGCGACATAGGCACGCACGCACGCACGCTCGCTCGCACACAACACACACTTGCACGCGCGTGTGTGTGCGAATGCGTGCGTGCGAGTATGCACGCGAGTGTGATGTATATGTGCGTGCGTGCTTGTGTGTATGCGTATGTTGTGTGCCCCGTATACATAAGATGGCGTCACAGATAGATCCTATATTTAGGTGAGCCATATTTTGTGATGGATATATGCATGCACTCCATATATATTTGTCAGTACCTACACGTTTCCAGTCTGCCTTTGTCACTTGATCGATTACATTCAGCGTATTCAGCCTTAATTGTTCACCGCCGCATTCTGTCCATAAGATAGTGCAAGATGCTTGAATAGTCATGCATCGTTTTTCACCGATTCTGGACGGTGTTACACAATCATGATTTAATGACGTGTTTAAATACCCGTTCATCATGACAGTGACTGTCTTGACGTGAAACCAACATTGCTCTGCAGGTGGTCAGTGTGAGCGTGCTTGCAATAAATTACGACATTGTGGGAGACCTTGTTAACAGTACGATCTACGCTGGGTAATTCGATGCTTTCTTCGCATTTGTTTTGGTCGCTTTTAGAACCTTCAGAGAAGCATGACTAACAACCAGGTACGAGTAGTTCTGTAACCTTAAACATATGCTAGTATACGGGACCTCTTTGTTCTTTCGGCCTGAGAGACAGTGAAACAAGTGTTGGGTTCTGTTTACCCTCGATTCAACGCAT
The DNA here is from genome assembly GCA_963995525.1 of Escarpia spicata. Lineage (NCBI taxonomy): Eukaryota > Metazoa > Annelida > Polychaeta > Sabellida > Siboglinidae > Escarpia > Escarpia spicata. Next base: position 27,876,177 of record OZ023218.1, read on the forward strand.
GTACTTACTGTTCCACGAATATACATCTACCATCGACTCTGTCGATGCGTTTTCAGATGTCCCACCAGCATAGATCTATGCAACTCTTACCGGTCCATATATTTTAATTCAACAAACATCTCTTACCCCGTATAGTCATATCCGAGAACGCTAACACTTTGAAAAGTAATCACGGGAAATTTTTATTATGTGTTGTTTATTTTTATATGTGTTGTGTATTGTGGAGTTTGCATGTTTAAGGAGACAGATTACGAATAATAATCAACTACACATGAGGTTGGCGGTATCCCGGAGTGCCTCTGGTATGTATTGCAGAAACGGTTCAAAACACGGACGGACACTTACAACTAGTACACGTTACATCAATATACAACATTTCTCCACCTTAAAATAGAACTATTCTAAAGAACCATCTGCGACTAACATAGCAAGCTTATACTAAGAGTAACTGGGTGAATAATCACAAATTCAACTTAACAACAGGTTTGATAGCTCGTGATGAACGCCTGACAGCAGCTGGCGACTGAAGGACAATCGGTGTTGGTGACCCTAACCCGTTAGGTGCCTTAGGTGCTTGTTCTGTTTGCCCTCCATGACCTACTGGATCGACCGGATCAACCACTACAGGCTCTGGCTCGGATGTCACGACAATGGGAGGTGCAATCGCGACATCGCTCCAACCTTCTGGTGTAGCTGGGTGGTCATCATTCGCGACCACGTGGTCCACATGAATGGATAGCCTCCTGTTTTCTGGCAGTCTGACCAAATATGTCAGTGACCCTAAAACTCTGACCACCGTTCCCAGTGTCCACTTCTCCATTCCTCCTCTCATGTTTCTGACTCTCACTCTCTGGTAGACGTCGAACTTGCGAATGCGTGAATGAGCTCCATCATGCTGTTGTTTCTGTTTTAATTGCCGATCTTGCACTTTTGCTTCGAGACTGGGTTTCGTCATCGCAAGTCTGGTGCGTGGCGCTCGGTTCAGGTACAACCCCGACGGCGTTTTATCCGTAAGCGAATGCGGTGTGTTTCGGTACTGAAACAGTATGTCCAACAGACGGTGTTGCAATGGTAGCTGGCTGTTGGATTTTGAAAGCATCTTCTTGAACGTCTGGACATTTCTCTCCGCGAGGCCGTTCGTCGCCGAGTGGTAAGCTGGACACCGTATGTGCTTGACGCCATTCAACCTCAAGAAACGACAAAATTCCTCGCAAGCGAACTGAGGTCCGTTGTCAGATACCACCTCGCGTGGTAAGCCAAATGCTGCGAACATTCTTCTCAGTTGCACTATCGTCTTGCTTGCAGTAGTGCGAGACATTGAGACCACTTCCAGCCACTTTGAATGACTGTCCACCACGACAAGGAAGTTCTGTCCGTCTTTTTCTGCAAAATCCACATGGATACGTTCCCATGGTCCCGTAGCCCACGGCCATGGAACCAGTGGTGCTACCTTCGGCGTGCTCGCTACCTGGCTGCATTCCCGACAGTTTCGGACACAGTCCTCGATATCCATCAACAACTGGTCTACTTCTGTAGCGATCTGGGGATTGACACTGAAAATTGCACCACAGTTAAGTGATATCTGCTTTAACCAATCCCGCCCCATCAATGCTGGTCGTGACCCTTTCGCCACAAACACCTGCAATGAATGCTTGTTACCACGATATCTGACAGGCACACACACTTTACCTGCCAATGGGATTAGTTCTCCGGTGTATGACCTTAGCTTCAGACCGGTTTGTTCTAGTGGAAAGCTACGCAAGACATTTTTGTACACATTCTCCGGTACAATAGACACCGCCGCCCCAATATCTACAAGCATTGACACCTTGTGTCCATTTAACTCCATGTTCACATGTATGCCTCTCTTAACCTTGCTAGCTGTATACACTCCATGTAGACCTAGGTCACTTTGACTGCCATAAACACCAGTAGCCTCATCAACATCATCATCACCATTAGAAACCTCTCTGCCTACACTGTTCTCCCTTCGGCCTTTTGACTTGCACATTTTTGCTATATGACCAATTTTACCACACAAGTTACATTTTTGCTTTGCTCGAAATGCTCTTTTTGACATCTGCGGATACGCCGTTACTGATCACGAAGAACTCGAACCATTCAACGTAGTTTTCGAACCTCTCCTTCTCTTCCACACACGGCTCGAAGCGGGCGCTCTTCCCCGACATGCTTAAGTTTGTTTTCTCGTCGCCACTGTTGTGTATTGTGGAGTTTTCATGTTTAAGGAGACAGATTACGAATAGTAATCAACTACACATGAGGTTGGCGGTATCCCAGAGTGCCTCTGGTATGTATTGCAGAAACTGTACAAAACACGGACGGACACTTACAACTAGTACCCGTTACATCAATATACAACAATATGGTTTATTGTAGGATTTTGATTAGAATTTATATATATATATATATATATAATATTATATGTCGCTGCCTGGGCCTATGCATTGTGTGATAACTCTAACTATACGCCTACCAATATAAATTCAATAGGATCTACAACATTTCACCCGTTACACAATAATTGTAACGGGTGCAAAATTAGTTGTTTTACTTTTAAAAAGCTATTTCGTTTCTCCCTTTGTCCAGTTTGAGCTGGAGTTTGGCACGCGATCAATGGGTTGAAAGCCTGGCTTACCGTCATCATAGACATATGTAAATAAAACCACAACTCGTTTTGCAGGCAATATGACGTGCTTATCGCACATAGAAATCATGACATCTGGTTTAATCGTTTAACCTCGCCGAGTAATTGCGTTTGTTTTGTGTGTTCGTTAAGCCATTGTTGGTGGCTCCGTTCGCTTGCTTACCGATGACGTTACACGGGCATGAAACAGCACGGGCGGGTGGGCAAACTAACGGTGTGACGGTGGCGGGTGGGTGAGTTCGCCCCGCACGAATATGGTATCCAATAATCATTATAATGTCGCATTGTGATCTTTGTAATGATCTTCTTCAGATGCCGTGACGACGACGTCATATAATATGATATGATGTGATATGATATGTCAAATGATATGATATGGTATGATATGATATAATATGATATGATATGATCTGGTGTTGTGTCGTGTCGTGTCGTGACGCGTCGCGTCGCACAACGTTGCGTCGCGTCACGTCACGTCACGTCATGTCATGTTATATAATAAAATATAACATATTATAATACATAATATTATATATATATATATATATACACAGTATCTATATATATATATATATATACACACGTATGTATGTATACACATATGTATGTATGTATGTATGAATGTATGTATGTATGTATGTATGAATGTATGTATGTATGTATGTATGTATGTATGTATGTATGTATGTATGTATGTATGTATGTATGTATGTATGTATGCATGCATGCATGTATGTATATATTATATATATTATATACATGTAATATATATTATGTATATACAATATATATATATAATTTTGTATTATATATATATATATATATAATATATATATATATATATATAGATATGTATAATATATATATATATATTGACGTGACGTGACGTGTCGTGACGCGTCGCGTCGCACAACGTTGCGTCGCGTCACGTCACGTCACGTCACGTCATGTCATGTTATATAATAAAATATAACATATTATAATACATAATATTATATATATATATATATATACACAGTATCTATATATATATATATATATACACACGTATGTATGTATACACATATGTATGTATGTATGTATGTATGAATGTATGTATGTATGTATGTATGAATGTATGTATGTATGTATGTATGTATGTATGTATGTATGTATGTATGTATGTATGTATGTATGTATGTATGTATGTATGTATGTATGTATGCATGCATGCATGTATGTATATATTATATATATTATATACATGTAATATATATTATGTATATACAATATATATATATAATTTTGTATTATATATATATATATATATAATATATATATATATATATATAGATATGTATAATATATATATATATATATATATTATATATATATATCATTATATATATACAGTAAACGGAAAAAAATAACAACAGGGAAACAGAAATGAACCAGGCATAAACATTTTGATAGGAAAAGAAATTAACAGGAAAGAATGTAACGGAAAGAAAGTAACACATTTTGCCAAGAAATAAGAAATAAATTTACAATTATAAAATAAAACTAAGATTACACACATTTTAAAATAATTGACTGAATTTCAACATCATAACAGTGTTACTCTTTCTCATAATCTTTTTTTATCAGTGTTCATATCTTTCAGTTATCAACAGTTTTCATCTTTCGTTCAGTGTTCACTGACATTTTATTAATCTGGATGTTATTAGTTTTATCACTCAGGTCTACACACGCATACTGAGGATCATTCCATGTCAAATCAACCAATGTTGACATTGTTGGTTGTCATAGCTGACTTAAATTCTAACCAATTATAAAATCGCGAAAGTTGAGCAAACTAAGCATCTGTAAGTAAGGTGATTCTGTAATGCCCTGTCATATTGTTATTTAAATACGGGGTAAACGTACCCGGTACTTTTACCTGGTTTCAAGTGCCTCTGCAATGAGAAAATTACAAGACATATTGGTACAGATTACCTATGGATAATTGACTGCTTAATTTTTTTATTAAATTCAGAGACATCAATTATTATTTCAATTTCCAGAAAATGTTTTATAATAATAAAAATAAATTTTTTGTCCTGTTACTTTTTTCCTTTAATTGTTTCCCTGTTACTTTCTTTCCTGACAACCATATATATATATATATATATATATATAGTAACAGACAGTTATTATATATATATTATATATATATATATATATATATATATATATATATATATATATATATATATATATATACGTGAGTGAAGTCACACAAAATGGAACACTTTCATTTTCTAAACTTTTGCGCTTTGCCATTCAGTTATTAAAATGAGTATCTCATTTTTGTTAGGGGTACAACATGGTCTCATCTGTCAGGTAAGACAACTTTAACAAGTTTCACCAAGGTTTCCCTCTTCTGTAGCAATTTGAAGACCTACAAATTGGGGTATTTTGGCATAAAAATGTAAAAACGTTTGACAACAGCATTTCAAAGCTAAACACAAAAAGAATATCTGGAGGCCTCCTTTTATTGTTTATATTGAATATATACCCAAAGGTATATTTGGATGAAAAAATAACTGTCTACTTCCACCCAATGATGTATGAATTATTGAGGTGAGAATCTGGCATTGTTTTTTTTCAAAACACAATGGTTTTGGGCGGTAGGTATGCTAGAGTATGTCTGAAAAGAGGAAATTAACTAAATGAACATTAAAAACTACTTTTTGGCAATAGAACCTTTCCTTAGTTGATTTCTAGAAAAAGAAATTTAGCAAACATTATAAGTCATACAGAATTTATTTTGGGAAACTAAGACAACAATCCGTCCCCTTATGTCGCTTTTGTCACACCCTATTGAAAAAAAGTAAGAAGGAGAAAATTATTTTAAAATATGCTAGACGATACTTGGCCCATTTGCAATTCACATTTACAAAATCATTAAGTGTTTTGCAGTTAACGAGTAGCAAAGATTTAATAAATTCCGTCCCTCAAAACGACGCGTGTCGCACTGTGAATGGAGGACAATGTTTTTGCTACCATGGAAACAGGGGTCTGGGTGAAAAAAGTTCAATAGTTTTTTACTCAGTAAGGCCCAGTCAATACTTTGGGCAGAAACAATTGCACTATTTGCATGAATTAAAAAAATAATCCTATCTACCTGCCATGTTTGGCGTTAACGCCTACTTCTGGAAAGGTTCCACCATTGTAATTTGTATTGTCCCAAAGATTTTGCCAACAATTGGTTGGCAATCTATTAACAACATGGTGCATTATATAGTTGTTTTGTTAATGTTATATAAACATGTATGTATGTATATATATATATATATATATATATATATATATATATATATATATATATATATATGCAATGCACCGTAATATTATATAAATAGCCAATGCACATCAATCGCAGTGCTCAACAGAATATTCGACATTTTGCTAGATTACGCCCGGGGCAATGTAAAGACTAGCTGAACGAGACTAGATAGCGTTTAAGTGCTTGCTTTTTTTTATTAAAATTCATTCATTCATCATACATTCATCAGCATTATAATTGGCCTAAAAATGACAGCCGGCATTCACCGCATACAACCGTTAAATGCTCTTCGCAACCAAGAATATGAAACACGATATATACTGCTTTGAAAACCACAAAACCGTCACGTAGGTTCGTCTTTCAATGACGGCATTACGAGTTGTTACAACGGTACAGTCCATGTATCACCGGTTGTGCGTAATCTTTCAGACGCAGTTTAATGGAAATGTTTTCCAAGGCCATAGTGCAGGGGAGATTAAAGTGCAAAACATTTACTTTCCATTTTTAGCATCAATAGGTCAGATAAGAAAAAGAAAAAAAAACTGTGCTGATGGTTCAGCCAGTGCAAAAGAAAGAGGTTTCAAGACGATTCGTGTCCAGGTTAATTAGAATCAAACCGATTCGTATAATAAACGAAGCCGCATAAGGAATATGATGTAGCGTTACTAACTGTAACTAGTTATGATATTGTGAAATAAATATTATGGTCATCGACATGAAATATAAATAGAAATGTGGATCTAGTGAATAATAATAACATTTCGGTTTCTTGCGAAATCGTACGGTGCCATGAAACCCACTGTGTGCGCGCGCGCGTGCGTGCGTGTGTGTGTGTGTGTGTGTATCTGTGTGTGTGTGTGTGTGTGTGTATGTGTGTGTGTGTTTGTGTGTGTGTGTGTCTGTGTGTGTGTGTGTGTGTGTGTGTGCGCGTGCGTGCGTGCGTGCGTGCGTATGTCTGTCTGTATGCGTGTGCGTGTGCGTGCGTGCGTGCGTGTATTATGATCATGACATGTTACTCCTATATACAAAGCCACTCAGAGAGAGAGAGAGAGTGAGAGAGAGAGAGAGAGGGGGGGAGGGAGGGAGAGGGAGAGGGAGAGGGAGAGGGAGAGGGAGAGGGAGAGGGAGAGGGAGAGGGAGAGGGAGAGGGAGAGGGAGAGAGGGAGAGAGGGAGAGTGGGAGAGTGGGAGCGAGGGAGTGAGGGAGCGAGGAAGCGAGGGGGAGAGCGAGAGAGAGAGAGAGAGAGAGAGAGAGAGAGAGAGAGAGAGAGAGAGAGAGAGAGAGAGAGAGAGAGAGAGAGAGAGAGAGAGAGAGAGAGAGAGAGAGAGAGAGAGAGAGAGAGAGAGAGAGAGAGAGAGAGAGAGAGAGAGAGAGAGAGAGAGAGAGAGAGAGAGAGAGAAGAGAGAGAGAGAGAGAGAGAGAGAGAGAGAGAGAGACAGACAGACAGACAGACAGACAGACAGACAGACAGAGAGAGAGACAGAGAGAGAGAGACAGACAGACAGACAGACAGACAGACAGA
>OZ023218.1:27888670-27893670 GCA_963995525.1 Escarpia spicata
TTAATATTCTTATATGTTGTTAATAGTATAGATCTAGACAGAATATGTTGACGGTATAATGCTGCCCGTGTACTACGCCCATAGCATTGCTCGCAAATTGAATGTCGCGCCGATGACACTGTCAAATTGTGCACTCTAATTGCGACACATCAAATATAGGTTACACCATTTGAAACTAGGCAGGCGGAACTAACAGCAAGTGCCAGGAAAGGCGTTTTGAAGTTGGATGCGATGGGCTTGGTCCCAACAATAAAGACCGAATGTGGGACAAAGTATAAATTGTATACATCTGGGACTTTGACCAATTTCATATAAAGGATCCTGGTGTAATATATTTTGTTAGTGTCTTCACGATTATCCCTGTGCATATAGGCCTAGTATGCTTACTCTTTCCAAACTTTCGTAAACTATCGCTGTTTGTAAAGTAGGCCCTAATATAATCCACCAAAAATACATTAACAACCAAGTATCGTTCGGTAATCATATTGCCCATTCATATGTTTATTTTCTTATTGAACATACAACGCATTTCAACAATATTGTTTCACGGCTTTGCCGAATGTTAACTTTATCGAATTAACGAATGCGAGACAAGAAATCGCAAGACAGAACAGAACGCCCACGGACATTACGCCACACACAACAATGCATCACGTGTGCGCAACCACAGACATTGAACTCTCTCGAACCATAACATTTGTCTTATCTTCGTTGTCGACATAATTTGTCTAATTGAACCTGACATCAATTCAGTTTGTCATTCGCTGTCCGCGAACAAATTGTCCTGTGACATCTCGCTTGTACTCGAGATCTGACGCGGATATCCGTTGAGGCGAGACGCGATAGTCGTCGCGATAGTCGGATCATATGTCCATTCGGTCTCGGGTAATCGTTGGCGGTGTAACCAGATGCGCGCGGGGTGACTATTCCTTGCCAGTGTTCCACAGTCTCCTGGATGGATACACTTGATAGACACTCCACAAACCGCTCGTCAAATCCTTCGCGCTTGTGGGAAGTCTATTGTCGTTCTGTCAACGCGTTCGTGTTGTGGTTATCGATAAGACTGACAGTACGGTGGATCGTATTTCGCCCGGCGTATCCCCAGGCCAAGTGAACGTTGCGCGGCGATGATGACTAATTACAGACCAGCTGCTTCGACGCATGTCTAATTGTTTAGTTTGAAACGTGCGACACCATAGACCAGCACTTAGATTTCCGTGTGGTCTCATCGCTGGACACAACATTAATCCATTAGTACATGTGGTGCATATGCGCAGGCAACTCATGCACTGTCAATGCGGGTAAGATGACCGCGCTGCATCAACTCCTGGAATGATGGCCAATGATAGTATTATTAATAAGATTCCAAGTGCTTTCCCGTTTACACATCTTTATACATAAACCACGCTATTTGCAACCGCGTATGATGGCTGCATTTCGTAGTGGAAATAATGTATTATTACTGTTCCATATAGAAATAAATAAATAAATACATTATTTCGAATGCATTTGTCACCAATGCACACAGTTCGGCGTAGAAGGTCTATGTGTTGTACGTGTCTAGATGCAAAACGTGTTAGGAGACGTCTAAAACCATCGAAGCTTGACACTTCACAAAAACAATGCCACTTAACTTGCCTTCCCTTCCAAGACACGTTGAATGTAACCAACACACCTGTGACAGGCTTACATGCATATTAACGTTATTGTACCCATCACATATACTTGACAGGCTTACGAACACACAGGCTTACATATATATACATTTATAACAACCATATACCTGACAGGCTTGCATGTACGTGTATGTTAACGTTATTGTAACCGCCACAACTCGACAGACGTACATGTGATTGTAGCATATTGGTATATCTAGTTTTCATTCTTTCCTCGTATTTTTCGAAAACAAACTGTGATCAAAAAAATAAAGTATGCAAGTGGTAAAAACACAACGACGTACAAACCGCTAAATGATAAGCTATACACTACCTCACCAAGTGAAATCAATTTCGTTTTTATCAAACATCGCTGCTTTAAGCTGACGCCACATTTGCATAAAAACGACTAAATAAATCGAGTTATTAATCGACATAGGCCTACAAATCATGAAACAAAGATAGGCGTTAACATTATTGTCAACAATGTGTTGCAAACAAATAGTCACATTATAAGCTATTGGCGTACGTTTCATTTGCTCGCGAACGAAAACGGCACGTCCGGTGGAGCCAGTCGCTGTGACGTCATCGTACACCCGACCGACGTCATCGCCTGTCGCCAGTAATTCGTAGCGGAGCATTCGTGACACGTGCACGGTATTGACGATGACGACCACGATCTCCAGTCGCAAATCTCGCGACGTTTGTGCGCCTGCGCGAGATCGTAGCGAGGTCCGCGTGCTGTGCAAGGCGTCGTGGCAGCCGCGCCTGCACTTCCAGCGAATACGGACGCGTGAAACAGCGGCAGGTGCGAGAAGGTAGGATCGACGACAGCGCCACCTGGCGGTGCCGGAGAAGCCACCGGATGACAGACACCGACGTCACTTCCGGCGCCGCCGACGAACCTGCGCATCTCGTCGATGGAGTTCTGTAGCATGAGGATGTAGTTCCTGGCGAGCAGGAGCGTGGCGATCTTGGAAAGTTTGCGGACGGACGGGCCGTGCGAGTAGGGCATGACGCTGCGAAGGCCGTCCAGGGCCGCGTTTAGGTCGTGCATCCGCTTCCGTTCTCGGCCATTGATCTTTTGCCTCAGTCCGTGAGCGTCGTCGTCATCGCTCAGGCCAGCGTCGCTGTCTCGCCGTCGTCTCTTCCTCGGTCTCGCGGCGGGAGAATCGCCTCCCGCATGACAAGCGGAAGTCTCGCCGTTGCGAATGGAAGTATCGGACGACGCGCTGTCGCGGGTTTCTTCCGTGTCAGACGCTGTGCACGTGACGTCAATGTCACTCTCTGCCATCGTAGCGCTTGGGTTAGATCCAAATATCCACACAGTTCTACAGAGTCTCCAGGCAAAGTCACGTTGAGAAAAATACAATCAAATCCTCACCAGCGTTCGTCGGTTATAGTCATGGATAACACCACGACAACTTTTGAGACAATTCTCAGTAATTATATTCCGTCATAGCGATCCACAACAGGGTTCCTAAACACCGTGCAGCAAACGTATATACGAACAGGCACTGTTTGTACACTTTCCGTCAATTGAATTTACGAAACTTCTTCCAAAAAGAAGAGACACACGTATCAAATCCAGATTCGTTGTTCGTCGTGAAATCTGAGGTCTTTATCTGCGTGCTCTGGCTATGTTGGTAAATTAAGCGCGTAAGCGTGTCTTCCAGCCGCTCAAAATCAAAGTTTACGCTTTATCCGTTTACTTTCCAAAGGACAGACGAACAAACCTTCCGTCAAACTCCTGCCGTCACCTAATGCAACTATGACAAGCGGAAGGCGGTGCCTAATAGGCAATTTGTTCGTCGATTGGTCGACAATGGCATCTTCAAAGGTTGGTGTCGTTGAGTTTAATTGGGGGTGAAGTGGTTTATGTCCCATTCAATGGAGGCTTTCGTCGGAGACGAGCAATTTGCTGCGCGTCCATCGAAGTGGAACGGATCAGCCAATCAAAGGTCGCCAAGCAGATGTCAGCCATTTAATTTGCGCCTGTCACTCTGATCATCCGGCATCGTCCCACGCGCGCCTCAAAGTATTCTAACCACTGCGCAATCAGTTAATTAAATGTAAGCTCCAATCAAAAATCATAACGTGAATCCATTTTTGTACAAGTAGCGGTTTCTGCATACATCAATACCTTGTGCGTGCATACAACGAACACTCATACCATAATTTTATGACGACGATTAACCGTAGCAAAATGTAGATCGGAAAACATAAAAATTGTGCGGTTTGTTAGTCTGGTTATAGTTGCTAGCTGTTTATAGTACGACGCAGGGGAAGATAGACGTAAGCGAGATAGGTTGTGAAACTCTTGGTGTGGGTAAAAAAGAATAAAGATTGGGATATAATTTACTGTAGTGCAGTATTTCGAGATTCCGGGTTCCGATCCTCTTGTCGACGTTTCGAATCGTGGGCAAGTTCGTTCCATTTCATTCAGTTGTATGAATCAATACATCGTTATATATTATAAACAGTGGCGGGTGTTTGTTTACGAATATTCGCGCAGTATTTGTAGCGTGGCTGAATGTTTCCCAGAAAAGTCAAGATGGAGTTCGATTGAACAAGTCTGCCAAGGAGTAAGGTGTAAAGCGCTCTGAGCAGTCATAGGGACCGAATCGTGCGCTGGATAAGGACTTTTGATTCCACTGCTCGGTGGTGGTGAAGCCATATATATCCACGTTGGTATGTTTTGTATATTATTAAGCATCATCGTGTATCCAGTTTTGTACATAACAATGCCTTGAAGCAGACAAACAAGATGTTTGTGTGACACCAGCGTACACTCAAGGCTCCGTCCAAGGACTTACTTAGGCGCGGAAGAAAAGTATTTATAACTCCTCCTACTCCTTCGATTTTTTGCTCCTCACATTTCAGAATAATTTCATGAAAAAGCAAACCTACCATGTATTCACCATGATATGCAAGTTTATTTGTGCATATTTTGTTATATTTCGTTTTGATGAAAATAACAGACAAACTAACTATATAACGTTAATTTCAACATCGTTGGTTCGAAATCAGTTATAGGACTATTGCTTGTACTCGATAAAGCGACTCTGTAAAAACCGTGCTCTGCTGAACTGCTTAGAATGAACAGCTACGAACTGCATAATTGTAAGTGAATATGAAGACGCCCGCTGTTTGTCATTGGGACAGTATTTCATATGATTATGTCGGACCAAGAGGCCATACTTTCATTATAACGCTGGGCTATTTATTTGGCATATGTTCTAGTGAGATCAATCATCTGAACCTCTCATTAGAAGGGAATATGGCGAATATTCGCAGAGCTCAAACAAGGTTGTCAGCTCTCTTGGCAACATCAACTTGACCAAC
>OZ023218.1:27895642-28070243 GCA_963995525.1 Escarpia spicata
GAGAGAGAGAGAGAGGAGAGAGAGAGAGAGAGGATGAGGAGAGAGAGAGAGAGAGAGAGAGAGAGAGAGAGGAGAGAGAGAGAGAGAGAGAGAGAGAGAGAGAGAGAGAGAGAGAGAGAGAGAGAGAGAGAGAGAGAGAGAGAGAGAGAGAGGAGAGAGAGAGAGAGAAGAGAGTGAAAGTGGTGTTCTTCGCTTCCCTGGTCGGGTCGCATTGACATCAACAATATACGGTTTCTGAGCTCATATTATGTGGGTAGTATACGCCAACGATCTGACTGAATAAGATTGTCCACAGCTTACGAAACGCGACATTTGCGATCTGCTTATGGAGTGCGACATCCTCTAAGTCTCCCAGAAGTGAGCTTAATTTCTTGGTCAACCGTCATTCGTCGGATATTCGGGAGGTATGCCTCTGGACAGATAGTCGTTCAGTTTTAGATTTTTCACGGTAAGGAGCCACTCTGCCAGGCTGCGTGGGGCAGTTATTTCAATTTGATCCACGAAAACACGGGGATATAACCGACACATTTTTTTCGATGACCGTCACATGATGAAAATGTATCGGCTATGTCAAAATGATGGAGATTCCGTACAAATGATGGAGAGTTGACATGTATGAAATTCGACCAGGCGACATGTTATCCTATTCTTGTGTGCCTTCGAAAGTATCATGAACTGTTGTGAGCACGCCAAACACTGGCGCCACCTCTCGGCTTGATAATCGTGGTGACCGCGAGAGCGATAAACAGTGGCGTCACCTCACGGAGCTTGGTTACAGTGGCGCCACACCACGGGTTCTGAATAATCGTGGCTACCATTTTCTAGAATTCGTTTTAGTCAGTGCAATTCTACAATATCTTTAAAGACGTATTACCCTAGGCTTAGTTGTAGTTGTCCGTGCAATACTGTACAAACGGTGTTATTTACAACAGCGTAATAACGCATCTCTGAAAAGAACAACACACTTGGATTTAGCATTTTAGTGGAGTATCGACCAATCAATTTGCTTCTTCCGTACAACTGCAGGAAAACGGAACACTTCCGACATCTGCGTCGAAAGATAGTGTTTTTGGTTGTTTAACAAGCGCCACTAAGACTTACGATGTCCGCGGTTGACTACAGCAAGTGGGATCACATAGAGGTGAGCAAGACATTACAACCACTAACAGCATATAGCATATTTATCTGAATAAAGGCTCACATTCCAGACTAGACTAGAGTCCTTTCGTTTTTAGTGTTCATCACTTCATGGAAGGCAAAATAAAACACATGCATTACATAAACGAATGCCTTACATAAATTCAACAAATACGTGTAGTAAAGACGTATTTAAATTTTCGTGTTTAGATAGTGTAGGCGTAATCATCATCATGTAATAATTCGGCAATTTTTAAAGATTTTGTATGTTGTATAACTGTCAGTGTCAACAATAACCACGTCCGGATATACAAATATAAAATGATGACGTTTTTGTGATAAAAAAGTGCGACATTACTTGTACAGCATGTCAGTGGATTATGGAAAATATTTTACATTAAAATTTAAACATGATTAATCTATTATTTGTTATTTTATAACACATCTTTCTTAAACACGATGAATACATTATTTGTTATTTTGTAACATGTCTTTCTTTGTCTTTGACTGCTTCTAATCTTGTTGACAGTATGATGATAATTATGTAGTGAGGTTAGTGTATGTAAGTATTCAGGGTTTCCGCCAGAAAAAATTATTTGGGTACGGAGTTAGTCAATTTTTAGATATATATATATATCTGCATGGTCAATTCCAAACATAAAAATATAAAAATAAACTAATTTAAATACATATAATCCTTTATGAAGGCAAGGTAGAGCACATGGCTGAATGCATATTTCATGTGTGATCAGAAATGAAAGTAGTGATAACAATATAAATATGACAGCAAATATGTATATTTGTTAACATCAGAATTGAAGAAATACTTCTTAAAACACAGCAGCAACTACGAGTATATATATATATATAATTTTATATACACCTGCTATTGAATGAAAATTCCTAATTTGTTTGTAAATTTTGTTCAAAGCTTGTGATTCACATTTTAATGCCACTTACAATATAGCACATATGCATTGTTTCATTATATAACACATTTAATTGCCACAGTTTGCAAAATTACTAACAAAATTATAACCAATTAGCAAATATATTTAATGTGGAATGCCAATTTTTATATGTAATAAAAATTTGTGTAAAATAATTTTTACCGTCACTGTGTATGCAAATTGTATATAAGGTATAATGGAGTATGAAAGGTAACATTTGGAATTTTAATGCATTGGATGTTTTTGTTGTACAAGCACCAAATCATAATATTAGAAATACTACAGTTCGATTTTGTTTAATTGCTAAAATAAATTATTAGATTGACAAATATATAACAAATAAGTCGCCATGCAATGGCCATGTTTTGATCCATAATAAGTTACAGTTATTAATTAAAACATTGTGTATTCGTGTTGCTGTTAATGTTTCAATTGTTAAACTATAAATAACTGAAAACATTAATTAATTTTAGTAGCCAGTGTAGCTCCATACCTAGACCATGTAGCAAACGACCAAACAAAGCACGACGAGCGGGAGTCGTAGACGTAAGACGTAACCTAAATCTAGCATGGTCGCCATATGCATGTTTATTGCAATCCTGTTAAAAGTGATGCAACGTCGTCGAACAAAACCTTGTTTCCGCACTTGTAAATCATGTTCAATTATCACACAACATGAATAATTTGAATAGTGGAAAACTGACAAATGGCAACATTGGTGCACAAAGTTGCATGTATCGGGCGATAACATAGGTAAACCGACGTAATGTTTTATCATTGTAAAGAGTGTTATGTTGTCGTTCCAGTGATATTAAATATGTATTATTTAATGCGGACTGAACGATGTAAAGGCTGCGTGACCGGTGGCATGTCATAGTTTAGCTTTGACAGTTAGGTCTCGGAAATAGTTTGGGAATGGAAAGAACGGTTTTTTCCCAGGCACCAATAATTACAGCAATATGCTCAATTGGTGCCTGTGTAACATCACCCAATCTGTTCACTAAACCATTCAATCGAGTCTCGCATTCCTATCCCAATCATGCCATGTGCACAGTTCGATTGTCGACTCCATATCCCTCACTTCGATTGTTCAAATGCCCCTGTCTCGACTCCTATCCCAATCGCTGTTAAATTCTTAATCGTGTGTGCCAAACATATTAAAATACGTTGATTTGAGGA
Organism: Escarpia spicata; assembly: GCA_963995525.1. Taxonomy (NCBI): domain Eukaryota; kingdom Metazoa; phylum Annelida; class Polychaeta; order Sabellida; family Siboglinidae; genus Escarpia; species Escarpia spicata. The sequence continues at coordinate 27,898,909 of OZ023218.1, forward strand.
GTCGTAGACCTTCAAAAGTGGATAAACCAGAGCGACAGATATTAGCGCAGCGCCTTGACTACATATCGCCAAGCTTTTTGTTTGTATCTTGACTACATATCGCCAAGCTTTTTGTTTCTATCTTCAAAAGTTAAAATCTGATCGCTGGGTACTTCTAGTTCTACTGTTAGATTTGTCATTAAATTCTTTCTCAGGTGATGTGTGCAAAAATTATTAAAATACATTTTGATCTGAGGAGGCGCCGACCTTTGCAAGTCGATAGACCTTGTTCGTGACAGACTTTCGTGCAATGCCACAACTGTACATATATCGCCAAGCAGCCGTTATTTTGTTCGTATCTTTAACAGTTGAAGTCTGATCGCCGGGAGACATCTACTGTTAGATTTGTAATTAAATTCTTAAAACTTCGCAAGTCGATAGACCAGCACATGTCCGCGACAGCCTTTCTTGAAGCACCAGCAGCCTGTAGCCGGCACGTGTGATTAGAAAAAATTATGTTTTATTCATAGGCTCTTTATTTGTTAAAGTACCACTATATAATGATAGGTAACAAAGTTTAGCATAGCTCAATAATATTAGTGAATAATTGTATATTATGTGCGTTAAAAAGAACCTGCTCCCCACAATATGCAACGACTCGCCGGCACATGACGTCGTTCATGCTCTTTGTGAGGCGTGACGTTTCTAGGTCACGACGTCACGTGTGTGGAATAGCCAGGGGTGCTAAGGTTGCTAGCAGCTAGAGTCTTCTTTTTGCCAAAGCATTTAGCAGTAGCTACCTGTAGTAATTATTATTCAGAGGGGTACCAATAAACAGTGGCTTCAAACTAGTAATAGTTACTTGTTCTGTTTGTTGACTGATTGCTAAAAATGAGATTGTGTGTGGGTAGTTTTTCTATAAATAAAATATAATTTTCCAAATTAGCTATGCATGTTTATAATTATTTAAATTTGTTATGTTTGACATCACACGTTTTACTATTTGCAGTGCAATATATCTCAATTTCTGTTCAGCCTAGCCCAACAATATTTTGTATACTGACTGCTTATATAATAGTCTCTGGAATTATTAAATATGATGTGAATTTGTGCATAAAATGTTATGTCGTGCTGAATATTGTGTTTTGTTAAAACTTAAAGAAAGTTTTGACATGCCAGTTTACCTAAATAAAACATGTATTGTTTATATATATACTATAATCTTCCATTTGTCCAAATTTTTATTTATCTACCCCGGTAAATCTAATTTTTCAAAATTACTATGTTGCTTGTACAATTTTAGTTTTCAAAATCAGACAACAGTACATCTCAATTTATGTTAAACCTAGCCCAAGGAAATTTGGCACACATTACATGTATAATATTCTCTGTGTATGTTGACTATTATGCAGACTGATACAAATTAAAAAGTTCTGTAAAGTTGAATATTGTGTTTTGTCCTATAGATGCTTGCCTGAACCTATATTATAATACATAAATATCCGTATACACTGTGTACATAATATACGATATGTAAATAGTATGATATAAAATTACAAGCTGTACATTGCTGCTACATCTCATTTAGTCGCATGTCACAAGTGCTTTTTTAACAATTGCTCACCTCACTCTATGTACCCTTTTACTAAAATGGCTCCCTGAAAACGTGGGTAAAACACAGCTTACGACTAGCTAGCCTGGGCTTCAAAATATACCTTAAGTTTGGCCCTATACATAGGCCTATAGATACAGTTTGGTAGAATGTAATTTCTAGTTGCTGGATATTTAGTTACTTATTGGTTACTTATTATTTAAATGAGCATTCATCGCTATAATCTGATTATAGCATGGGTAATTTCGATGAAGATTTGTATTGGCTGAACAAGGGAGATGTGCCTGTCTTGGTATCTTAACTTAACTTGCCAATTGCCAGGGTAACTTGAAGGGAAGAAGTTCAAACTGTTTGTTAGATTGTCAACGTTAGTCAGTGAAAATGTTGTTTGTTTTTGTTTAGATCTCGGATGACGAAGATGACACACATCCGAATATTGACACACCGAGTCTGTTCCGGTGGCGCCACCAAGCGAGGGTCGACCGGATGGAGCAAGACAAAAGAGAGAAGGCTGATTTAGAATGTAAACATAACGAGTAAGTTCAGCAGTTTGTTAACAGACTAATTGCAGATCTGTGAATGAAGCAGGTCTAGGAATAATTCAATATTATTATGGGACAAGATTAATTTGAATTGTGTAGCAACAATAATTATTCATACCACTGTATGACAGTTTCTGCTGTTATGTAAAAATACATTGGATGATTTATTTCTCCTATTCAAATAACAAAATAAACTTCATTCTTTCTTATGAGGTTTATGGATCCATTATGTCACTGGTTACCTCTAGCAACCATGTCTGTCAAGCTTATAAAATGGTCACCACACTTATGAGGTTGTTGGATATTTCCTTGAATCCGTTGTATATTTTGTTGAAGTTATGGACACATGTTCTTCTTTGCTGAAAAGAAACATGCAGAACTTGTTTTTTAAAAGCAAGGCAGATGATGCAATGCTACTCAGTAATGTAATGTACATACATATTTACATGTAAACATGTAATGTACATACATACTTACATGTAAACATGTAATGTACATACATATTTACACGTAAACATGTTACGTACATATATATTTACATGTAAACATGTAATGTATATACATATTTACATGTAAACATGTAATGTCTATACATATTTATATGTAAACATGTAATGCATATACATATTTACATGTGAACATGTAATGTACATACATATTTACATGTAAACATGTAATGTACATACATATTTACATGTAAACATTTTTGGTAAGGCAAAGCTTGATGGAGATGACATGCTTCATTATGATCAAATCTGTGTCGTCACATTCTGGATGCATCTACTGATCCTTGTCTTGCCGGCTTCAGGCATGAGCAACGAATGGTGGAAATAAAGAGAAAACTGAAGGAAGCAGAAGACCAGGTAATGTTCTGGTAGACTTTGGAACACTTAGAGATCCTGTGCGTTTGAACATTCAGATTTCCTTAATATATTAGTGATCATATGAAACTATAACCAAATGTTATGGCTCACCTAATTGTCAATGTCAGACAGGTAACTAGCATTACTTTCATTGCTTGTATATTTCAACAAGATTCCAAATGGCTTCTCTCTGTGTGTCATTACACCTTTTAAACGTACATAAATATGGATAATTTAGATTATTGTGTATTATTAGTTAAAAATACCTACAATTCACCTGTGCAGTGTTCCCCCTGGGTAAAATGATGGGCGAGGTGGTAGGGGTGGGGTACGCCGCAGGCGCGAAGTGTTGCTAGGGGGGTCCGGGGGCATGCTCCCCCAGAGATTTTTAAAACTAGCTTTAAAATGGTGCATTCTGAGGTACATTTTAACCTTTACTATTGAATATAGAGGAGAAGATATAAAACAACAAGACACTACTTGTAAATGTAATAATCATGATTGATAAAAATCAGTAATCAAGACTGTTTCATCGTGTTGAGGTGTGGTTCCCATTTTACCACTGGTACTCAGTAGAGGTGTGGTTTCCACTTGACCACTGGTACTTGGTTATGGTTATGTTTTTCTTGCACTAACCCTAGGCCTTGTTACCTCACTGACAGAGTCAGTAAAAAAAGTAAAAGGTACGTTCTTATATAGCGCAGGACTGCTGAAAGCGCTTTACACTTTACTCCCTGGCAGACCTGTTCAGTCGAACACCATCTCGACTTCTCTGGAAAGCAGTGGTATCATCTGAAGACTCTTTCATCATCACCTTTAAATGATTTTAATATTATGGTAAATTGGTGTTTTATGTTCAGAAGATTATATTTTATTTGTTGCTAGAATGCTATACAATTAATTAAACAGTCATTTCTGGAATGCCACAAAAGTATGTTTCTATTAATCGCAAGAACGTTTCTCAAATTGTGTCCTTTTTATAAAACAATATATAAGTTGTTTAGTATATCCAATTGCTGTGCAAACATATCATTGTCTAACCCAAGTTATTGATAACCCGTTAGTATGCACGGTTTTGGGTAGTAGGCATTTTTTACGAGATGTGAACTTAGGTGGTTTATATTCGTAAGTATTTCAATCAAATCAACTTTCCCAAAAGTTTGTTTGCACAACTTTGTCGGAATTTGTATTATATATTTAGCACAAAGATATCTTATGAATCACATTCCTTATTTTGCTAAAACAAAACCGCATAGAACATGTTATTAGTTGAATAGACTTGTGGGCATTTGCATCGAATCCGGACCCACTTTGATTTCGCCATTATAACTTGAGTTTTGCTTAACTTTGATACCTCAGTGAGATACACTGTAGTTCCATCATTCAACATTATCTTAGGCATATTTACCTTTAAGAATATTGCGTCTTATGTCCATTTGAGGCGTAAATAGTGCCCCGGTTTGTATCAACATACGCTGCTGTATACTGAATATATCTTGTCATTTTATGCGCATTGTGCGGTAACGCACGGCCGCAGCGGCACAGACTAGCGCAAACCGGGTCGCTATTTGAGCTTCAACAGGGTCCGGATTCGATACAAGTGCCGATTAGTGAATAGGATGCACGGTTTTTATTTGGGCTTCAAAAGAGTCCGGATTCGGCACAAGTGCCGACAAGTGACGTAGTGCCATCATCCTGCACGGTTTTCACTCCCACCACCGTCATAAAGCAAAATGCAAGTTACCGTTTGGGCGCCATTTTACATGAATATCTAGATTTCTAGTATGTCGAAACTCCGCAAGGTGTCACCATTGGAGACACCAGGGGTCCCGCAGGAATATTCCGTGATTGGACAACTGACAAGTGATATCTTTCACGTTGTCCAATGGAGTTAAATCCTAACTGCTCTGAGCGATGTTAAGACGACTAAGCGATGTTGCTACAAATCTTTGATTTTGCAGGAATATAAGTGATTTTGTGATGTCATTTCGCGTCGCTGAATATATCGCGAAAGAATGAAAAAATGGGCGTATGAAATAGCTACGAGGCGGCAATTTCGGCTTATTTTGAGCAAGAAGGCATAGAAAAACGGCGAGGCGGCCCGCCTCGCTTGTTATATACCAGGGGAAACACTGCTGTGAACTGTATATCAATGCAGACAGCAACAAATACAAACCTAGTGTAATTTATGTATGATTAATATTTGTGGGGTGTCTCTCTTATAATGAACATAGTTCGAGGGGTGTACATCAGACCTGGGGCCGAAGTACTCGGTACTCGTGTACTCGAGTACATTTTTGAAGTACTCGTACTGATAAAACTTGTGGGTCATGGACTCGCACTCATACTCATTGTAGTCAGATTGTACGAGTACATCTGAGTACTTTCTCAATATGTACTTGGGAAAATTAATATATTTGGTTATAAAATGAAACTTTCCTGAACTATTTAAATGTTCAACTATTTTTTTAATACTTTGTTATTTCTGATAGAATACCACCTTACCATCCCTCATTCTCTGATAACCATGATTATGATACCCAAACATGACAACAGGCAGCATCTTTTCCCAGTCAGAAACACCCTGTTAAGCAAACAATATTTGTAGGCTATCAGTTCAGGCCATAAACCTGTTTGTTTATTTAAGCCACCAGGATGTCCATAAAGAGCCAATTAGCAGTTAACCCACCAGTTAGAGAGGAAATGCCTTTGATGTAGTCTGGAGACCATGCCACTTGACAGTGGCTGACAGTGCTAACTGCTAAGAACAAGAACTGCCAGTCTTCCTCTGTAGAAGTAAGGTGGCTCAAGTCAGACTGCCTCCTACACTAGTATAATCCCATGCCAGCAGCCTGGCTAAAAAGTCCAAAGGGGATGCTGAGCCTGTTATGTGGACATGTGCTAACCCTCTCAACAACTAGTAGTCTACGATCAGAAAATATAAATTGCAAACTTATAATATCAGCAGATTGCTGATTGTAGAGGTGAACGAATACCTCAGTCAGCCATGACGCAGTAACCCACTGCAGTTCTGAGGTTTCCAACTGTGGCTCAGTTGGTCCCTCACCATCTCAGCATTCCAACCTCATCAGCTCCAGTTGAAAGGGTATTTAGCATAGCCGAGAAAGTATTCTGCCCTGAATGGTGCGGCCTGAAAGACTCAACTTGTGAACAACTTATGTTCATTCGGTGCAATGGCAAATAGATGATAACATCATAGGATGCCACTGAAATGAATGCCAATGAAGTGAATTTCATTGTTGATGAAATAGATATTTTTTAGTTTTCCTCATAACAAATTTCTCAACTGCCATTGAATATTCACTTTTGCTGAGTTGTATAAATTAGATTAATTAATAATTTAAAAATACGTTATTATTTAATATTTAAAAAAATGTACTTGTACTATTACTCGTACTCGTGAGAATGTACTCGTACTTGTACTCGTACTCAGCTTTTAGCAATGTACTCGTACTCATCCATCTTCAAAGTACTCGTACTTGTACTCATGAAAATGTACTCGGCCTCAGGTCTGGTGTACAAGCCATCATTATGAAGCATTAGTAGGGATTAGTAGTGGGTGGGGTGGTCTCAAAACATTCACCAATAGCGTGACATAATTTATGGATAGATTTCAGGGCAAAACGCGATATATTTATATATATCCATATATTCTTGGTTTTGAGAATATGTCACTTTTATATTTCATCCACAAAGTTTAAATAAAAACTTGTAAATAGAGTTGGTATATATATATATATATATATATACTGTATATATGTATACATATATATACCAACTACATTTACAATTTTTTATTTCAGAGTTTAATATATATCATTCTCTATGATTTTGGATTCTTTATATATATATATATATATCTGTTACAAATTTTTTACGCAAACTGATATTAAATTAATTTGTTATCAAAACATGGTATATCCCTATAGCATGTGCCGTCCGTCACTCCGTATAGCTTATGTTTTTGTATAAATTAGATAGTGTCCTAGTGCAACACTTGTCTAAACAAACATTTCGGCTATGTTTGGACAAAATAAAAAAATGGCGTTAATCACGTTTTGACTGACACCCATCAGGTACAAGTATATTGATATAATATAATATTATAATGACATCTTGTGACAGGCGGCAGCTGACCAGTTGTCTAAGCTGAAGATAGAGATGTGTGAGTTGGAGAAACAGGAGACTGAATACAAGAAGAAGGAAGAGGAACTCATCAAGAAGGAGAAGGTGGGTGCAGGAGTGTCTTCCTCCAAAGGTGGGGCACGGTGGGTGGTGCAGTAGCTAGGGCACTGGACTCTCAATTGAGATAACCCGGGACCGAGTCCTGTGTCAAAACTTGGGAAAGTTTGTTCACTGTACGTTGCTCTGGTTGACTCAGCTGTTTGAATGAGTACCTGGTTATAGACAGTGGTGGATATTCATATATCTAATTGTGCACAAGAAATATAATATGAATGCTACTGTTATTAGTAGTGAGCAAAGTTAACACTAGGTGGCGCACACACGTGTAGTTCACAGTCTCAACACTAGGATTGTAGAGAGCTAGGGCTGTATGACAGTGGTCAGGTTACCAGTGTATGTGACAAGTTTTAATGAGTCGTGTCCAAGTACACACCACACAGACTTAGATAAGATTGGTATTATCAATGTTAGTTTTACATTATTATTACGTATTTGTTCTCAGTTGACGCCTTGGAATGTTGATACACTGTGCCATGATGGACAATCAAAGACGGTAAGTGTGTGTGTGTGTGCGTGAAACAAATTATATTATAACTGATGTTTGTTACCATGTAGCGTAGAAAAGTATGTGATTGGTGCAGATAACAGACATCAAATGCCTTAGGTCAAATTCCCATTCCGTAGGTCAAATTCCCATTCCGTTGAGATAAGGCATGGTTTCAGTCTGTTTATTTCTTGGTTTTGATCTCAATTTTATTTCATAATGCAATTTTATGAAACAAAAATATACATAGACCAATTACTGTCAGTTTGATATATCATTTGCAGTCAAAATCCAACAATGGCATAGGTCACGTGTTACAAAGCAAAAAAGGAAACAGAAAATTTGTAAGCAGTTACTTTTATGATTAATTGAACCACCACAACACACATTTCACGAGCAGTGATCGTAGTAATGTATTAATAATTGTGATAAGACATGAATTTATCCTGTGTACACTAACACAGATGTTGTAACTGTCTCTTCACGGCAACATGAACTGTTGATATGAAATAAATACATAAAATGTCTGTTCGTTTGTCTGATTTCTCACTTAGAACACATCGAAGCAACTGTATAAACTAATGTGTATGTATTCATACTTGTAAATTATGAAATTGTTTTGTTTCTAGATAATTAACAAATTCGACGCGATGAAGAAACCTGAACTGTCAGAAGATGAGAAGATGGAGAGACAGGTTGGCTGGGCAGAATAACATTATCATTGCGTGCATAAAAATCAGTCACTTTTGTGAATGTGATGTACACATTATAATCATGTTCAAATTATTATCTATCCATCTTGTAAGCGTGATTTACCCATTGGAAAGTGAAAACTCATGACATTTGTTTAATTACAATTTTGACTGTTGTTATAGACTACTAAATTTATGGAGTCGTGTGTGTATGTTTGTGTGTGTGTGGCATGTGCGGTGTGGTCACTGTGGTTTGTATGCGGGCATGCATGTACCATTTACAGTGTTTCCCCTCGTAGGGTCCCACTAACCAGAGATCATCCTACATTGCTGCAAAGAGACTCCTGCGATAACTTCCTGTGCTTTGCAGCTGTTCAGAAGGCGTGATCTTATAATATGGGAACTTCCATGTATTGCCATGTGATCACTATTTCTGAATTCACATACATTGTACGATGACTAACAATGTGAGCATATGAAGTTGTCACAAGGTCTGTAAGGTTTGGTGGCAATGTTGCAGCACAACTTCACGGAGAAGTACGAGAAGCAGATGAAGAAGTTTGGTATGTACCGGAAGTATGACGACAGCCAGGAGTACCTGACGGACAACATGCACCTGGTGTGTGAGGAGACGGCCAACTTCCTCGTTCTCTGGTGCATTGACCTCGAGGTTCATGAGGTACGTCGTCATGGCAACCAGTTGTATTGTATCTGTAAACAAACTCCTGGGCTATTAATATAGAGATCTCTTTCAGGGTCTATTCCAGGCTGTGATCAACAAATAATGTAAAATGTACAGGCTTTATGTTGATCTGAAGGCTACCAGATTATTTTCATTTTCCAGGTGGATCAGTTGGCTAGGCAGCATTTAAAAATTATTTCAAACCTGTATGATATGGACTATATATATGTAACTATGCATGCGTACATGATGTATGCTTGTGTGTATCTGGGTGTGCATGCCTACCTACATTATCATGTTGTTGTCAAACACAGGAACATAGCAGAACATTGAATTAAATGAATGACCGAACAATGTTTGATGTCATGTAATCTGTGTTTACAGAAACATGACTTCATGACGCACATCGCCCACCAAACGATGGTCATGCAGTTCATCCTGGAGTTAGCGCGTTCCCTCGAAACCAGCCCACAGAACTGTATCAAGCCGTTCTTTTCAAGGTCGGTCGCACTGAGCATTCTTCATCATAAAATAAAGCTGCTGTTTCATTTCTCAACACAGTTGGGGGTAAGACAGTGTCCGTATATTAATATTTGTACTTGATTTATTGATTGGTGGCTCAGACCACTACTTTGGTTACTTGCACAAATAGAGATTTATAAAAGTTTCAAAAAAATGTTCTGTAGCCAGTATTGAGTGACGTGAGTGTCAATGAGAATTAAAAAATGCAAGAACAAAAGATCTGGTTCTCCCTGCTTGCCGAATGATGGTATAAACAATGAGTGTTTTACCATTGAACATTACACCAATGATATTTATTAGTGTTTAATATATTTAAACAATATTTATGCAAAATATGTTACTGCTGTGATCTTTCATTCCTTCGTATATGGGAAAATACACGTTTTTGTGATGAAATAAAACTACCAAGTTATATAACATGAAGACCGGTGTATATCTGAGCAGTAATCAGTTTTGTATGCTGCATGCATTCACCACTTGTATTGCTATGTAATTGTACCTCTACTCTACATTTTGGCAGCTATTAAATCGGTTCTGTTTCCTGTGTTTGTGCATAGCTTGTATTGCTATGTAACTGCAGCTGTAATATACATTTGAGCAGCCAATAAATCAATATTGTGTGCTGTATGTGTGCATGGCTTAAAATTGAATTGTGCTAGCAGGATCAAGATTGGAGAGAAGCAGTACATGGACGCATTCAACGAGGAGCTGAATTCATTCAAGGAGCGTATCGAGGCTCGAGCTCACGCACGGATAGAGGCTGCTATGAAGGAGGTGGAAGAGGTAAGATAAGATATAAGATAACATGAGATCTTAATGTGAACTGTTCAATGCCGTCTTTATCGTCATTGTATCTTTTCACGCTTGTGTATTTTTTAAACCGACACTGTCTTTTTCTAATTTTGCAATACATTTTGTTCTAAATACTTGAATAAATATGTAGAAGTTATGCTACCTGCCAGTTTATGTTTAATAAGCTCGAAACCATGTTTGCAATTTGAATGTTGCACCTGCGAAAAGTTAAGATGATAAACAAAATATTCAGACTGTAAACAATGGATAGAGCTTCGGACTCTCGACCGAGAGAACCCGGGTTTGAATCCTGTGCTGCGATGTCGAACCTTGGGCAAGTTCATTTACTCTGCGTTGCTCCAGTTCACTCAGCTGTATGAATGAATACCTGGCTATAGACATTGTACGAATAGACTTTGTACGTAAAGCACTTTGACCAGTCCTAAGGACTGAATAGTGCGCTATATAAGAACTTTAATATTGAGGTAGCAGGAATGACTAACATTAACCATTTCAGTACGACTGGTCGCACTGTTTGTGACGCTTCAGTACGACAGGCCGTTTATTCGGCATTGACGATGTCTGCTATTCCAATCGTTTTTATTCATAATTATCCACTATGTGGAGCCACTTGTGCACGTTTGTCAAGGCGAATAAATTAGCTATTCAGCAGTGATTGTCGTTTATTATCGCTCAATAATAGTTTACAGAGATTTTCGCGATTTTTAATGATGGATTATCAAAATCTCCAATGGCTACAATGGCGGATGGCATTACTTCAACTAGCGATTTACCACTGTACGTTTTAGACAGATTATTTGATAATTTTAGCGAAGAATCTTTGTCGGATGTTAACGATCAACACAATAACTATGTCGGCAAACTTAGTATACAACTGTGTTCAGCAACTGCAAAAACATTGAAATCTTGGATCGCTGGTTACCATGATGACAGAATGTAAAATGATATCGCTCATTTTACTCGCTGATTATCATACTTTCTGAAAATATATAACATTCCTTTTCATAAAATGCATTTTTGTTGCTCAACTCTTGACTTGAAGTGAGGTAGTCCATTGTCTTGCATGTTCACTGGGAATGCAGAAATCAGTGGTCATAGCTGGTCAGGGCTGTAGTACTGAAATGGTTAAAGGTCTTTGATGTTTGGTGGATTCGCATGGTTCCTACATTCAACAGACTTCCTGCTAACAATCACCACCACTGGAATAAAATGGCAATTCCAGGTATTGGAATGGACAAAGCCACTTTAAGCGTGGAAGTGGAAAGCCCATCACATTTCCCCTCCACTGATGTAGCTTATGCACTGCCAACTGTTGACTGACCAATTCTTTGTTGTGTTTGCCAGGAGGAACGCAAGAAGCGAATAGGTCCAGGCGGTCTTGATCCAGTCGAAGTGTTTGAGTCATTGCCAAAGGTGAGAGGATGCATTGGAAGATGTAGTTTACCTGTAGTTGTCATGTCAGTAATGCTTGCTTGTATTGTGTGATGATGATAGAGAGTACTATTATGTATAAAAGTAAGAGATGTATCAAAATTGTTATAGATCATGATGATATATCTTTTGTATGGACCCCAAAACTGGTAAAAATGTAACATTTTGCCAATTTTTTCAAAAACTGTTCAACTTTTTTTCTAATTTTGCATAGATGTATCTTGGGGTGCTGCCACTATATACAATTTTTTTTTATTTGATTGAATCATTCTAAGGGCACCTAAGGGGCCCCCAAAGTGCTAAAGTTTTACATTATCTAGTGATGTGGTTTTGAGAAGGGCCATTGAGACCACCCCCAACAGTATATTTTGTTTATTGTGCCAGAAAGCCAGCAGCATGACTAAACTTTGCAGCCTAGTGCTATTGTTCCATTGAGACCTTGACTAATCTTTAATTGGTCACAGGGCCCAGGCAGAGTAGACACACTTGACCCCTGTTAGACTGAACAGTTGCCTAAAACTTTTAAACTGTATCTTCACAACTATTGATTTTCTATAATTGCAAGTTGTGTTTATTTTGATGTTCATTTAATTATTATAAAATGGTGTGACTGTGGTGTCTATTGGTTAAAGATGTATTGTCTGTAGAAACCTGTAAGTGACAAACATAGAAAATTAATATTCTGTCATCTGTAGGTGACAAACATAGAAAATTTATATTCTGGACAACTAGAGTGAAATATCCTACACTTTATTGATATCAAATGCATTCTACTGTTCTGTTTACACTTGCCATGCCTTGTGTAGACATGGTACTGTGTAAATCAGTTGTATCAACATAGACTAATAATTACAGATTCACAATATAGTTGACACCTGAAACAACCAAATGTTAACCATTAGAAGAGTTGACATAGTTCCGCTATACACAAGCAAGAAATCTGTATTTGATTGAATCATTCTAGTGTCATCAGCATATAGTAGAACATACATTTTCAACATCATCATCACTAAGGTTGTTGTAAATTTAACCAGCTGCCATGTCAAGTCCGTTATAATTGTGACTAACAGTGTTCAAAATGATTCAGGTAAATAGCAAATAACAAAGAACACAAGTTTTCTCCTTGCCATACCTCTACATCACATGAGAAGAAGGCTGACACAGCCTGGCCCTGATTTATACATGATTTAGAATTTTTGTACATGTTGTATACAACTTTCAACACATTACCATTAATACCGCATGAAATTATCTTAGACCACAGTGAGGACCGGTCTACTAAATGAAGGCACAATAAAGCCTTTTGCGTCGAAACAAATACTATTCAACCAATACCTCTATCTGAACACTGCCTGTTCTTCACCTATTACATTCGCTTTGTTTAGGTATGTGGTCAGTCTGGTGTTCTGAACAATCACTAAGGATTAATGAACACTTGTGCGGAATGTCACCCACATGGCAGGTTTAATTGATCTATTCAGCAATGAGGATGTTGCTTAGGCCTCACTCTGGACACTGTCACTCACAGTGTTGTGTATTGTCTTAGTTGGTGCATTGAGCTAATCTACTTGACTATGAATCAGTGGTGGCTCTGGTTGTGTATTACATCCACCCAGCTGTGGAGCTAAGATTCTCTGCCTGCTATTGTTTGATGGAAACTGTGACTAATCTGTAATTGGTCATTGGCAGTAGGTTGTGTCAACAGACAGCATTAAGCCACTAGACCCCTGTTAAACTGGACAGTTGCCTGTAGGTTTTAAACTGTGTCAAACAGTGAGTCTACCTTTTGCTCTCAAATAATCTGTCCTCTTAGTTTTACACATGAAGACATAATCTGGCATAACTTGATAAGTCTTTGTAGCAGCACATTTGTACTTCCAGTGTATCATTGCAACATAACATACATATTACATACTGTGTGCCACATTTGAATGTTGTGCATGTAATATTTCCATGCAGTCCATTTGAATATATAATGTCAAACTTCAACAGCCATTTTCTTCATTTTCACTTTTTGATCCCTACCATGTTCAATGCTCCATAACTTCCCCAATTTTTGTAGCAGTCATAATTTTTGAAAGCGTGTAAAGCACCCTACCACACCTTTACAAGGACAATGTTACAATTTTTTCCGACTTATCACTCATTTGGTCAGTCAGGGTCACATATAGACGTATTAGTACAAAGGACTTCAGGGCCACTCGGCAAATTTTTTAATCATCTGCATTCACACTCATGTGTACACCACACAGACACTCCAGACACACATATACACACATATAAAAAGTCACATACGTGCATATGTTTGTGCATGTACCATGTGTACAGACACAGTTTTGTGGTTTTATAAAAATGTTGTCATGTAAATAAACAATAAAACAACTTATATAATAATATATCAACACTAGTATAATGTGCAAGTTGCGTATAAGTGATGCAAGAGTGCTGTGTCATGTACAGATGATATTATGTCTAGGTGATGCAGGAGTGCTGTATATCTTACAGGTGATGTATGAATGCTGTGTATTGTGTACAGGTGATGCAGGAGTGCTGTGTGTTATGTCCAGATGATGCATTAGCACTGTATGTTATGTACATGTAAGGCAGCAGTGCTGTATGTCTTACAGGTGATGCAAGAGTTCTGTGTGTCCTACATGTAATGCAGCAGTGATGTGTGTGTCATGTCCAGACGATCCAGCAGTGCTGTGTCTGACATGTGATACAGCAGTACTGTGTGTTATATCTATACGATGCAGCGGTACTGTGTGCATTGTACAGGTGATGCAGGAGTGCTGTGTATTATGCAGGAGTGCTGTGTATTACGCAGGAGTGCTGTGTGTTATGTACATGTAATGCGGCAGTGGTGTGTGTGTTATGTACAGATGATGCAGAAATGCTGTGTTTTATGTACAGATGACGTTACGTATGTGTGATGCAGAAATGCTGTACGACTACATGTGACGCAGCAGTACTGTGTGTTACAGGTGATGCAGGAGTGCTGTACGTCTACATGTGATGCAGCAGTACTGTGTGTTACAGGTGATGCAGGAGTGCTGTACGTCTACATGTGACGCAGCAGTACTGTGTGTTACAGGTGATGCAGGAGTGCTGTACGACTACATGTGACGCAGCAGTACTGTGTGTTACAGGTGATGCAGGAGTGCTGTACGACTACATGTGACGCAGCAGTACTGTGTGTTACAGGTGATGCAGGAGTGCTGTACGACTACATGTGACGCAGCAGTACTGTGTGTTACAGGTGATGCAGGAGTGCTGTATGTCTACGTGTGACGCAGCAGTACTGTGTGTTACAGGTGATGCAGGAGTGCTGTACGTCTACGTGTGACGCAGCAGTACTGTGTGTTACAGGTGATGCAGGAGTGCTGTACGACTACGTGTGACGCAGCAGTACTGTGTGTTACAGGTGATGCAGGAGTGCTGTACGTCTACGTGTGACGCAGCAGTACTGTGTGTTACAGGTAATGCAGGAGTGCTGTACGTCTACATGTGATGCAGCAGTACTGTGTGTTACAGGTGATGCAGGAGTGCTGTACGTCTACATGTGACGCAGCAGTACTGTGTGTTACAGGTGATGCAAGAGTGCTGTACGACTACATGTGACGCAGCAGTACTGTGTGGTACAGGTGATGCAGGAGTGCTGTACGATTACATGTGACGCAGCAGTACTGTGTGGTACAGGTGATGCAGGAGTGCTGTACGACTACATGTGACGCAGCAGTACTGTGTTACAGGTGATGCAGGAGTGCTGTACGACTACATGTGATGCAGCAGTACTGTATGTTACAGGTGGTGCAGGAGTACTGTACGACTACATGTGACGCAGCAGTACTGTATGTTACAGGTGATGCAGGAGTGCTGTACGACTACATGTGACGCAGCAGTACTGTATGTTACAGGTGATGCAGGACTGCTTTGAGGAGAAGGACATTGCTAAGCTGCAGAAGGTGATAGAGGAGATGCCAAAGCAGGATGCGGAATACTACATGAAGCGGTGCGTTAGCTCCGGACTCTGGGTCCCGGACGCAGGGAAGGCGGGGGAGAAGGAAGACTTCGACTCGGAGGAGGAGGAATATGAGGAAGCCCCAGAGGGAGACGGGCTGACAGGAGACACAGCAAAGTAACCTTGAGCGAAGGTTGTCGACTCGTTTTGTTTTGTTTACTGGGGGTGTCTACTTTTGAATGGATTAATGATGTGTGCAGTGGACTCGTGTTTAGTGTGAATACGACTGGTGACCTCTATGTGACATCTATGTGACCCCTACATAACCCAGTTTATTAGTGGTAAAGCGTGGCTGTCTTTTATCTTTCTATATTGCTACTGTTGTTCACGGTAAACACGAGGCGATTGGAACGCGGTATCATGTTTATTGGATGTGTCTAAATTTGAATGGACTGTGTTTATTGGATGTGTCTAATTTTGAATGGATATGGCATGTTTTGTTGGATAATCGTACGTTTGAATGGTGTCAGTGTGGAGTGTTAACTATTGTAAATGCATTTGAAATCACATATGAATGCAGAGCATTCAAAACATTCAAACACAGCAATTACTTTTTTAGTGCATTCGCATACGTACCCTAGACATACGCACAGAATAATTTGAATAAAATCTACACTTACACATTTTTATATAGAAATAACACATTCTAGACTAATTCAAATGCATTTGCAAATGTATGCATATTGCATAACTTAAACATTTTGCATTTGAATGCAACCCCAAAAACATTTCCTGGAAAATAGCATTTGCATAAATTGATACATTTGTATTCAGATATGTTAATATGCAATGTATCGTTAACAAGTCAGGTGTATGTTAGAGGTGTCTCAATTCGAATGGACTCGTGTTTATTGGATGTGTAAACATTTGAAAATTTTTTTTTGGATGTGTCAATGTTTGAGTAGACTTGTGTTTATTATTGGTTGTGTCTAAATTTGAATGGATTCATGTTTATTGGACGTGTCAACCAATTGTTAAAGTTCGTTCTCAGTGCTTGTAGCCCTTGCAGCAACAGCACAATCCTGTGGGAGTTTTTGGATTCAGAGAAAGTGCTGCAGGCGTGGTGTATATTTCATATACAGTAATGTTTAATGTCAGTTCAGTAATGTTTGGATGACCCAACTTTGGGTGTACATCAGGGCTATGTGTTACTTGTATGTGTTATCACAGCGTCCAATGTGCCTAAATGTGTTGTCTGTACGTAGACGTGAATGCCGGTTTACACAAGTGATTTGTATCACAGCTGGTCTGGCAACATCGTGTCACATGACAGCTTGATGCAAAATGATATTTGCATTTAGACGGGCAATGTGTTTAGATATTGACTCGAGCCTCTCTTGACTTTACATTTGACGAAAGGTCACAATGGGTTCACCAGTTGCTGGTCACTGACTGATTGCTTGAAAATCACTAAACTGTTGGTGAAATTGGGAAAGTCCCAATTCTCTTTGTCACAGTCTTACCTTGCCAATGGATCACATGAAGGTTTTCGTATGATGAGGGGGTTTTGTTTATATGGCAAAAGTGTTTGTGTGACGAGGTGTTTTTTTTATGTTGGCCGACCAATTGTACAGTTACCTGCTCGTGTAGACCAGCCTTATGTGACTGTCCTGTCACATAAGGCTTTAGGAGATACCTTTAGAAGATAATTGGTAGTGATATATCAATAAGACTTATTACTGGTATTGAAATGGTATAAGGAAACATGTCGTAAAACGTGTACTGCTTTCACACATGTACACTATTTTCACTGCACTTAAATAAGAATGGCACCAGTAATACCAGTGCTGACACCTGACTGTTACAAACACCTGGCCCTGGTATGAGCCTGTCTGAAAGGAACACAAGATATTTATCCCGTTTGTAACAGCCACATTTTCCAGTTCAGATAGTGTTACAACTGCCCAACAAGGGCCCTCCATACATGGTGATGACCACCCCCCCTCCATACGTGGTGACGACCCCTCTTCATATGTGGTGACAACGACCCCCGTCCATACATGGTGACGACCCCCCTCCATACGTGGTTATAACCCCCCTCCATACGTTGTGACGACCACCATCCCAGTGTAATGCTTAATATATTTTGGGACTTTGTGAACTTACACAAACACTCCTAACTCATGTACACCTGCGTGTCATCAGCCATTAATGGTTGACCCATCACTGTCACCTGCAACACAGCTATTTGTCACATGTCATGTTGTTAAGATGTACATAATAAATAATAGAAGGCATGTTTACTTTTGCGTAATAAAAACAGCTCTTTTTATTACTGTGTGTTGTTAGCATTTAACGCATCATGGCAGATGATGATGGATCAGAAATGAAGCTTCTTGCTTATTCATCCAATCACTAACAACTAACCGAAATCTGGAACTTCCATGCGATTACGTGTACAAACGTGGACAGATGCATCAGTGCTCAATGGTGCAGAATGCAACCATTTAATTTTGAGGCTAGGAATGTCTAAAACAAAAACAGAAATGGTAAAACTGGAAAATTCTAAGAAAAGATGATACACTCTGCTAAGGCTTGTGGTAAGTGAGCAATTTGATAAGATGGATCATGTCTTGTTCACACAACAGCAGAAGGGCAAACTATGTAGATCATACCCAGAGTGCAACTAGCAGACTTTACCAGCCCCCCCCAGAGTGCACCATGGAGACATTACCAGCCCCCCAGAGTGCACCATAGAGACATTACCAGCCACCCAGAGTGCACCATAGAGACATTACCAGCCACCCATAGTGCACCATGGAGACATTACCAGCCCCCCAGAGTGCACCATGGAGACATTACCAGCCACCCAGAGTGCACCATACAGACATTACCAGCCCCCCAGAGTGCACCACATAGACATTACCAGCCCCCCAGAGTGCACCATGCAGACATTACCAGCCCCCCAGAGTGCACCATACATACATTACCAGCCCCCCAGAGTGCACCATGCAGACATTACCAGCCCCCACATTACATCATGAACTACACTCACCCTGCCAACTAAGCAAACTGTTGTGTTGTCGAGTTAAAAAAATTCCCATCACTTAAAATAAAAATACTTGTCTTGCTATATATGTATGTACTTTTATTGTTTCACATTATTTTATATCGATCTATACACACATAATACACATTGCATTCACTGCATTTTTGTAAGCACTGAATTAAACCACTAAGAATGCAAACAGCCCTCAAAAGATCACTTGTGTTCTTCTTTCATAACGTCGGCTATATTGGCTCAACCTGCACTGGTCGTCTGGTATTTATAATCCATGTAACTGTTCTCGGACATAAGAAACTTGTTAACATACACATTATGCAAGAGACAGCGACAATGCAATTGTACATCTAGACAGTATAGGGTCAACATTCATTTTTAAATTTCTGCTCTGATAATTTAGCACATTACGCAGACATAAACAGAGTATTACAAACATCTTGATATCATAAACACTTGGTGCTAGATGCAGCTTGGCGTACTGTTATTCAGTCATTTGAATCTACGTCAAGACCATGTTGTAACTGTGAAAACTACACATTCACAGAGGTCACTTCATGAGCACACTATGCTTTTTAAGCATCATATCAAAAAGATACAGAGGTAAGTTGTTACTTAGCATTGCATCTAATCCTTACGACTGCTAAAGGTGCTTTACACTTCATCCCTGGCAGATCTGTTCATTGTTGCATTTATTGCACACAAAAAAACTATTCACATCCACCACTGTCTATAGCCAGGTACTCACTAATACAGCTGAGCGAACTGAAACAATGTTAATTAAAGATGGAAATTTATCTTATACATAGTACCAAATTTAATATAATTGTTTTATTTCCAGGAAATTTAATTATAATGTTCTTTAATTGTCTATAGTCTGTAATATAATATTGTCTACACCGGTTTGATTTAATATTGAAGACAACATGATAAGTGTTCACAACACAATTAACATCCCACTTACAGGTTCTGCCTTAAAATTTGTTTGTCTCATTTCAACCCACTTCGCAAAACATTTAATCTCTCGGTATCTACTATGAGTTGCTAGCTCACTTGTACAATTCAGGATTTGAAATGGGTTATGTGTAGTTCATTTGAGGGTATTTTAATTCAAACTGCCCTGTGGAGGTATTTTATGAGAGAAAGTGGACCTTGTTACTGCTGGTATAACTGTACACTCATTCAAACCTAGCAGGTACACATTTGTACAAAACATGATTGTAATCTTGGGTAATGATGTACTGCAATTCATTTATTCGGTTTAAGCAAGAATATTTGTTGTAAGTGAATTCGTTACATCCGAGGTTTATTTATAGCATTTTCACTGTATCAAGACTAGCATTTAACAAACCTACAACTTCGGAGCGAAAATCATAAACTCATGTCTGCATAAGGAAAGCCTTATTGTACAAAGTAACAAACCTCTCTTGACACTGCCCACCTGGCACCGTGTTACGTCTGCTATCACATAACAGTTGTTTTGTGCACGTTTCTGACTACTGGTAGCTTTGGTATGTCTATCTCGCTGGAAAACATCCACAACAAACCTAAGGGAGGCTAGGGCACCATGCTGCACAAAAAATAGTTGCATCAGGGTCACAAACATATAGTTTGTCTGCTCCAACACAGTTATGTACAAAGCTGGAGACCTGATCATCCTTAATAAATAAATAAAGCACATAAAAGTGGATACAAATTTCCGACTTCATCAGCACTGAGCAATGGAGGAAGATAGTAAAGGTAAGTTCTTATATAGCGCAGTATCCAGTCATTATGACTGCTCAAAGCGCTTTACACTTTACTCCCTGGCAAACCTGTTCAATTGAACACCATCTCGACTTCTCTGGGAAGCATTCAGCCATGCTGCAATTACTGTGTGAAGACTGTACACAAATATCAACCACTGTCTATAGCCAGGTACTCACTCATACAGCATAGTGAACTGGAGTAATATGAATTGAATCAATGTTTAAGGTTTGAAACAGCAGCACAGCACTCGAACCCAGACACGTCCTCCAGTTTGTATGTATACATACATACATGTGCCTACTCACACACACGATTGCATACACGCACGCACGAACACACTACATAACTACAGAAGTCCTTGAAGCTGAAGATTCTCGTATATAATCAAGCTTCAGCCTGATGATTCACTAACAGATGTATACAACAGTCAGAAAGGGAGAACGACCCACACCTGTCCCCACAGAATCTCCACTATCGTCAGTCCACACAACCATCATAATATTGTAACATTTCCTAAATGCTGACACTGTTTTCATTATGCACTTTTAGAAATAAATGATTTCCACTAGTTATCAGGTCTTGCTGTTGTTCTCTGTGTGGCAAGACATCTCACAACATCACAATTTAGTCATAATCAGATAGTCTTGCAATGGATATTCCATCTCCAAACCCCTGAAGTGGGTAGACGTATTGAATGTTCACATCTACACATACCTACACTTCCAATATCACATCACGAGGAACATTTATTTGGTAGAAATGTCCTCACAACATAAAAGCCACGTAGTTCATGTGATTACTTCTGTGGTGCAGAATCCTCGTAAAAGATCATGGCATAACTGTCAGTAACTTTACCCGTAATTCCGCGCAGTTACACTTGTTTTTAATGAAGGTCTCTTGGGAGGGTGCACAATCTTGGTAACAAAAATCACGGCGCAACTCAGTACCATCTACCCTTGATTCCACACAGTTGTACCTCTTCCTATGGCGGTTTCTTGGGTGGTGCACAACTGTGGTAAAAGATCACGGCATAACTGACAGTATCTTCTACCCGTGATTCCACGCAGGTGTATCTGTTCTTATGACAGTCAGTCTCTTGGGTGGTGCACAATTCTAGGTAAAAGATCATGGCGTAACTGTCAGTAACTTCTACTGGTGATTCCACGCAGTTGTACCTCTTCCTATGGCAGTTTCTTGGGTGGTGCACAATCGCGGTAAAAAATCAAAGTGCAACTGTCAGTATCTTCTGTGATTCCATGTAGTCACAGGGACGTTTCTTTGGCTACTGTTGTGCCAATCGAGGGACATCCCGGATTGACCAGTTCTATTTTCCACACCTTAGAAATGTCCTATACGCACACGATCCTTAGTTTTCGCTAACAGCCTATTCACACCATTACTGGTTGATTACTACTCCTCACGCCAAACGCGTAATTTGCCTCGCCTGCCTCCTCGTTGATTGGCTCCAGGGTTGACGCCGATCGACGCAGTTGACCCCCCGTTGACGTCGGTGATGTTGCGACACTGGTGTTACTGACTGTCGGATACTGCATGGCCTTGTAGTGGTTCTGCTGCTGCTCATAAGGCGGCGAGAACACCGACGTGTAGTTCTGAAATAAGGCAGCCGAATAAGAAAAGTTTACATTGACAATATTTAGTTTTCATAAGGTGTAAACTTAGCATAAATAGGTGTGTAGTTGCAAATGGAATATACATTTATTAAATTATGGTGCACTATAACAAGCAAAGTAAAATCAGATCAAATAAATATTTTTTTTATAAATATTAAAAACTATTAATTAAATATGGTAAATTAATTTTTAAAAAGGCAAGATAATTTATATATATATATATATATTATATATATACCATATTCATTCTTTTTAGCATACAGTACGCTTATGAAAGAAATATTCTTAAGGTTAAAAAAATTTGTTTATCAAAGCTGTATGAAAATGACAAAATGGTGGCGCCACATGGTGTCAATTATGTGTATTTTTTATTGTCTCTACTATTGGCATCACAAGATTGTTCAATTATCAAACATGGCGTCATTAACACGTGTTGGTCTGAATTAGAAAAGACAATGTTGTAAATTATTTATGGTTACCACATATTTAAAACTATTTCTCATTGGAGAGATAAGTTAGCAGTGCAGAGCAGAAGACAAACGTGGAGAGCAGAAGAAGAACGATCTGCATGAAAGTGGTGCCAAGACATGGGCAAAGTCATAGAGCAGGCCATGACACATTCTAGTTCAGCCGTGATGACACACATCAACGTAACTGTAGTTAACTGGAAGTAATTTATACATCCACGTGATGGTGATTTTGTGGCCAAAGAAATACAGGAACTTTGCAAAGGCTGTGGAGTGTGGAATCTTCTTTCTCATATTGTCAATGGTTGACAGGGAATTACAATAAATGATGGATCCTGTCATAGACTGACATCAGACCCTGCTGGAAAAATGGGGTGTATGCTAATTAGGGCATGTACACTAAAAAGAACGAATATGGTACATATCTATATATCTAGATTAATAATTGCAAGACATTCAACAGTTTTTTAATACAAACAATATTTTTGTTATCTACTTGTATTGTTATGGCAGCATGTGAACTGAAACACTTTTCCTCATTATTAAGAGTAACGACCACCGCTTTCCTCGCGCTCGTGACAACTGTCGAATGTGATTCCTGGAAGTGAAGGGCTTCGTCTTGGGACTGGGCGCAGGTCAGTTGGGTGTTCACACAAGTGGCACTGTTGCAACCGGCAAAGTCAATTATGCGTCTGATTCAGCTAACTTCCATACGATTTGAAGATCTACCAGGGGTAGTCACCAACACTGGCTTGCAGATGACCACCAGGCCCCCCCCATTCACTCGTGTCAACTACCCCCTCACACTCACCCCGTCTTCACTGATGGCGGGAAGCAAGTCCTCCTGATCAGGGACCATCTCAATTGGTTGAAACACAAACAACATTGTCCAGATCGGCACAAGAAACTTGATCACCTGAAGTTGAATGGAAAAGGCGACCAACATGAAAACATTGTATCTCTGAAAGTAATACAATACAGTGATACTTTATTATCCCATGAAAGGGAATTGGTGTGCAGCGTTGATAAAATCAATGCATACATAAGATACATAATTAACAGCGATTTCTAAAACATAATAAGGATAAATCTTATTGTGGTCATCCCTGGCTCAGAAGAAGAGGTTGTTCACAATAATTGTTGACATTTCTCTATTCACACAGAGGGCATGTAAGGGGAGGGGGGTTATAGTAGGGGAGAGAGGTCATGGAAGGGGAGGTGGCCATGGAAGGGGAGAGGGGCCACGGAAGGGGAGAGGGGCCATGGTAGGGAAGAGGGGTCACGGAAGGGAGGGGGTCTTGGAAGGGGGTCATGTAAGGAAAGGGGGGTCACGGAAGAATGAGGGGGTCAAGGTTTGCGTACTTTATAAAAATGTCATGGAGATATAAATGCTGACAGCTGTAAATGACCACCAACAATATCAGCATCATTCACAATTTGTTTTAAAGCTATGACATTACTTTATAATGACTGAATACAGACGACATTGATTGTTGGCATGCAGAGTCTGGTTTTAGCATGAAGCATCACATAATCTGCATCACCAGTTAGTTAGGATAATTATATTATCATTATCATATCTGACTGATGGAGTAGAAAAATGCAACAAACCTGACTCATTATTACAGACAAAACAGTAAAGATATAATTTTACACAATGAGGTGCAAGCCCTCAGAACAGCTTGTCCTGTCTTAAATCTTACCCCTTGCAAACCTGTTCTTACCAACCCAATTTCAAATTCTCTGGGAACAATTCAGCCGCATTGCAATTAGTGTGTGAAGGCTAATTATTATCATAAGCTGAAAAACATTAAAACCCCAGTCATCCAAACTGACAGCTTGATGTTTAACCGACATAAAGATCTTGAGAATTGTTCCGTATAATAAGTTTTGTAGTCTTCTATTTCCTTCTAACCTTCTAAGCATCTCGTAACAAGAAATTAACACAATCTTAGTTCCACTTACCATGAATAACCCAAATATTGGCGAGTACAGTTCTTGCATGTGGAGCTGAAATAACAGTCATTAATCAATGCTTTAATTTTGATTATATACTTTACATGGCTCAAGTTTCACAACTAGATTGTGCTTTACTCTCAGTAGAAATACACATGTAGTTTCTGTTCAATTATTATTGAAGAGAAAAGATTAGAAACATTCCAAGCGAAACAGTTTCATCTTTTTAAAAGTCAGCACACCTAATGATTTACTCATGATAAGAATACACTGTAGTCTCTGCGTCCAAACAAGTGTTGTCCTTTTATATACCACGAATGAAGAAACATCTAATAAAATAACCTATGCAATACATGCATTATTATTATTACTATTAAACAGTGTGCAGTTGAGAAAACAAGACAACAGGGTACTTACAAACACCCCACTGCATCCATCTTCTTTGTCTCCCACTGAAAGTACAAGACAATTATTTTATAATAATAATAAGGTAACTTCTTTCGTAGCTAAATCCTTGGAAACCAAGCTCAGAGGCACATCAATACAAAAGGGTTAGTCAATCTCAGAATTGACAAGCCGTATTAAAGTCGTCAACAGATGGATCTATACGTCAGGGAGCTAAGGTGGATACGCAAGGTTATAACAGTTTTTAAATGCATAGAAATTGTGTAATATTTTCAACTGAACAGTGAACTGATCTAACACTAAGAGGGAGCATATTCCAAAGAATTAATGCAGCAACAGAAAATGCCTTAGTTCCAATAGTAGTGTTGACTTTACGGAGAAAAAGTAAATCAGAAATAGATGATCGAAGCTGGATAGGCTTTCTTACAAAAGTATGTAATGAATGTAAATATGCTGGTTGCTTATATGAAAGTGCCTGGTAGGTAATGGTACAGATCTTAAAAATGATACAATATCGTGAAAAAGGGAACGGCAATAGTAAAAAATTTGAAAAACCCCTCCACAAGCAATCCATTGCAAATCAAGTACATGTTCAAATTTTTTGTGACTTTTTAAAGTAATATAACCATGGAAAGCCTTACTTGTCATGAGGGTGAGGTCGTAGACAAAGCTCACCAGAGCCGACAGCTCAAAGATGACGATGAGTCTACAGACAGGAAAAATGAACACAAATCACAACATATCTGAAACGCATAACTCTGCAAACACTCTTCTATTCATGATATTTAAATTGTAATTTAATAATAACAATTTCCTCAATCTTGTGCACATTAGTTAGCAATGTTTGAAAACAATTTGACCATTTACTATATTATTACACCTTTACATATATATATACAGTGTGTGTGTGTATATATATATACACACAAGGTAAATTTACATTTTGTATTACATGACCTTATTTTGACTACATTGTAACATTTATTTTGAGTAATAATTATCAGTATTACCGGTAGTATTTTAACCTATTTATTTGTTTAGTTTCCCATTTTTTAATATGCTATAAAGTGCCACTACTGGTTGTCTTCTTGCACCTGACATAATATCAGTCAAATAAAACTCCACGATAATGTATTTATAACATTAAAAATTTAAGTACTGTAATACAGTGGTATTGCAAGAGGGACATTTTCCATGGTTAGTAGCATTCTTTATTTTACTGATGACACCATAGCAACAATATGGTAATTCTGCACTTGAACAACACTATCTCCCGAGAAAACTAACCAACCAGGATGAGCAGATGCATTTGCTGCATGACTTACATCCATAGGTCTCTCTTCTGGGCCCTGCGCAGTGAATCCAGCGTGCTGATCTCGTTCAGTCGTCGAGTGATGTAGATTCCAGACACCATGAACAGTTGCACCAGCAGCAACTCCACAGAAGACAGGGCAAGCCAGTATGGTTCTGCATGCAAACACTCACCCATTGGCAACATACTCATTGGAACCTTACTATTAAAGTCACCTTTGGGACTGGGCAAAAGTGACCTGAATAGCGAGGTGACCATATTAGTAGGACTTATATCCTACATTTTTCTGTACGTGGAAATAATTTGGGACTGTTCTAGGGTGACCATAATTGCGTGGTGGCTGTATTACTGAGGTGATCATAAAGCAAGGTTCAACTGTACCTTACAGAATAGCCTATCCTTTGTAATAACCACATCATTTGAATCAGAGGGAATAGTCATTCGGGTAGCACCATCTGTTGCATCGATGTAGTATTATTATTCTGTATTTTTAAGAATTTAACTGACTATCTGTCGTGTTACTATTCAAATGCACAATAGTTTCACATCAAGATTTAACAAGATTTAACAATATTGCCACCCAGAGAATTAACTCTACATGGCAGGTGGACAAGGAAGCCCTTTGGCTTATCGAGAGTCCAACCCTTTTATCTACTTGCATCCCGCCCTTCTGAGGTATGTGTCAATTTTATTTTTAAACATATTCAAATCAAATCAAATTTATTGTAACTCATTACATTACAATACAATACAAATCAAATTAAGACAAATCCTATATAATAACATAATGAGCACAAGGGAAGAACATTATATAATGTTGTACTCCCTTTTCATGCTGCTAGCACCCACACAATCAGCAGATAATCTGTTCCATTCATTTACAGTCCTTTGTGAAAATGAGAACTTTCTTATATTTAATCTACACTGCTCCTTTATTAATGTTCTGCATAGGTCGAATTTGCAGGGCATGACGCCCTGGTACCCAAAAAAGGCAAAAAAGAATACCCTGCCTTTTTTTACACAACGCCCTGCTATATTTTGCATGTAGCCCTACTCGTGGCTACAGACAGTTACACGATTGTGTATATTAATTTGTGAGCACCCCGATCTCGAAATGCATCCAGATCGTGCCACACGCGCGGTTTGATTGTTCCCAACTGAGCGCTACCCGCAATCGGGAATGGGTGCACCACGAGATCGGGGAGCTTGCTGACACTCGATCGTCTGCAAGCAGCCGATGTCGACTACGTATCCCAATCACACCACGCAGTCATTTCAATTGTTCAAGTGTCCCTATCTCAACTCCTATCCTGGTCGCCATTAAATCCTTAATCGTGTGTGCCAAAAATATTAAATACGTTGATTTGAGGAGATGCCAACCTTTGAAAGTGGATAAACCTATCGCCAAGCATTCCTTATTTTGTTCATATCTTCAAAAGTTAAAGTCTAATTGCTGGGAGACTTCTACTGTTAAATTAGTCGTTAAATTCGTAATCATGTGATACTTGCAAAACAAAAAACCTGCTCCCCCTCAACATGCAACGACCCGCCGGCACATGACGTCGCTCATGCTCATTGCAAAGCGTGCAGTTTCTAGGTCACAATGTCACGTGCACGTGTAGTGGACTAGCCAAGGGTGCCAAGGTTGCTGGCGGCTAGCGTCTTCTTTTGGCAAAGCGTTTAGCAGTAGCTACTTGTAATAATTATTATTCAGAGGGGTACCATTAAACAGTGGCTTCAAACTAGTAATAATTACTTTTTTTTGTTTATTCACCGATTGTTAAAAATTAGATTGTGTGTGGGTAGTTTTTCTGTAAATAAAATGGAATTACAAATTAGCTATGCATGTCTATAATTATTTTAATGTTTGACATTACACTTTTTACTATTTGCAGTGCAATATATTTCAATTTCTGTCCAGCCTAGCCTAACAATATCTTGCCTACCCATTGCTTATATAATAGTCTCTGAGAATATTAAATATGATGTGAATTTATACATAAAATGTTATGTCATGCTGGATATCGTGTTTTGCTAAAACTCAAATAAAGTTAAGACATGCCAATTTAACTAAATAAAATATGTTGTATTGTCTATATATATATATACTATATAATCATCCATTTGTTCACATTTATATTTTTTTAAACGTCATTTTTCAAAATTACTATGTTGCTTGTACATTTTTTTTTCTTCAAAATCAAACACATCTCAATTGATGGCCTAGCCCAAAGAAATTGGCACACATGTTACCTGTATAATATTCTCAATGTATATTGAATATTATGCACATTAACACAAATTAAAAAGTCATGTAAAGCTAAATATTGTGTTTTATTCTACAAATGCTTGCCCAAGCCAATATTGTAATACATAAATATATGTGTACACTGTGTACATAATATACTATATGTAAGTAGTATGATATTAAACTACAAGCTGTACATTGCTACTACATGTCTTGTTAACTACTTAATTTAGTCGCATGTCACAAAGTGCCTTTTTAACCACTGCTTACCACGCTGTATGTGCCCTTTACTAAAATGGCACCCTGCCGTTTTGAAAACCTGGGCAATACACTGGTAACTTCATGTCCTCTAGTCCTTCAATTTTTCTTAACTGAGAAAAAAAACATAATTTCACTTCGCTGATTCATTCTGAAAGTAAAACGTGCTTTTGAGTGGTGACTGTTCCAAAATGGGAATTCGCTTCCAAGACACAGCATAATAATATTACCTAAACGCAGCAGATGATGCCACCCACTCAATTTAATCTTTTATAATAAATTACTTTGCGGTCATAATAAACAATTATGCATCGGCGTTGACTGGCATACTCACGTAAACATTCGATCCAGCTGGGCTGCACATGAACAATGCCCAGTGCTGCCACCACAGTGAAGTAGATGAGGGAGACAAGAAAGAGCAAAAGTAGCAGCCTGAAACCAACAATCAGTTACCAGTGTCAACTAGCTGACTTTGCAGATACCTAAATGTGTAGCGTAATACTGTACATATTGCAGCTCGGTTATAATTAGGTTGTAGAACGTTGTACCTTTACAATAACAACAAAAGTACATATTTATTATATAACATGTTGGCACAATTCAAGGTTGACTGAATAAGGGTATTTTGTAAGATCACAAGAGGTTAAACAACATTTCACATACTGGTATTCAGTTCAAACCAAATCAAAAATATGTTTTTGTCTGTTCTAAAATACATTTTAAAACAGAAAATTTTCTTTAGGCTCATCCATTGATAACTTAGTTAATCAATTAGCTTTGTCAATAAAAAATTAAACACAAACACAATATTATTGCATAGACATTTGTTGTGAAGTATTATTGCATAAACAAAAAATTTGACATTTGTTGTGAAGTTGTTGTGTAAAATGTGCATAAATAACACATTAGAGTACCTTAAAAAGCTAAATAGATGTACCCCATCAACCGATAATTGAATAAAATTATCAAACCCAAGCTTATCCCAGAACATCAGAGAAGGGCACTAGTACTACAATATCTGCATTGTCAAAAACATATAGTGATAAGGAAGTATGTAAATAATACTTGATACATGCAGAATAAAGATAATTACATAAAGATGCATACATGTACACTATCTCCACCATCACCCACACCCAAAAAGTATGCATAATTCTGGAATAAAACATATGTATTATTCGGAACATCGTAGATGCAGTTTTTGCCATTTCTCTTGAAACAGAAAGGCCAATTAAACATATATACCCGTTAATTGGGTATACAAACAAGGTTACCAAATTGATATAGTTGTTGGGCATATGTGATCAATTAATTGATACAGGGCTGTACCCCCTGATTGGACATAGAAAGTACCCATTGTGAATACAAAATTAGTTCCATGTTAAGTCAATGGCAGCTTTTTGCATACAGTTTTGTATTCACTCACTGTTAGCGCATAAGTGATTTTTCTTCATAAATATATATATATATATATATTTTGCATGAAAATTCAGCCATCTTTAAAAGCATGTAATGTAATGGTCTGTATTTTGCCAACAAAATGAATCTACACGAAACATTAACCTTGCTGAATGAAGACCGAGATATCAAATTCCACCACCTAATCTTGTAGCTGTCGTCCCATGGCAGCAACTCTTAATCAAATTTCAGATAGGCTAACTCAATTACCTTACATGCTCACACAATGTAATGGTCCTTGATCAATACGACCAGGCATCACTGCGCGTAACAAATTTATTGCAATGTCTGTGCGGCGTTTGGTCTCGCCGTTCGTTACCATGGTTACTACATAGACGATACATATATATATATATACGGTCTCAGTGAACAGGTATGCTTTGCTTTGAAAACAAACAATGAATGTATTTTGTAATTTCTACCATATATGTCTACTACATTTGTTTTTACATGTTTTTGTTAACCGGAATGCATACAAATTATCATTAATTAGCCGGATTTATGGGACAATGCCACAAGGAATTCAATTAAAGAATAACCAGTAAATGTTCACTTTTGAAGGTGAAATATAATATTTTTGCCTGATGGTATTGGTATGCCAAATATCTGTTATTTTATCTTTTTTATAACATGTTAAGATCACACACACATAAATACAAACACATATGTACATATTTTGTAAACACACACACATGCGCGCACACATGCACGCTCACGCAAGCACGCACAGGCACACACAAATAAGCTACAAGTAATAATCTAATATACACGATATAGCAGTCTATAAGATATGCAGCTATGCAGTTATTTTGTCTTGGGAACCTAATAATAGATCTATGTGTCTCCATCTAAAATTGACCTAATTATCAAGATTATTTGTGCTATTTTTATTGTTACAGAACTAATTAGGCACTATCCCTGAGTGACCTTAATTGCAAGGTGGCTGTATTACTGATGTGGCCGTAAAGAGAGGTTCCACTGTACGTATGATTTATATCTGATAATGGCTATATGCAAATAAAAAACATAACAAATGTTGGTCACTCGATATGTCAAAGGCTTCCTTATGTCCACTTGTCACCTGAAACTTATTCCTACGCCACATGGTCTTGTTAAATATTGCTAACTCAATCACCTGTGAGTAAGTGCTTCCTTCCTGAGAACGCGAGTAGCCATTGTCCAGTAGAGGTGACTGACCAGTAGAAATTGGACAAGCTTCAGGTACTGCATGACAAAGTCAAACTGAGCGTAACGTCCTTCGAGCCAGTGAACAGCACTGGAACAACAACGATACTGATGTTCACGTCAGTGAAAACACTAAACATTTGTCATCTTGCAACAAATAATTGGGTTAATTTAAATAGTTTATTGATTATTTCAATGATACATTTAAAATGGTTTTAAAGCCAGTGAAAACACTAAACATATGTCTTCTTGCAACAAATAATTGGGTTAATTTAAATAGTTTATTGGTTATTTCAATAACGATATATCTAAAATGGTTTTCACACCAGTGAAATCACTAAACATATATCATCTTGCAACAAATAATTGGGTTAATTTAAATAGTTTATTGATTATTTCAATGATACATTTAAAATGGTTTTAAAGCCAGTGAAAACACTAAACATATGTCTTCTTGCAACAAATAATTGGGTTAATTTAAATAATTTATTTATTATTTCAACTCAACATGTTATTAATTCAGCTTAATAATGTATTAATTAAACAATTTAAAATAACAAGAAAATAATGCAATCACTAACATAATACAACATTTTAAATAGTAATTTATACAAAATATATTTAAACAATAAATTAAACTTAACACAAATTAAAATCA
This sequence comes from Escarpia spicata, assembly GCA_963995525.1. NCBI lineage: Eukaryota > Metazoa > Annelida > Polychaeta > Sabellida > Siboglinidae > Escarpia > Escarpia spicata. The sequence continues at coordinate 27,931,144 of OZ023218.1, forward strand.
CAACTGAAATGGCATCATGTGAAAGCACACACTTGCCTGTGATACAACTAAAGCAATGCATAACTACTGTTTATGTAATTCAGCAAGTGTAATTTCCCCTGACTCCTACCACTATTGCATAGTTCCTGGGTACATCCCATTTGGGCTGGATTCTGAGGAAGAGAATCATTAAAGCAACAATTTGTTCAGGCCATTCTGCACCAGTTCCCATAGCACAACATTACACCCCCTAGTGACTGCCAACTAAACCGTGATAGTCCCCCAAGTGGACAGTTCGGGCATTAGTTGGGCCTCACAAGCAACCAGTAAGAAGAGTAGATTAAGAAATGCAATTTTGGACTAACAAAATGAAAATGTACATCAGTATGTACATTAAAAATAAAATATTTGTGGAAAACTTTATTTTGCCTAATAACACTAGCCATATCATATATATATATATATATATGCAAGATTGGTTTGTCAGAAATTGTTTTAGTTTGAATGTTTTTGTTAAACTGCTACGCGTGGGGTAGTTGCCAATCTCTGTCCGCTAGGCACTTGGTGGAGTTTCCACGAATTACAAGTAATGTTATGGTGTTTCTCTTTCTCTCTGTTTGGCTGCCATATCGTTATCATAGTTCTGCTAATTTGTTCATGGGACTTTGATGCTGAAATGTTGTGCCCCAAAACGGGCCGTTTGCCTACGGTGTACCAGCATAGTTAACAAGCGCCTTAAGGATAGCCAGGTAAATTACCTGGTTCCTGGCTCTTGACAAAAAACTCTGATTAGATTCGCATAGAACGAATGCTATTAGATTCAACAACTTCGCCCAATAACAAAATAAAAAGCAGAAATTCTGTTATGTTTCAAAGTCTACACACTATAATCGCGCTAATGCAGGCCGATTCACGCCTTCGCGAACTCACTGAGAATAGAAAGTTGAGCGGCAAACGGTAGCGCCTCATCATGGTGGCTATGGCTCTCATTTTCAAAATGACAGACGGTGTCAGCTGTATTTTGTGCGGGTTTATTTTGTGTTTGTTTACCGTCATTAGAGAACAACATTTACTGAAAAAATTTACTGTATCACAGATGTTTTAGAGAACGGACAACTTAGAATTTTCTAGTTGTCTTGGCTGTAAATAGCTAGGTTGTCCCACGGACAACAAGTAGTAGCAATTTCACTTATTTGATGGCAAATCCAGTTGTCTTGGGCTAACGGACATGCAGAATTGCGAGCCCTGACTGTATATATTAAGGAGAGTCTTGAACCTGGTCAGAGTGTCTGTTTGATGAGTTCATGCCTTCTGGCAGAGAATTCTAGTGTTGGTCCAGACACTGAGAAAACCTGCAAATAAATGTGCCACATGTGGTGTAAGACGCACAAACAACGTACCATAAGACAGACTCGAGGGTGGCGCAGTAGAAGATGACATACTGGTGAAGCACTGGATGGCGAGTCAGGTGGAGACGACAAGCCCTCACAAAACACAGCACGGCCGTGACAATGACGAGACCAGAGATCATCCCATTCCTTCAAAGCAAACATACATCGATTAATGCTTTATCTGCAGGTAATGCAGTGAAGTTTGCCATGCGGAAAATAGATAGGATGATTTATTAATATTATTAATTATTTAGCAATTATCATACCCTGAACAGACAAAAAATGTCAAATAAAATGTTGTATGTTATTACCTTTTTTATATCTAATTTATGAATTATTATAGTGAAATTTGCTGATCTTACAAAGCAGACATAGACATGCTTTATACTAAAAATAGTAATAGTAGTAGTAGTAGTAGTAGAGGCCAGCTTCTGTCTCAAGAGACAGTGCTTGTTATAGTTGCATCAGGTAGGTTGACTTGGATTTCTGGCAAGACGTCTTGCACGCTTGGTTTCCTGGTTTATCTGGTATGCTTCAATGTCATTTGCTGAATCATTTTAGATTCCTCTTGACCAGATCTTTGAATCTTAATTTGGGTCTGCCTACTGGACGTTTGCCCTCTGTCAACTCCCCAATGAGGATGGTCTTTGGGAGGCAGTCACTGGGCATACGCTGTATGTGTCTAAGCCATCGTAGGCGTCTGTGTTTGAGGATGTTGCTTAGTGGCGTTGACTTGCAGCGCTGCAGGATCTCAAGATTAGTAATTTATTCTGCCATTTTACACCAAGAATTGTTCGCAGACAACCAAGATGAAAACTTGCCGTGTCTAAATAAAATCATATTTCCAACTCACCTGGCGCATGCTAGCGTGTCAAAGCAGCCAAAACAGCCACGTAACACGACATCAATACTGTCATTGCCTACGTGACTGCCATTGGATGGCAACAGAACCAACATGGTAACACTCGCTGTTGATTCGTCCGTTGCCATGGTGACCACTTGGAAATACTTCTATGGCCGCCTCCCTTATAAAATCACACTAGTTTCCAAGGTATCTGAAAAGAGAGATAAATCCATTATGATATAGTGCCTGAGATCAGATCTCGGACATGAGGGCCTCACCCAGGTTCACATTTTTGCCAGTCCAAATTTTTGTAGACATACTACGAAGTGCGGTTGGGCATGCGATTGAATGCGCGATAGGACACGCAACTATGAGTATATATATCAGCATGGTAAATTTTTGTAATCATACTTAGGGTGTCCAATCATAAAATATGAAAATAAACTAAAAGTACAGTGTACATATTACCATTTATGAAGGCAAAGCAGAGAACATGGCTGAATGCATATCTCACGAGTGATCAGAAATGTAAGTAGCACTTTTCGTGTGAAATGATGCATTTTCTGTTTAAAAGTGAAAAAAGCCCATTTCTGTTCAGAAAAGTAATATTTTATTTCAAAGTTAACTTTGAAAAATAATACATCCTGTCAAATATTTAAAATATCACAACGTTATGATCTCTGCATCTAAATAATACTGTTTACTGTGTGGTTAACTTTTCTAATAACATTAATTTTTTCCTGTAACAAGCCCACAAAAGTTAGGTAGGGAAATATTTTGTTAAATATTATTGATTATTTCTTATAAAATGGTAAGATCATCAGACTAACTATTACCTTACTTAATTCCAGCTCAGGATTCAATTTCAGCTGAGGGATTAATTCAAGCGATTCTCAAAATTGGAAATTTCATGTGTATGTGCAATATGATTTTAAACATGCTTCTTGTGTTTCAGTCATTTGTGTTGAATTATTTGTTGATGTTATAAATTGACTGGTATATTCCATGGAGTCCATATTCTATATATTTGTTATTGAGATGTGTCAGTGGCATAAAATTTTGATAAATATGTTTGTCTGAGCATATCTCTGTCTGTTTTGCATGTATGGCGCTGAAATTATGTGGGCGTGTTACTGTGCCCATTAGGATAATTTATAGATTCAGAGTTTTTTCATTTTACCTGGAGGCCCTTGTGGGATGGGGATCTTGGGGGTTTAACATTTCAAAAGATTGTTGAAGTTGCAACAGTGGACTGTAATGTTTTTCTATGTCACCACAAAGATAATAATGCAATATACAAATATGTTGCTGGATGCATGTATTCACAAATTTTGTTCAAATAGTTTTCACGTTATTGCAGTTTGAAAATTTAGGATATTAATATTGGCGTGTTCTCCTTAAATACATAATTTAATTTTTCTATGATGTCATCATAAAGATAATAGTGCCATTTATAACTATGTCATGGGATATATGCAAACAATCTGATTAGATTACCGGTTACTGCAGTTCGTATGTGATTGTATGCAAAAGATGGGATGGATCTTGGGTGCCTGCACTGCCTAAGATTGTTTGTGTGAATGACTGCTGGTGAGTGAGTGTGATATGATATTGTAACATACCGTAGCTTGGCATTATATGGTAACATGTCCATGGCCATTGTATAATGATAATCTCTTTGACATACAGGTGGCTTTAACCAGAAAATACTAACATGTATCTTTTCTCACAATGCAACTCATGTAACTGGGTCATCCTTGCAAGCCAGGGCTGTTTGCCATACAAAACTAGCCGTGGCTGATCTCCTACGCGAAGTGCGGAAATTAGCTGAGTCAAACTAGTAATTGACTTCGCCAGTTGCGACTGCATCACCCGTGAGAACAGCACAAATACCCGCCTCAATTTGAAGATGGATAAACGACTTCTGGGAATCCCAATATATAATGACCCGTTCGCCCATTAACACGAGCAGCTGAGCGGTATTGTGTATTTAAATAATTGTTTCTACGTCCTAAACATTGCATGTAACACGAGCCACAGTTGGTAGAGATTAGTTTTATTATGACCACCTGACCTGCTGAGATCCACTGATCTAGTGAGCGATTTCATAAGCTAAGCTTAAATTCAGAGTTTCGCAAAGCGATCAGCCACGGGGTACTGCTGGATGGCACTGACGAAATCAGCAGCAGCGACCCCTGGCACGCGAGGATGAACTGGGTAACACATTAATATACAGGCCTAGACATTAACACAATGGCACGGCACCTTTTTTGAAGCTGTCGGGCCAGTTCGGGCCACCAGTTCTTATATTTTACTGGCCCGACAGGCCACTGGTTTCCGGTTCTCGAATGCCGCTGAGACGTAGCGGCAGTCATGGCACGACCGCATCAGTTATCAGATGCAGTTCGCCATAATTCTTAGACCCGACTCAGTTACAGGACATTGTAAACATAACGTAGATACTAATTCTGATCAATAATGAGTCCAAACTCCAACACTTATCATACGGACGACGATGTGCAAAGCCATCAAATAAATTTTCTAACCACCAGCAGCGCAGATTTTATGACGAGACGCCACGTCCCTTGGACACACTTTGTACGGTGATTGGAAGCTGCCTCGACTTTAGAATTATGCCCGTTTTTTCTTCTCTAGATATATGAAAGGAATACAGCTTTAATCCAAATTTAACTAGTGGCTAAAGTGACAGAAACCAAATGTAAAGCTGCGTCTGCAAGGTGAAGGCCACCTATTTTGGGTGGTGCCACCTAGCGAATGAACCGTGAAATAGTATGCCTTGTAGGACCTGTACATGAAAGCAGCGTCAACTCAACTACCGACTGACTAGCTGTCGTCACACTGGCCACTTTATTTAAACTTGGTAAATACTGTATATATAAGCATCTGAGTACACACTTGAACAATATTACAATATTGTTAGCTTTGGACATCTCACTTTGAACAATCAATATGTGTATAGTAACTTCTAACAACTTTGTTGGTAAAATTATAAAAAAGACTAATGTTTTGCACCTCAGACTCAGTATATTTTTTACGGTAACACAAAATCCGGGCCAGTAACTTTCACAGGCGGGCCCCTGGGCCAGTGGATTCAAAACCTTAATGTCAAGGCCTGATATATAGTCACCTACTCGGTTTCTGCCTCATTACGATTATATAACTGGACCTCATATTAAATGTACCTTTGGTCAGAAATATATGACACAATGAGCAAAGGACGTCTACAAACTTGCAACAAAGTTATTTGTCTCAAATTAAATGAGGCAAACAGATTTTTGACAGATATTTTGATAGCGAACGCAAACCACGTGACTACAGTGCATCATATCGGTGACGGTGATGTAAACAACCGTAATATTAAAATTTATCGGATGAAATTGTAAGCAACTATTCACCCTAATCACCACACAAAAGTTAACGAATAGCCCGTGGAGTTTATACAGTGAATGCATTGTGATTTGTCGCACAGTGATGATTTTGAACACGATGAGGCAGAAACCGAGTGCTTCCGTTTGGTGCGTGAAGTGATTATCATCTTATGAATATTGTAAGTATTTCACTAAAAACAACTTATTTGATGCTTCGTTTGCATGCCATTGATGAAATAAGTGGTTCTGATTAATAATATCGATACGTTGCTGAACGATTTCAAAAATTGTTGGTGAAAACTGCATATTATGCTTGCGTAAGGCAGAAACCGAGTGGTCCAGTATACTATTAGACTGTTAGAAGTGATTATTATTATTACTAAGGATTATTTTATTCACCTATCCAATTATTTAATTAATTAAAGGGGATATTGGCCTGAAGTGAATTACTGAATGCAAATTACGTAATGCTACACAACACAGTTAGTGCCTCTCGCCCTGGGCCAAACTCAGCAAATGCATCAACTTCAAGAACCGAGTCTCGGCCACCTGCTAACCCTTTAGCACCGACTGACAGCTGGCTGAATGTGGATGCCATGCTCGACGTCAGACGTAACCGGCGACGGGCCATTAGCATGATTATGTCATAGACAGTGCCTCAACAAGTAATTACTACCCTACGGCTACGCATTCATGTGGATTTACAAAGCAAAATACGGGCTTTTAACACGTTTAGTTCGTGTACAGGCCAACGCGAATAATGCAATAGTTGTTACTGTATCATTGCCCGAGCGAGCATCAAAGTCGATCGTTTGGCGAGACATCGCCGAGTTGACTCATCGACGTAGACCGTAGCCACAAATTCCACGCCACACACGCAAAACCTTCCAATATTGAGCCGCTAATAAGCAAATCAAAACGCCACCTACCTCAAACCAGGCGTTTCTTGGGGGCTTTATAATCACACAGAACGAATTGGGCATTTAAAGAGGTATTTCGACGCCAAATTCGAGTACACTGATTATCTGATATTGTTTTGATACTCACACGCGACCAATAGATTAGTAGAACGATACGCCCACAGATGGAGGCAAACGCGAATCACGACTCGGGCACGTGAAATCCTGGTGACGTCATTTGGCGGGAACTATACTCAAAACATACTCACTATTGAATGCCAGTGGGTGTGATGGAGTCTCAAATTCCCACAATTTTTAGAATAAATAAACGAAATAAAATAAGCAAGATGGCTTACAATAAACGAAGGGTTGGCAGCCAGAAGGATTCGGCAGAAAACGGGAGGGTGGTCATATACATCAGTAGGAGGCTGGCCTAAAAAGTTTAGCTGAGAGGTTGACTTCCCAAATGGTGGGAGGTTGGTCCCATAAATAGGTGGGTGGTGGGATCATATTTGGCAAGTGTTTAAGTAAGGGTTCAGGTATATTTATCAACATCATAATCAAGATTGGCCAGGGTTTTTTCAAAGGGGTTCTTGTATTTGAAGTTATCATATCAGGTGGACAATATTTTGATGAATATCAGAATGATACACAACATGATCATATTAATCACATTACCTTAATTTATGTTTTTTCTCCCAAAATGTTTACAGAATGACAATGAGTGTCTTTTTGTGTTACCCTGAAAATTACAAATGTCTAAATAAGTTAATTGTGAATGCTGGGGATCGAGCTTACCTATATTGTACTCTGAAACTTGTCATGATTTTCATATTCATAATTATTATATCTATAACATCAATCAACTGTAGTCCTGCCTCCGAAGAGACTACCCAGACCTATACAACTATGACTTCACAAACTAGCCTACTTCCCTGACACTAGCTATACTAGGCTAGCCCAGACTAGGCAAACTGGAAAAAATTCTTTAACGCCAACAGTAAAAATAATAGTGCCATAATCAACAGAGAAATTGGAAAACAACTACAGAAAATACAATCTTGAGATGGTCTCAATGCTCAATCATGGACAAATATTGACCGTTCTTGAGGTAAGAAATATATCACGGATTCTAAGAAAAACTGAAAGACGTGTCAACAAGTGAGTAATCTAGCTGGTAAACAACTGTCTTTATGGATATTGCAACAGTGAATGTATTAGTATGACATTGTATTACATCTCGGTTGGTTAAAAATAATAACCATACAAAATGTGGTACTATGATGTTCTTACATCAACTTAAACATTTTTAAAAATACATGATTTAGTGATGAATTAAAATATGCTTGTTTTACAACATCTATAGAGACCTTTTTCCATTAATGACCGACAAACAAATCTTCGACTTTGAAGGTGAAATAAAACATCCACCTGATAATTTATTGTTTATCAAATTCCAATTTTATATCATTTACATCAGTGAATATACTTCAGCAAAATATTAAAACATGATATTATATTGTTTAGATGTACCTACTACAGCAATGTTACTTTGTGACTGATTTTTCTCGCTGCCTATTGGTTAACACATTAAGGAAAATTGCCTGTATGAAATCTTGCCATGTTCATGTGAGCTTTATACATAATATTTACTAAGGAAATTAAAACATATTATACATTTTGTTTTTATTTTTCAAAATTTTTAAATAAAAAACTCCAGCACATTGATTTACGATGTTGTGCTATGTGAATTTGTAGTAAAACGTTTGATATTTCCATGTTTCTTTAGGTTGGTAAATCTAGGGTAATATCAATAACACATCAGTAATAACATCAACACGTTATCAAGAATAACTTGTTTAAAAAATGAGTGGTGCAGTGGTTTAAACACAGCTGGTTTTAAAATGGTAACATGAACTGGAACATTCCTAGACAGCTCCAACCAGGGTAGAATTCTCTGGCAAGTTATCAAACAAGATAGCAACTTCAGAGGCTACAAAGCAAACACCATACCAACTTTCAAATGATTTTAATATGATATCAATATAATTGACTTCCATTGGTAGTCAAAATCTAAAAAACAGAACTGGAACTTGCCATCTCACAGTTGCATGGCAATTCCTGCATGAAACACAACTGGCCATAAGAAATCCTTCCCACCCCTGGTCCCTACAATGACATACCAGAGCCAGGCGTGACTGATAAAACTTAAAACCTCAACTCAACATCTTCCTTGGTTTTCCTAGACAACAGGAATAGTTGCTAAGCCAAGAAAGAAAAAGTAAACTGTCTTTTATGACCATGTGAATAACGCCTGCTGATATTCAAGACCATGGCACTAGATGTATCTTGATGAATGCGATTATGCTTACTATAAAGAAAGAAAACAAACTGTGTTTCTGGGAAGCATACAGCAAATGTCTGCACTTAGAACCATAAAGGTAACAGACTTTGTCTTACTGTGACATCATCTGTCATCACATCTCTGTTCCTGCGTTGTATTTCCAGGTATACAATAGGGATCACATAGAACCTTGAAGATTTGTCACATACACTGTCCTGCATCCTGCCATCATATCTCTGTTCCTGTGTTGTGCACACCAGACATCACATAGATCTATGCAGACTTGTCACAGACTGTCCTTCTGTGATGTCATCATATCTCTGTTCCTGTGTTGTGCACACCAGATGTCACATAGATCTATGCAGACTTGTCACAGACACTATCCTTCTGTGATGTCATAATATCTCTGTTCCTGTGTTGTGCACACCAGATGTCACATAGATCTATGCAGACTTGTCACAGACACTGTCCTTCTGTGATGTCATCATATCTCTGTTCCTGTGTTGTGCACACCAGACGTCACATAGATTCATGCAGACTTGTCACAGACACTGTCCTACTGTGATGTCATCATATCTTTATTCCTGTGTTGTGCACACCAGACGTCACATAGATCTATGCAGACTTGTCACAGACACTGTCCTACTGTGATGTCATCATATATTTATTCCTGTGTTGTGCACACCACACGTCACATAGATCCATGCAGACTTGTCACAGACACTGTCCTACTGTGATGTCATCATATCCCTGTTTCTGTGTTGTGCACACCAGATGTCACATAGATCTATGCAGACTTGTCACAGACACCGTCCTAGTGTTATGTCATCATATCTCTGTTCCTGTGTTGTGCACACCAGATGTCACATAGATCTATGCAGACTTGTCACAGACACCGTCCTAGTGTTATGTCATCATATCTCTGTTCCTGTGTTGTGCACACCAGATGTCACATAGATCCATGCAGACTTGTTACAGACACTGTCCTACTGTAATGTCATCATATCTCTGTTCCTTTGTTGTGCACATCAGACGTCACATAGATCTATGCAGACTTGTCACAGACACTGTCCTTCTGTGATGTCATCATATCTCTGTTCCTGTGTTGTGCACACCAGACGTCACATAGATCTATGCAGACTTGTCACAGACACTGTCCTTCTGTGATGTCATAATATCTCTGTTCCTGTGTTGTGCACACCAGACGTCACATAGATCTATGCAGACTTGTCACAGACACTGTCCTGTGATGTCATCATATCTCTGTTCCTGTGTTGTGCACACCAGATGTCACATAGATCTATGCAGACTTGTCACAGACACTGTCCTTCTGTGATGTCATCATATCTCTGTTCCTGTGTTGTGCACACCAGACGTCACATAGATCCATGCAGACTTGTCACAGACACTGTCCTACTGTGATGTCATCATATCTCTGTTCCTGTGTTGTGCACACCAGACGTCACATAGATCCATGCAGACTTGTCACAGACACCGTCCTACTGTGATGTCATCATATCTCTGTTCCTGTATTGTGCACACCATACGTCACATAGATCTATGCAGACTTGTCACAGACACTGTCCTACTGTGATGTCATCATATCTCTGTTCCTGTATATACACCTGACGTAACAGAAGAACCAAGTAGACCTGTCACAGAAACTCTGACTGCGTTCTGCTGTCTTATCTCTGTTCCTGTACTAAACACACATCAGACATCACACAGAACCATAAAGACCCATCACAGACACCATCCTACTGCGTCTTCCTGTCATTTCTCTGTCACTGTAGCCATAGGAGCGATCAGGATGGGACGTCGACCTGACTCAGACGGACGATGTACTCGAGCAGATACATCTGGATGCGGATCTCCTGAGGGTTGTTGGTGACGTAGAAGCCAGGCACTCCCGCCTTCTCCAGCATCACCTGCTGGTCCATCACCTTTTGGTCCAACTCCAGGATAATCTTCATGTCCTTCCTCTTTACCTCGTCTTCACAACGCTTCTCGAATGCCTGGTGACGAAAACATGCAACTGTAATCAGGGATTTAGCACAAAGTCAACTGGATCAAAACCTTATGTTTTAAACTCACGACCCTCAGGAAGATAACATGTATATTTTATTAGGTTATTGTGAATAAAGAATGTTTATTATTGCTATAAAATATTATTCCACAAATAATCCTGGAAGAACATGAAAATCCCCAAGATTTAGGTGATCGTAAAAATATAACATAAATGTCATTGTCTCCTCTCAAATAATTATATAACAAATTCAATTACACACTATATTAAAAAGGAAGCCTGAAACAAAGTGTGCTTCTTTCAACAACTATAGTAATAATAATTAACATCCAGTGCAGTTGACTGTAATTTGCAGAATGTATGGTATCATGCCACTTGGGTTGTCATTATAAATTGTTTAGTTGCTGTGTTAAACAGTATACTGATCTGCCCAGTGGTTAATTGCCAAAATGTCTATTGAGCTAAACACAAATACAAACTGTGTGAATCATCCCTACGCTCAACAATCACAGTTTAGCAGTGAAATGTTACTGTGTAGAAAGGAAGCCTTACAGCGAGGTCGCGCTTGATCTGTGCGTTCACATAGGCGAGGTTGTGTGGTTTGCCCTGACACTTCTGTAGTTCATCTTTGTGCCTCTTCAACATCTCCTGTTTCTTGGCTGTGGCAACAAACAAACACTGGCTTATATTTAGACTCTCACAAACCAATCATTGTAAACATGTACTACTTAAATAGTTACACATGTACTGTCCTTATTATATTAATGATGCACAATGGTTTCATAAGTTGGCAAAGTCCAAAATGACGCTACACATTTAGTATTGGTTCAACCACCTGGGGTGATCTACCCCCCACCAATATTTCATGTGGGACTTTTGTGATTGTTATTACCCAAAGCTACCATTATTGTCAACGCAACATCTTTCACTCACTAGGAGGCACCACTGTAGTCAGTGATTATCGGGGACTCTGCGAACTTGTACAACACCCCTTTAAATTACTAGGGAGTGGGTCACAGAGGGGGTGAAAGAGCGAGGCAACAAAGAAAGGGACAGACCACATCTAAGATGGAAAGATTGCAATAAGAGGGGTGTATGGATGACAAGAGGAGGAAAACAGCTGATGACAGCGAGAAGTGGGAAGGGTTAACAGCTAATTCACGAAATGAAAAATTTGAGTACAATACAACATTTGCCACATGATGCTTGCTAGATGAGATGCAGTTTGTGAACAAACAGGAAAGGACTGTCTGAGATATAGGTAAGTAGAACAAAAGCGAAGGATATCACTGGTTGGTTGGCAAGTCAGAAGATGTTCAATGTCACGTTTGTTTTCCTGTTTATCTGCCAGGATAGAACAGGGTTGATAAACAAAGCATCACCCCGTTTCATGAGGGTGAGCCAGAACACGTTTGGTGTTTTTTCCAATAACATATTTTTTTAATACTTTTCGTTTGCATTAATAAAATAATTTTGAAATCAAAATAAATCATGCCAAGATAGGCCCGATTTTGTGAAAAAGAAATTATTGAATTCCATTTAGACTGAATGTCATACTACATGCATGATGCAACCTATATTAATGACTACTGTCTGATAGTACCTTCAATCAGAAATAAGTGTTCCCAATTATCCCATCCTGTCCACTCATCTTGTCAATGAAAAGTATTATATGTTCACACAATCTCATATATATTGTTAGTTCCATTTATTATTGTCTCTTATACTTTGAATTTTATCTCTTACAAAATTTCTATTGTGTGTAATAGTTTGTTTACGATGGAGTGAGCTTTCACACAATAGGCATAAAACATGCTCAAACAAAAAAAGAATGGTGTACGTGGTCATATATTGTTTCCATTCAAGAAAATATATTAGAAAAAGTATAATAAATAAATATATAAAATTAACAATGCTACTAAAATACCTACCTCGCTGTTGACATAAATTGGATGACTATCGACCCAGACATCCTAGAATAAATCAGTTGAATCTAGAATTATAACCTTAACCAACGCATCACCATGACAACTGACCTTTGTTTTCGTTGATGAGTCTGATTCGCTGGTTGAACAAGTTGCGCTCCTCAAGCTGTTGAACTTCCTTCAGACTGTTGACAATCTCAAAGACTGTGCCATCCAGCAGGGCATTTGCCAAACTACACAGCAGGTCATAGGGCAGTCGCTGCTGGTACTTGCTGCAAGCATGCGCACACAAAATACTTGTCAGTTCTTACTCAGTGCTGTATACAGTCCAAGGGCTTAGTCAGAGTTTTTAAAACAGGCATTTGACTGGCCAAAACTGGAAAAAAACAGATGGAATTTAGAGGAGGCCAGCTGACCACAATATTAAGTAATAGTTCCAAGTCTAGGGGCCCACATTAATGACTATCATTGACACAACTGGTATTGAAACAAATTGAATGGATTAGTATTAATTAAATAAATGACACTGGTTAGTCACTGAAAAAATTAAACTGGCCAGTGGCCAATAATTAACGTGAACGGCTTCCTCGCAAGGCAGTAAATATAGATAAATAGGAATTGAACTGGACTTGATAAAACTCCATAATCATTAACAAGGCCCTTTTAACTATTTGTCTTACAAATATCTTAGACGATCTTGGAAAGTTCCATATTAGAAAAGTTGGAACATTAGGTAAATAATGTGTTTCCTGTAGACGTTGTACCTTGTATTTAAAGTTGTGCATGCACTGCAATATTGAGCATATCTTGAGTAAATCCACAAACAGATAAGAAGTTAGCTAGAGAGCAGCTACCAAGTAGGATATCCTTGGACTAGCATATCACAACATGATCAACATCCCAATATTGTAGCTGCAATGTGGGGAAATAAATATTGACAAAAGGACCGGACATGCTTAGTTATAATGATAATCCATTATGGGCATCAATGATAAGATATGGTGCTGCGATACAGTTCTCACAAATCAGATTATCAACAATGCAAGTACAATATGGGTCGTCATTGGTCAACATTATACAAGTGAAAATGTAATCATCCAGTACAGCCATACCTAATGAGAAGAAATGTTCAATACAACATTTCAAATGCCAAAAATTAGGACTAAAATGTATAACTGATATGACGGAACCATTGTATTATTACTGGTATCAGTGTATACCTTACATGTAGCACTGGCATAGGTATGTCTAATGTAGGTTGTATACTGTGTGTGAGATGTCTAATGTAAGATGTTTAATAAAGGTGAAATGTTTAAAGTAAGATACATGTCTAATTGTCTATTAAGATGTATAATATAAAATGATTAATACGTCAAGAGAAGGATTTCTAATGTAAGAGGGCAAATGTAAGTTTGACTAACTGTAAGATGTCTAGATACATAAAATGGATAATATAAGATAAATAATATAAAGTATAAAATAACAGCTTTAATATCAAACATATTATGTAATACTGTGTTATACAGTAATAATAACATGTCTAATATAAAATGACTAATACAATGTAAGACGTCTAATATAAAACACTGGATGTAAGGTGTCTAATATAAGATGTATGTTTAAATAGGAAACGTCTAATGTAAGACATCCTACCCTGGTAGTTCACGAGCCATGTTCTGCAGCTCGCGCAGGTAGAAATAATGTCGTTTCTGCTGTTGTTCCTTCCAAGCAAGGTCGAGGCGGTCAGATGACCCCGATGGAGAAATATCTGGAGGGCCATTATACATCGCCACGAACACTAATGTGAAACAAAATTATTTGTTACATTACCGATTGATAAAATGACAGTGACACAGCTTGAAATAAATTTGCTACAACGTTTGTGATTCATACTGAATGTAAATAACTACTTTGTGATGGGCTAAATGAAGTGGGGAGGCAGCATTAGAGTAAGTTAACTTTATATAAAATAAAAACACTGTACAACAGAATTTATGTAAATAATTAATCAGGTAATAAAAGGTCACTCGGTTTGCCACCAGTGTAACATTTTATGACAATTGTTATGATATTAAAAATAAACTTGTGTTAAGGCCAGACACGGCAGGTAGATATGATTATTTTGTAATTTGTGCAAACAGTTCAATTTTGTCTGCCCAATGCATGAAATGGGTCATATTGAGTAATATATATATTGACATTTTTTCAGCCAGACCCACCGTTTCCATGGTAACAAACAAAATGGCCACCATTTTGAGCAAATATTGGCAAATGTTGAAACACTGCCATTTTTATTGAATCCATATATAGTTATAATTCTTGCAAATCCATGTTCTCTATATATTCTATTGTAAAATGATCAGAGCATTTTTTTTATATATTTTTTTTAAATACCCAATTTTTTTTTGTTTTTTGGCAACAAATATGGCTATATCTTTCAAACTATTCATGATTTTTAAAATTTTCAGTATTTGTTGTCAAAAAACACCACTTCATCTGGGGTGTCTGGCCTTAACTTACAGCATCATTTTATTAGTTTTATTTTAATGTTTCCTATCAACCAGTGTTTAATTTTGTATGAATAAGGCTGAGCATAAAATGACAGATACCACTAGTATGGCCATGCAGACCAACTCTGTGAAAGACTCATCAGTCTTATTTCAGTCTTTAATTATACAACTTTATAACCATATATAAGCTTATAATCATCTATAATCATAGATGGGGTAAGACCACATTAAGGATTCATCCACCTTTAACCAGTTAGAGTGCCCTTGAAAATATAGTTTTGGTGTGTGTGGATTTTTTTGAGCACTTTTACATCGGACATGTTGGTCCAGTGAATACTGAATGTAGTATTGCATTAGATCTCTCACGAGGTAGCAATAAATATGCGCTAGTCGCTTGTGTATTCGCATGGTGGCTATATTTTGTAGAACACACCTGGGTGACTCCATTATGAGAAAGACGGACAAGACACTGAGCGAGGGGAAGGATGTCGTTGTTTGTTTACCGGGGGCTAGGATTGAACATGTAACTGACAGGGTAGAGAAGGTATTGGGACATGGCAAGGGGGGGTCTATACTGATACATGTAGGAACAAATAATGCAGACAGGGAGGGAACAACTGCGATAGTACAGAAGTATAGACAGTTAGTGAGGAAGCTAAAGAAGATGAGAGTCGAACAGGTTATTTTGTCAGGAATTTTGCCAGTAATGGGAGGAAGGGGGGCAACGTATAGAAACTGCAAGAGGATGGCGATCAATGCACTAGCTGAGCAGATGTGTGAAGAAGAGGGGGTGGGATTCACAGATTTATGGGGATACTTTGTTGGGAGGGAAGATATGTACATGAGAGATGGCCTCCATCTTAGTTGAAAGGGGGCAGCAGTTTTCTCAGAGAATCTGCTGCAATCTGTTGACAGTGGGACAGGTTGCATCTATTTAAACTAGATTCACAGGGGGGACTCACAGAAAAGCCTGGAAATGGAGGCATAGACAAAGACAGCACAAATAAATCAGCAAATAACAGTCTGGAAAACTCTTCTGAAGCTGGATATAAATGTGTTTGTTTAAATGCAAGGAGTATAGTAAACAAAAGAAATGAACTAAACATTATGGTAGAAGATATTGACCCTCATATAATAGGTATAACCGAATCCTGGACCACCACCGATATATCAGATGCTGAATTGGGACTGACAGGATATGTAATGTTTAGAAAAGATAGAATAGGAAGAAAGGGAGGTGGAGTTATTTTATATATTAAAGCATCTATTCAGGCTTATGAAATAAAATTAGAAAGAGAAGCAGATTGCGAAGAAGCTGTTTTGTGTAACATAGTTACAGGAAACTCAACGTTAACGGTTGGGTTAGTTTATCGAAGTCCAAACATAAGCATAGAAGAGAATGAAAAAATACAAAACGCTATAGGGAAGTAAGCAAACGGGACTGTATTGTTATGGGGGATTTTAACCATGGGCATATACAATGGAAATCTCTACAGAGTATGGGGAGAGAGGACCACAAGTTTTTAGTTTTAGTTCAAGATACATTCCTTTCTCAACATGTGCTAGAACCAACCAGGGGTGAGAATGTGTTAGACATAGTTTTGTCCTCACAGAATGAATTAGTTGACAATGTCAAGATATGTGAGCCACTGGGGAGTAGCGATCACAACCAGATACATTTTACAATCAAAGTAAAATCAGAAAGGAATAGTAAAAAGGAGTATAGGAGAAATTTCCCCAAAGGAAGGTATAAGGACATGAGGAAATATTTAGCAAAGATAGACTGGAATAAGACACTGAAAAATAAGACGGCAACGGAATGCTGGAATATATTAAAGAGTGAAATTAAGTGCATAGTCGATAAATTTGTACCCTTCAAAAAACAAGGAAAACGGTCCAAAAAGAAACACTTATCGAAAGAAGCCATTAGCAGACCTGCCTACCCCAAAAACTTCCTGTCAGTAATCCATCTTCAGATTTACACTGATTTTCATGAATATAGGCCTGCTGTCAGTAATAGATCAGAGCCGTGTCATATATTCTCACGAAAAGAACACCACTGTCAATAACACTTAATACTGTGACTATGACGATAGTTGCACCCAAAACATAATTGTCTTTAATAAACTATGAGGTGTTTTTACGCGTTCAGTTGACAAGGTAAGGTAGATGTCCATGACCAGCATTGATGGAAATCAAACGAGAAGAAGCGTAACTGTGATGAAAATGAGTCTATACACATTATAATTCTGATTTCATGTAAATTTCAAAAACAGTATGCTGATTACAAAAAATTGATAAAATTATAACAATGCGTCACGTCACTGTCTATTTGTGGTGTCATTAGGATTAATATTGGTAGCCGGTATACCTAGGGACAGGCTATAGACTACACAGTATAGTAGCTTGACTAGAACAAAGAAAACACAAAGTCATACCGGGGGACGGCAAAACCATTACGTTATGCTAGTCATCGACATCGTCTAGTCTACTCAACTCTAGTATATAAGCCTATCCCTATATTATAGGCTGTAAATGATACATATTTGTCATAACGCTGTTTCCTATTGGTCAGATTATGACCAGAAGCAGCGAATGAAAAACCATGTCACAACAAGCAGTGTATATATGTTGCCACCTGTTGAATAAACTGAAGCTAAATTTGAGGAGCACGGAAGTGATTGACGATCATTGTGACAACGAAAGAATCCGTAATAATTTCATCCCTCGCCATAATACCGTAATTTGAGGTGTATTTCCGGAATGATTCCGGACAATGCGGAATAGTAGGCAGGTCTGCATTAGAAAAATTAAGTATAAACAAATGATGTCATATAGATGTACTGGAATTGATGAAGACTACAACAGTTATAAAGAAGCACTTAACCAAGCTACAGCTGAAATTAGAAATTCAAAGAGAAGCTATGAACAACAATTAGCTAGTAATATAAAACATGACAGCAAGAGTTTTTATGCGTATGTTCGAAGCAAACAGAAAGTTCAAAATAAGGTCGGTCCTCTAGAAAATAGTGCTGGAAATATAATATCAGAGGGATTCATAATGGCAGAAGACCTGAATGAGTACTTTAGTTCAGTGTTTACCAGGGAAGATATTAGTTCACTGTCAATACCAGAGGCTAAGTTCAAGGGGGCAGATTCAGACTATTTAGGACAATTAATTGTAACCACGGAAATGGTAGCTAAGAAAATAAGGGCTATGAAGGATAATAAATCGCCTGGAGTGGATGCTATTCCACCCAAACTACTATTGGAAATTGTAGAACAAATTAGCATACCACTTGCAACAGTTTTCAACTTGTCATTAGAAGAGGGAGTGGTTCCTTTAGAATGGAAAGAAGCAAACATTATACCGTTATTCAAAAAAGGTTCGAGAAACAAGTCAGAGAACTATAGACCAGTGAGTTTAACATCAGTGGTTTGTAAATTATTAGAAAGACTAATTAAAGATCACATGGTGGATTTTCTTGTTAAACAAAACTTGATAAACCCATCTCAACATGGTTTTTTTAAAGCGAGGTCATG
Organism: Escarpia spicata; assembly: GCA_963995525.1. Classification (NCBI taxonomy): domain Eukaryota; kingdom Metazoa; phylum Annelida; class Polychaeta; order Sabellida; family Siboglinidae; genus Escarpia; species Escarpia spicata. Next base: position 27,949,994 of record OZ023218.1, read on the forward strand.
CTTAACAAATATGTTGTTTTTTGGAAGACATCACTAAGTGGGTAAATGAGGGATCACCAGTAGATATCATCTACTTAGATTTTCAAAAAGCTTTTGACAAAGTACCACATCAAAGATTACTGCTTAAACTAAAGGCCCATGGCATAGGAAATGGTATAATAAACTGGATAGAACAATGGCTGATTGACAGAAGACAACGTGTAGTAGTTGATGGGAGGCTTCAAACTGAAAATCGGTATTGAGTGGGGTACCACAGGGATCCGTATTAGGTCCTATATTATTCTTAATATATATCAACGATTTGGATGATGAAATAACAAGCAAGGTGTTGAAATTTGCGGATGATACAAAAGTATTTAGAAGGATTAAAAGTGATGGAGATAGACAGCATTTACAAGATGATCTTGACAGGTTGATCAAATGGTCTGAAAAGTGGCAAATGCTGTTCAATTTTGGGAAATGTAAATGCCTCCACACAGGACATGGGAATGAAGAAGTAGAATATACAATGGGGGGTACTGTACTAAGTACTACTGTAAAAGAAAGGACTTAGGGTTAACCATTAGTGCTGATATGAAGATTTCAGAGCAGTGCGGAATTGCAGCTTCAAAGAGAAATCAAATCCTTGGATTAATTAAGTGAAACATAACGTATAAGGAAAAAGAGCTAATAATACCGCTGTACAAAACAATAGTTAGGCCTCATTTAGAATATTGTATTCAAGCGTGTAGGCCATATCGCAGGAAGGACATAGATATGCTAGAAAGAGTGCAGAGGAGAGCAACTAAAATGATACCAAATCTGAGGGATCTTAGTTACGAAATACGCCTAAAAAAATGCGGTTTAACAACACTAGAGACCAGGAGATTGAGAGGAGATCAGATAGAAGTGTTTAAAATATTGAAGGGTTATGAAAATATTGATAGAAATATGTTTTTCTCAGTTAAAAAAGATAGAAGGACTAGAGGACATGAGGAGCAGAGTAAATTGGATATAAGAAAATTTTCATTTTCACAAAGGACTGTAAATGAATGGAACAAATTACCTGCTGATTGTGTGGGTGCTAGTAGCGTGAATGTTTAAAAATAAAATTGACACATACCTCAGACGGGCGGGATACACATAGATAAAAGGGTCGGACTCTCGATAAACCAAAGGGCTTCCTTGTCCACCTGCCACCTATAGTTAATTCTCTGGGTGGCAATCTTGTTAAATCTTGTTAATATTTCAAAATCCATCACCAGATTGGGGTGAAATTGAGGGGTATCACATTTGGGTGGATTTTTCTGAAAAAAGAGGTATGATAATTTCATGAATTTTCCATAGCACTTGTGGAGGTTAAATATGGTGTGAAATTTTCAAGAAAACTTAGATAAATTTTGCAGGAAATTAAGGAAATGTTATAATGGCCACCTAGGCTATGCCTATGACTAGTATGAGTACGACTATGTGGTAAGTCCAAGTAGTAAGTCTAACTCTGAGTATATAAAATCTAATCTAATGTGCCATTATGTGGTCTTCATCATCATCATCATATACGGAACTTGAAGGCTACTGCCTGTTTTTGTCCCGGTCAAAACTGTTGCACTGTGTAACCGAATCTTCTTTTCAGACTTGGGTTTGTTGACGTATCATTTATTCTAAGCCTAAGGGAGGATATAGCAGTGTTTAGTCCAGTGCTTGTCAAGTCTGTTTTTGAAGCAGTTTAGAGAAGGGCTAGCGATGACGTTTTCAGGTAGTGAGTTCCAATCGTCTACAATTCTGGAACTGAAGGATTTTTTTAGCTGAGTGTTTGCTCTTTTCTTGAATAGTTTTTGACTGTGCCCTCTGGTGTTCAAAGTCGCAGGGGCAGTGAAGAAGAGGGTTTGATCCACACGATCAATTTGGTGTTTTATCTTGTATATTTGTATCATGTCGCCACATCGTCTTCTGTGATGGAGTGATGGTAGATTGAGTGCCTTCAGATGGTCTTCGTATGGCTGTCTTTCAATAATGGCACTAGTTTTGTAGCTTGGTGTTGGATTTTTTAGATTTCATAACAGTCCCTCTTCGTATGTGGTGCCCAGATAACATTTCCGTATTCGAGGTGGGGACGGACCATTGTTTTGAACAGTGTTGGAATGGTTGTTATGTCCAGGCATGTAAATGTTTTTCGAATCAGTCCTAGCATCCGTGTCGATTTGTTGATAGCACTCTTAACGTGGGCTCGGAACATCATGTCCTGGTCTACTTTGACTCCCAGATCTTTCTCAACTTCAGTGGCTGTCATTTTTATGTTGTTCATGGTGTACAGTAGTTTCTGGTTCTTATTCCCCAGGTTAAGGACTTTACACTTCGCTTCGTTGAAATTTAGCTGCCACTTGGTTGACAAGTTATTGAGTTTGTTCAGATCTTCTTGTAGTTTGTCTAGATCTGTATGGTTTGTGACTTCTCTGAATATATTTGTGTCATCTGCGAGTGGTAGTGCTGTCTATCTCAGCAGGAAGGTCATTTATGAAGATGACAAAGAGTCAAGACACTGCCTCAGTCCGTGACGATTTTCCATTGACAATAACCCGCTGTTTTCGGTCTAAGAGAAAATCTTCTATCCATTTGTGGACTTGTCCACTGATGCCATATGCCTCCAGCTTTCTTAGACTTAGTCTTAGATTACTTAGAAGTCTGCGATGGGGGACCGAGTCAAACGCCGTCTTACCCCGACAATATTTTGTAGGCCTTATTACAGTACTGCCCTAGGACAAGACTAGACTTGCCAAGAGAATAAGACGGCAAGAGAACGTAATGTAAATTGTAATGACAGACAGTGTCACCGAAAGTGAGAATACGTAGAACATAATTCTTGCTGTCACTTAATATCGCTCAATTGTTGCTTAGACTGTTTAAATATTTTTTCACTGAAGTCAAAACGTTTAATTTGGACTAATATACCTACCACGTTGGAACTACGTGGAACTAAATGAATTGATCTTGTGGAGAAACATATTTTTGTTAATGATATAAAGAAAAAACCAGTATGTATCTGAACGATAAACAATAAATTGAATGGTAGTCTCGTTTAACCGACTCTCGTCTGGCTGCGTGACTTCGCTAGAACGATAGTCTGGCTCTGAATAGCCTTTCTGAATATTATCCGCTAGATGGCAACACTGGTATACACATGGATTAAAGCGTCATCAATTTATAAAGTTATTATGTGGCGTATTGTCAGGATTTGCCGTGTATTAATAATTAGTAGTCTCGCTTAACCGACTCTCGCCTGGCTGCGTGACTTCGCCAGGAACATAGTCTGGCTCAGAATCGCGTTTTGACTGCTCACTGCTAGTTAGCACGTCTATCCCCAGAATGTTTATAATAGTATGTATGTTTTCGATAACGAAATAAAATTACGAAATAGTGCCCGAAATAGTATTATACAAAATAAAATGAATCTTGAAATAGTGCCCGAAATAGTATTATACAAAATAAAATGAATCTTAAACTAAATGAACACACACAAAAGTGTCTTGTACTTTGTGGGATTCGAACCGAGGACGCTGAAAATAGCAGCTTGACACGCTACCGAATTATCCACCAAGCATCAGCAAGTATTGGTTGTACTTTGGCGACTACATATATTAGTTAGCAGTCCGATCGTTGCGCGAGACATCTATTGCACTTTGTTTAGTTAAATTTGTCCTTGCTTGGTATTTATATCATGCTTATTCACACTTAGTCTGTTGTTTCTGCTCGAGCATAAGCAAAGAAAGTCAACCGTGAGAGCTGACCCAATTGAATATGCATGTGATTAAAAAGCACTAAACTACGAAAATAGTTTATGTCGGTTTAGTTTGTGTGTGACATGCTTCAATATAAGTTTAATGTTTAATAGTTATTATAATATAATATTATATGATAAAAGTGTATCCTTATTTAATTTGTTATTTCATAGGTGGCCTGAGAGCCAATCATCGTCTTTACCCGAATCTGGGGTAAAGTCCCTACCGGTAACAATGGCTGGAGCTCTATAATCCATGCCCTAGTGAGAGGCCAAGCGAACGCAATGATTACGCAGGCGACCGCCCTCATGTATCTACTAATAGTTTCTACCATGTCCGCTAGAGTGCACCGTAGTAACTCGTGTGGTTAGTTCTGTGGTAACCAACATGCTCGCTACGGTTAATTTTTCTTACTGTGTTCGTTACATAGAGTCACAGTGTTGCCTTTTTTTGGTACACATCCTTCAACCTGGTCCATGACGGGGGCTAGATCTTCCGGTGTGCGCGGGTTGTCCAGTAGCCGAAGGCACAGGAAGTAAGGGCAGACCCTGTTGGTAGGGATTCAGCTGGCTATACAATAATAATTAAAATAATTATTATACTTTATTTATACACTCATATCCAGAGTAGGACTCTGTTCAAGGCTGTTGACAACTAATAGATACTAAAAAGTAGACAACAGAATTAAACGTATAAAAAGACTAGAACAGCATTACATTAAAAAAAATGTAATAAACATACCTGAGGGCTAAACTAAAAGTACCAAGACATACATAAAAATAATAAATAAATAAATAGACAATAAAATATTAAAATGAATAAATTATTTAAAATAATAGGCTAGTTAAGCTAATTAAACGTATAAAAAGCTAGAACTACATTAAAAATATAAAATGTACTAAACAAACCTAAGCTAAAATATGAAGACCTACATAACAGATAATAATAGTAATAACTAAATAAGTAGACAATAAAATATTAATGAGTAAATAATAAAATAATAAGCTAGTATAATAATAGAAAATAATAGTAATAACAATTACTACGATGTGGAGAGTGAATGGTATAGAGAACTAGACATTAAAAGCAAGCTTGAAATAATGAGTCTTAAGACGAGCTATAAATGTGTCCATATACTGGATTATTTATACATAGATTCTCAGGTAGCGCGTTCAATATCTTGTAATGACAGATGATGTTTCGTGCAGTGGTGTTTTCCACTTTTCCATTTTCTCTGGTGTTGCTGAACGACGAGTTCACCAGTTGCGTGTAATTTAGGAACCTTTTCAGCGACTGATGGTTGTGCAGTTGATGTTTTGTGTCTGACACCTGTCTTGATGTTTATGTGCGACCAGCAACACTCCGCCTGGTGTGTTCACGAACAGTGTGGCATTGACTATCTTTATCTTGTAGTAGGGGTTGGCGCCGCCAGCCATTAGCGCGAACGTATCCTTGTTGCGCACCAGACGTATCTTGACCTTGACTGATCCATCCACTCACCCACCCTCGCAATTACTCATGTACTCACCCGCCCGCCCGCCCGCCCGCCCGCCCGCCCGCCCGCCCGCCCGCCCGCCCGCCCGCCGGCCCGCCGGCCCGCCCGCCCGCACACCCGCCAGTCGCACGGTAGCTGTCAGCTCTGTCATGCGCCAGACAGGGAAGTACTCGCCCGTTTTTGCCCCCCATGAAAAATCCTCACTCACTCACTCACTCACTCACTCACTCACTCACTCACTCACTCACTCACTCACTCACTCACTCACTCACTCACTCACTCACTCACTCACTCACTCACTCACTCACTCACTCACTCACTCACTCACTCACTCACTCACTCACTCACTCACTCACTCACTCACTCACTCACTCACTCACTCACTCACTCACTCACTCACTCACTCACTCACTCACTCACTCACTCACTCACTCACTCACTCACTCACTCACTCACTCACTCACTCACTCACTCACTCACTCACTCACTCACTCACTCACTCACTCACTCACTCACTCACTCACTCACTCACTCACTCACTCACTCACTCACTCACTCACTCACTCACTCACTCACTCACTCACTCACTCACTCACTCACTCACTCACTCACTCACTCACTCACTCACTCACTCACTCACTCACTCACTCACTCACTCACTCACTCACTCACTCACTCACTCACTCACTCACTCACTCACTCACTCACTCACTCACTCACTCACTCACTCACTCACTCACTCACTCACTCACTCACTCACTCACTCACTCACTCACTCACTCACTCACTCACTCACTCACTCACTCACTCACTCACTCACTCACTCACTCACTCACTCACTCACTCACTCACTCACTCACTCACTCACTCACTCACTCACTCACTCACTCACTCACTCACTCACTCACTCACTCACTCACTCACTCACTCACTCACTCACTCACTCACTCACTCACTCACTCACTCACTCACTCACTCACTCACTCACTCACTCACTCACTCACTCACTCACTCACTCACTCACTCACTCACTCACTCACTCACTCACTCACTCACTCACTCACTCACTCACTCACTCACTCACTCACTCACTCACTCACTCACTCACTCACTCACTCACTCACTCACTCACTCACTCACTCACTCATGCACACACCGATGGGGGGCACACGTCATTACTCTAAGCCCGGACAAAGCTGTCTCGAATGACAACAGACCCGTGTCCAATCTACCCTACTTATCCAAGACAATAGAATGTGTCGTTGCCGCGAAACTGTCGGCTCACTTGGCAGAGCACAATCTCAGCGAGCCCTACCAGTTGGCGTACAAGCCCAATCACAGCATTGAGACGGCCCTAGTAGTTTAGTAGGTTAATCAGCGTAGGTCGTTGGCGCGGCGCGGTGGAAGTGGAAGGTCAAAGGTCAAATATCTAGGTCAAGGACAAAGGTCAAGTGGCGCCACCTGGAGGATAGGTCACGAGCTAAAAATAGCGCCACCTGGCGGACACACTATGAGCCGCAAATAGCGCCACCTAGCGGATATGTAGTTAATCACAATTGACGCCACCTGGTGGACAAGTGGTGAAATATTTACATGGGCACTGCCTAAATTCGAGCTTCTTAGTTTTTACAAATACCGCCACCTGGCGGAATTTTGATGAACTAAATATATGGAATAAATTCGTGCTTATCTTATTTTTTGTTAAAATGGCGTCCCCTGACGGATATACCATGAACTACAAATACCATCCCTTGCGGATAAGTCATGAACTAAATATCTAGGCCAAAGTTCTAGGCATATAGTTTGAGAGCTATTTTGAGAGCTCCTTACTTTGAGAGGTTGTTTGAAAGCTACTTTGAGAGGTAGTTTGAGAACTACTTTGAGAACTCTTTACTTTGTGAGGTAGTTTGAGAGCTACTTCGAGAGGTAGTTTGAGAGCTACTCTGAGAGGTAGTTTGAGAGCTACTTTGAGAGCTCTTTACTTTGCGAGGTAGTTTGAGAGCTACTTAGTGAGGTAGTTTGAGAGTTACTTTGAGAGCTCTTTACTTTAAGAGCTACTTTGATAGGTAGTTTGAGAGTTACTTTATAATCTGCGGTCCGTGCTTGTGTACTTTCTACTCCGAGGTCCGTGATCTTTCGGCACGCACACGTGACCTTTACGTTCAAAGTGTTCCTATATAAGGCCGTGGAGACGATCTGCCTAAATTCGTATCTTAGTTTTGATAAATGGCGCCCCCTGGTGGATAAATCATGAACTACAAATACCATCCCTGACGGATAAGTTGTGAACTACATATATGTGTACTGCCTAAATTGGTGCGTCTTATTTATGAAAATTGACGCACTTTGGTGGAAAGGTTACAAATTGAAAGAAAAGTACATCCCCTGACGGATGTCAATGAACTAAATATAAATATTGCTCAAATTCGTGTCTCTTGTTTCTTTCGTGAACTACATATTGGAAAATAGCGACCCCTGACCGAATTTTCATGAACTACAAACATCATCCCCTAGCGGGACAAGTGGTGAACCACATATGAGTACTGCTTAAAGTCGTGTCTCTTGTTTCTTTTTTCTCTTTTTACTCTAAACTGCCCTGTTTAATGACGTCTTGTCCGTTGTCTCGTCTCTTGTCTCGTCCGTACTCTCATGTGATGTCTCATCTGTAGTCTCGTGCAATGTGTGGTTCTATCAAGTCCTACCAACTCGAACAAATTGCATGAGTGCGTGAGTAGTTTAGTTCTTGTCACTCGTTGGTCTAAGTGTTTCGTTTGTCCGACAAGTTCGGTTCTTTTCCCTCGTTGGTCTAGGTGTTTCGTTTGTCCTATGTTTTCTATCTCTATGTATGTATCTATGTATTATGTATGTATCTATACCTGTCCCTATGATCATTGCCCTTGATATCCTTGATGTTGACAATACGGATAGTCTCTTTAGTTGTGCAGTGTAAGGCTATTAGTAAGGTTCCCAACGTATGCTTTGCATTACACTATGAAAAAGCCACAAGATGAGGTTTGCACAGTTTATTCGTGAACAACACAAACGCATTTACAGGTCACCTCCAATAAGTGCAAGAATGAGAGACTGAACATTGACCAAGGCGCCCCGTCGTGTGAAATGGGTCTTACATAGCGGTCAGGTCAACGGAATCATGGTCGGTAGCAACCGTTCCAACCATACACATGGCTGTGCCAACTACCTTGACAGCTGAAGGTACTGCCACACACGCAACAGGCATAACGAGGCAACAACTTTCGACGGTTCGTCGGAGGTGACGACGTCGGGTTAATGGTTGGATTGATTGACGGAGCTGATGACAGAGACGAAATTGGTTTGGTCGTCGAATAGGTCGTCGGACTGGTCGATGGCCATTGGTAGAGTGGTTCGGTGGTCGGATGAGGATGTTTCTTTTTGAGTACAACGGTTATGGTGGTCGGTTGACAGAGGGTGACTGTGGTCGGTTGCCAGTTGCCGCGACATGTGGAGAAAAAACAGAAGTAGCGACGGCTGCAGCAATGCGCTCGTTTTCTTGTCGCTGAAACATTGACGAGATGAGCTTAATAATGAATGGTCAACTTATATATATAAGAAAACAAAATTTATTTTGAAAATGTTCTGACAAAATGACATGAATACTATTTGAACACTGTGAGAAGTTGAAGCTTGCTATTTTCTCTTCAAGTTGTTGGTTACGTTGCCGCTGTTTATCTTACTTCCTTTGGCAGCAGCCCTGCTTCACATGAGCGGGCCAATTCCCTTTATATTTGAAGGTACTGCCCACATACAGCAACTATAACGAGGCAAAAGCTTCCAACCCTTCGTCGGAGGTGACGATGTCAGGTTGATGGTTGGGCTGTTTGACGGAGCTGATGACAGAGACGAAATTGGTTTGGTCGTCGAACTCGTCGTTGAACTGGTCGTTGGCTGATGGTCCAGTGGGTCCGTGGATGGATCAGGATGTCTCTTCGGTAGCAAACTCTCTTGTCGGATGTTATCACTAGTCATGTTGTTCATCTTCCAAAATATAAGATATAATGACCACATAAAACAGACGTTGGCCTTTTATAACAGTTCGACAGAACATAAAGGTCACGTGGGCGTACCAAACGAACACGAGATTTCTAACCTATGAGAATAGCTAATACTACCGACCCTCACAAATCATGTTCCAGCTATGGGGCAAATAGCAAAGCAGAGGATGTGATGAACAGCATGTCCCCTCAGTTCCGCCGGTGGAAGATCCAGTTGTATGGACAACGACGGCGAGCACAGCTCAGTACGAGCTACTGTTCTTTGGAGTAAACCAAATCAAAAACCGGCAGAAGGCAATGGGAAACCACTGCTGTATCTTTCCCAAGACAATCATGACCCACAAAACCACAGAAGATAACGTTAACAGAGTGAACGGTTGTTCTGACAGTTCTGACAGGACCACCTCGCTCGGTAGGGATAGTCATGTGCGACAGGTGACACCAGATCGTCATCCTGCTACTCTGTGCAACAGAAAGATTTTAAATATTGCTACATGGAATGAAAGAACTCTATATCAGAAAGGAAAACTAGAAAACATCAAACAAGAAGCGACAAGATTGAGGATAAATATAATGGGAATGTGTGAAGTTAGATGGACAGATGACATCAGATAATAACACAATAATTTACTCAGGGGGCGATAAACATGAAAGAGGAGTTGGAATTATGTTGGATGAAGAAAGAGCAAAAAGCTTACTAGGATACTGGACCATATCGGATCGCATCCTCTTGGTGAAAATCAGTGGCAAACCATTTAACATTAACATCATACAAGTCCACGCACCAACCGCAGACAAATCTGATGAAGAGCACGTGACATTTTATAATGACCTTCAATTAGCAAAATCACATTGCAAATCACAGGAGATTGTAATAGTTATGGGAGACTTTAATGCTAAAGTTGGTGAGGGAAGATGCGAAGACATAGTTGGACAATATGGCCTAGGGAGCAGAAATGAGAGAGGAGATAAACTAATAGAGTGGGCAAAATCTCATGACATGATTGTAGGAAACACCTGGTTCCAACAACACCCAAGAAGACTTTGGACTTGGAAAAGTCCAGGAGACCGTACACGGAACCAAATTGATTATATCCTGGTCAATACAAGATTTAGAAATGCCCTCCTGGTGGCAAAGACCTTTCCTGGGGCAGACTGCGATTCCGACCATGTACCAGTGTGAGCCAAGTTCCGACTGAAACTGAAGAAAAGAAAAAGAGCAACAAAGAACATGAAACTAGACATGAATATACTAAAATCAGATTCAGCGATCAAAGAGAAATTCAATGTAGCATTACAAAACAGTTTCAATGTTCTGAATGACATTCAAGATGTTGACGACCAATGGGAACAAATGAGGGAATCAATCACACAGGCTGCAAAAGAAACTATTCCTAGGCAATGCAGAAAAGCAAAGAAAACATGGATGACTGACGATATTCTAAAGTTGATGGATGAAAGGAGGAAAATTAAACAAAATCATGATGCATATGTAGCAATGAACAAGGATATAACGGCCAAATGTAATCTAGCGAAAGAGGAATGGCTTAATGAACAATGCAAAGAAATTGAACAGAAGAATAAGCACGACACAAAATCCATGCATGCTAGAATAAGAGAAATCACAGGGAAAAGAACATGCTCAGCTACAGGTTGCCTGAAATCTTAAGAAGGAAACATAATAATGGACAAAGACAAAATACTCGAGAGATGGTCAGAATATATTGGTGAACTGTACGATGATGAAAGGGGTGAAAGACCATCAATTAAGAAGAACTTTGATGGTCCTCCTATATTGAAGGACGAGGTTCGAAAAGCAATAAGATCAATGAAAAAGGGAAAAGCTGCTGGACCAGATAATATCACCATTGAAATGATTGAGTGTTTAGAGGAATTTTGTATTGATATAGTAACAGACTTCTTGAACAAAATATATGACAGCGGATGAATCCCAACTGATTTCTCCAGATCCATTTTTGTAGCAATACCAAAGAAACCAGGTGTGATTGAATGTGAACTACACCGTACAATTAGTCTCATGAGTCACTTCACCAAGATGTTGCTTAAAATTATTATGACCAGAATGAGAAAAAAAATAAAGCCGGAAATTGCCGAAGAACAATGTGGATTTGTAGAAGATAAAGGTACAAGTAATGCAATATACATCCTACGAACACTGATTGAGAGAGCACTGAAAGTGCAGAAAGATCTGTATGTATGTTTTATTGATTATACAAAGGCATTTGACAAAGTTCGTCATGAAGAAATTATATAAATGCTGGAAAGTTTGAACATTGATGGGAAAGATCTTGAGAGTTTTGAGAAATCTGTACTGGGAACAAACAGCAGCAATACGAATAGAAAATGACATCAGTAAATTTCAAGAAATAAAACGTGGTGTAAGACAAGGGTGTGTCCTATCACCCGATCTATTTTCACTATACAGTGAGAGTATCTTACGCACATTAGAATATATGCCAGGCATTCAAGTAAGGGGATACAACATGAATTATTTACAATATGCAGACGACACGGTACTGATTGCTGAGAACGAAATAGATCTACAACAGATGCTAGATACAGTAATAAGGGAAAGTGAGAAAAAAGGTGTGTCCCTGAACAAAAAGAAAACAGAAACCATGGTCATCTCAAAGAAAAATTACACTACAACATGCAACATGGTAGCATTTGGCACTGTTTTGAAGCAAGTCCAAACGTTTGACTATCTGGGATCACTAATAACATCCGACGGTCGATGCAACGATGAGATAAAGAGAAGAATTGCTCAAGCCAAAACAGCTTTTCACCACATGACAAACATTTTAACAAATAAAAATATATCAATTGAAGTGAGAAAACATGTACTGCAATGCTACATAGAGCCCATATTGCTATATGGATGTGAATCCTGGACAATAACTAAAAGTTTACCAAAAACCATAGAAGCCACTGAAATGTGGTTCTTAAGAAGAATGCTGCGAGTGCCATGGACTGCAAAGCAAAGCAATGAAGTCATCCTTAGGACAGCCAAATCAAAAAGAAAGATCATCAACAAAGTTAGAACACAACAAGCACGATTTATAGGCCATGTCATGAGAAAGAAAAAGTTAGAACAAATAGTAACAACAGGAAAGATAGAAGGAAAAAGATCCAGAGGACGCCAGAGAATAAAAAATCATAGATAGTCTGTCAACATGGTGTGGAAGGAGCACAACAGAACTGCTACAAACTACACACGACCGTGCGGTTTGGAGGGCCATGATCGCCAACGCCTGTGACAGACATGGCACATAGAAGAAGAAGAATACTCTTTTGTGACGAGAACTAAAAACGGTGGCTAACCAGATCACTACCTGTTTGACCAATTCACCTCACACAGTAGCGTCGGTTTTGTAGAGTGTTGACAAAAGTACCAAAGAAAGTTCTAGAATGACATTTTACGGAGAATTTTCCACTCACATTGTAAGTTGTTTGTCAGTGGTTATGAGCTGTAGGTCAGTGCTTTTGTGTTTTATGTATGTGATTAGTACTGTTTACGTGTTCTAGGTCAGTGTTTGTGCCTTGTAGGTCAGTGTTTGTGTGTTGTATGTTGGTGTAATTTTCTACTACTGTTGTATACCTTTGATCCACGGTTGACCTATGATTGACCTGTGGATCAACTAGTCTCGTGTGTGATAGGTTCAAAATACCGTCATATACCTTTACGATACATTGAATTGATGTTTAACATGGAGAAAATATCCTATCCTTTAGCATGGAGAAAATGTCCTATCCTTTAACATGGGGACACTTTCCTATGTTTTAACATGTAAACTCAAACTACCTCTCAAAGTAGCTCTCAAACTACCTCGTAAAGTAATGAGCTCTCAAAGTAGCTTTCAAACTACCCCGCAAAGTAAAGAGCTCTCAAAGTAGCTCTCAAACTACCTCTCAAAGTAGCTATCAAACTACCTATCAAAGTAAGGAGCTCTCAAAATAGCTCTCAAACTATACGCCTAGAACTTTGGCCTAGAAATTTAATTCATGGCTTATCCGCCAGGGTTGGTATTTGTAGTTGATGATCTATCCGTGAGGGGGCGCAATTTTGACAAAATAGGATGCACGAATTTAGGCAGTACTTATATATAAATAATCACCACTTGTCCACCAGGTGGCGTCACTTGTAATTCACGACATATCTGCTAGGTGGCGCTATTTGTAGTTCGCCGCTTGTCCACCGGGTGGCACTGCTTGTACTTCACGACATATCCGCCAGGTGGCGCCACTTGATATTCCCTTGACCGTATATTTGACCTTTGACCTTCCACCTCCACCGCACCGCGCCAACGACCTACGCTGATTAACCTACTAAACTACTACTACGACTGGCCCTTAAACAACGTAAAGGTAAGTTTTATATATTGCAGTATCCAGTCATCAGGCTTGCTCAAAGCGCTTTACACTTTATTCCCAGGCAGACCTGTTCAATCAAACACCACTCAGTGCCAGCATAGAAACGTCGGCATGGCAATAATGTTCTTAAAATGCTGACTACGGAATGGGAAGCAACGACGAAAACAATCTCGGCCTACTCAGTCCCCCACTTGCTAAACTAACAAGTTCACCCCCTCCTTCGCTCCTTCCATCGCTCCCTCCCTTATTTGTAAACTCCCCCTTTCTTCTTTTCCTTCCATCATCACTTGCTAAGCTCCCTCCCTCCCTCCCTCAGTCCCACCGTCCCTTCCTCCTCCGATTTGTTGCTGGTGACCTCCGTCAAGCTTTGCTTTTTCCAACAATGTTGAAAACGGTTATAATGTAAATTACATTACTATATTGCTGCATAACATCTCGTAAATCAAACATTCCCGCATACAGTTAATTATCACTTTAAAAAAACTTTGCCTTATGGTTTTGTCATAATTAAAGAAACAATTTTATGACCAGAATTTCATCAAAATATACGACGGAATGTCCGAATCCACTACGTGTTTTCTGATGGCTCGATGGAGGTTTTGTTAGGCAATAGGTCACGTGATGGATAAGTCAATTCACCCCCTATTCCTCCCTCTCTCCCCGCGATCTCTTCCGTCCTCTCTTCCTCCCTCTCCCCCTCTCTTCCATCGATTGCACCTTACCGCATACTTTAATTTGTTGTATCCTCAATAGCATAATTTATACAGCCATCGATGGTTTCTCTTTTACGAATTGCTACAACGTTCGTGGGTAATAAAAATGTAGTAATGTCGACTCAATTCGCCTGTAGCTATGTTCAGTGTTTTACGGTAATGTTATGGCAACGGCTCGCCATCGTGCGCTCAACGTGCCGTGTTTATGTCGAACTACCGCCTGAAAATTATTGTCACGCAACAAAGAAAAATAGTACCTATATGATACTACGAGATAATACCTTTCTACGTAATATATCATTTAGCGCGACCCTACTAACAATTTCACCATTGGTACACTATGCGACAGTTAAATAAAATAAAATGCCCAAGCAATCAACACTGTTGATCGTACGCTACGTGAAATATATGCACGTTGTGATTAGGCGTAACTATGGCAGATTGACCACACGACAGGTAGACGAATGAGTGGGCGACGAAACTGGACTTTACGATAGCGCGAATAGTTTCCATAATAAATACAGAAAAGCGCACCTTTATGGTATAGGTAGATTATTTAAACGTTTTCAAATTTGGTTGATGCAAGATGACGTCTGTAGCACCGAACAGAGGCCAATCGCAGGGGCAGGGAACGTATACATTTGCAAGCCAGCCACGCGCAGTTCCAGAGCGAAAGAAATACCGGAATGAGGCAGATTATGAACAGTAAGTCGTAATTCGGTGTTATTATGTTTTGTATCTGCGTTTTGGCTTCGAAGAACGATCTACATGCACAGTTAAAGGAACCCAGTTAAGCCATAGTCCATTTTTAAAGGTTCATTTCAACCTTCAAAATCAAGTTCAAAGAGCTCGTGAAAGACTTGTTGCTGTCATAGATCTGGATTGGATAAGTATACTACTATTAAACTGTCTGGCAGTCCTACTATTAGTATTACTACTAAGAGTAGGATATTGCGCTGAAGGTTTATTTCAGAGTATCCATCTCTACTAGTACTACTCTTAGAGATGGTGAGTCAACTACATTTACGCATTGTAACAAATCACAACAGATGCGGTAGAATATGGCCAGAATAACCTTCTGACAGTTATTTATTACTCACCAGATTATTGGATGAGTTATAACATGCAAATAATTACAAACAAATGTGGACCATTTGAGGTCTTAAACATTGCCCCGTTTACTTAGCCTATACATTCTAAATAAAGGTCCACGTACATTATAAAGATGTCTCGCAAACATTTTTATAACTAAAACTACTACTTATTAAAACATACTAAAGAGAGGTTGGGCCATTCCGCCCCACATGTAATCTATTCTACTTTATTTACTGCCCTAAAAACACTGTGTACACTGTTACTGTATTATCAGTAAAGAGGAGTTTTCCTTCTGCATGGCATATCTATTGCCTCCTGTGGGCATATAGACACGGGATAGTACTAGATTCTAGAAGGAACTAATGTCAATTTGGCTTACACACTATCTTGGAAGAGTGGGATGAATGAAATTGCCCTAGTTTTGAAACAGTGGTCAGTAGGTTGATTCGGACATGCCTATATATCTCGATCGAAGGTCTGATGCTCAACTTTGTGATCACCATACCCCATTATAAATAATAAAAATGCAATCCCTAATGACCGATCCCTTTTTGTAGTCAGTGTGGCTTAGGATTGTATGTTCAAAACAGTTGTTACCTGGTATTTAAAAAAACACAATTGTGAGATTGACATGGCATGCACTTAATTTGTATACACACATTTACAGTATACGTACAGCCTGTATATTGTAATTATCGTAGTCTAGCTCTGAGTATCATAAATTTGAAGAAAAAAAAATCACATAAATTATAGAACATTTTTTAAAACTTTAGTCAAATATGCCTATTATATATTAAGGCTAAAACCTGTACAAAGTGACGTAAATGAGTGTGTCTTTAGTTCAGCGACATGCATTTGATCGCACAACAGATGTTTTATAAAAAAAAATTCTCACATTTTATAGATATCTAACTAAATTAGTAACTTCATAAATTTAATATTAATTTCAGAAGCACAATACAGTTGAGACTTATTAAATGGTCCACATGCTAGTCTCTCAACAAATGAACCTGTGTTTTAATGACCACAAAGGGCAGTATATCATCAGTGACCTTGGAAATGACAGTTAATTATGTGAACCCTACCACTTATCTGCTCATGCAGTTAAGGCAGACACGGCAGGTAGATAGGATTATTTTTAAATTTGTGCAAACAGTTCAATTTTTTCTGCCCAATGCATGAAATGGGTCTTACTGAGTAAAATATATGTATTGAACTTTTTTCAGCCAGACCCCCCGTTTCCTTGGTAACAAACAAAATGGCCGCCATTTTGAGCAAATAGTGGCAAATTTTGAAAAGCTGCCACTTTTTATTGAATCCATATATAGGTATAATTCTTGCAAATCCATGTTCTCTATAGAGTCTATTGTGCAATGATCAGAGCATTTTTTGAAATGTGTTTTTATTTGTTAAATAATTTTTTGGTAAAATACAAAAAAAAATCTTGTTTTTTTGTAACAAATATGGCTTTATTTACATAGCATAATTATTCCAAGAGATATCCCGTTTCCAAATGCAGAAATTTGAAGAAAAATGTTTTTGAGAAAATGGCTGTCAAAGATTGCATAATAGATTTCATTACATGATATCGACATGCTTGATCCATGATTAAAACTCACTTAGACATATGTAATTGTCATAGAAGTTAACTTTTTTGATAGTATGCATACAAAGGTATAATAATCTGGCAGAAAACCATTTTCAGTATTTTTTGTCAAAAAACACCATTTCACCTGGGGTGTCTGGCCTTAAGTGAATTATTTGTGAGGTTGATTGGCAATCAATAGGGGCAAGTGCTAGAGGTTTGACTACAGCCATTGCTGTGATGGATCAGCAGTCTTTGAAATAATTAAAGTGTTAAACAGGATAAAGTTTCTGAGTAGTCAATCAAGAATATCCATTGTACTGTACAAGTCACACCTCATTTCACCAAGAATAAAATTGTAATCATGTTAAAACCAGTTAAATAATACCATGTCTCTGTAATTGTTAAAGGATTGCAAGTAATTAAAGTGAATGTTCATTTTAATAATTTGCAAAAATTGTTAAGACTTTCAAAGAATGGAGTACATACTGATGATATCACACAAAGAAGCCAATATGACGGTGGTGATTGTCATTGTTTCATGGTCTGTGGAAGTCAATACGGTGATTGTCTTTGTATGTCTGTGACGTCTAACCGTGTATGTTAGAGCGTGTGTGTTCATATGTGTGTGGCTGGTAATATCTGATGTGCATTTTTATACTTTTATATTCAACGTACTGCATTTGTTTTGAGGGAACCTAAAGAATATGTCATTGCTTGTAGAAATGAGGGCCCTCCTGAGTATGGCAACATCATGTATGATAGACGCATCGTGCGTGGCAACACATATGCCCAGCACACCCTACCTGCAGTAAGTAACCACATCTTACAGTCTTGATAAAACCCTTAGGCCCAAAAAACACGTGTTTAATAATTTTGAGGCTGTCTGTGAAAAGTTTTTGGAAGAGGTGTAAAATGTCCTCAGAACTGATTTTGTTGTTATTTGATTTTTCTTTTCAAATGTTTTCTCCTCGAATTGGTCAAATATGTGTTTGGAATGTTTTAGGAATAACTTTTTAGTGAAGTCAATAGCTTTAGGTTCTTTCTCAAACCTGAGACAAATTGCAACATCTATGTGTTGTACAAACACCTATAAATATTTGTACTATTTAAAAATTTACACTTGACAAGTGCAACATAATTTTTTTTTGTCATTATGAGCTCTCCTGAAAAAATCAACATAATTGTGTCATACATTCATGCAGGTTTATATTAAATAAAATTTCCAGTAATTAACATCAAGTCTTAGATTGAAGTAACTTCATGTTCTGCTGGTGATCATCAGGCTGTCTCACAGGCTTGGATGTAATCTTCAATGATTTATCCACAAACAAAACATAACAATTATATTTTAACATCACCAGAATGCCCAGCCCGACCCGATTGAGATTCAGCGTCAGCAGGAGGCCCGACGTCGGGCAATTGCTCATAAGAGAGCCCGACGGTCATTGCGTCCACGTACGCCCGACGCAGTGGAGGGGCGTAAGCACATTGACGTACAGACAGAGCTGTATCTGGAGGAACTGAGTGATCGGGTGGAGGAGACAGATGCCACCTGTCAGACTGATGCCTTCCTTGACCGACCGCCGTCACCTCTCTTTATCCCCGCCAAGACGGGCATCGACATAGAGACACAGATTTACGAAGGAGAGGTGGGTGCTCTTCATACATCATTATATCTGGTTCGGATCTCTCTTGTGCAGGGATGAGGTTCAGGTCTTGTATTATTGTATGGCTCTTTCTGTTCTTGCCCTCCTTTGCTTCCTACCAACAGCCGCCTCTCTCTATCTTTCATCTTCCTCCGATTTTCTTAAACTCTTCTTCACGCTGTCCTCCCATCGCAGTTGTTGTTTTCCCCTTTTCCTGTGGCCTTGATGTTTCTCCACCTCTGCTCGTTTCAGTAGTCTACCTGCATCCGCTCTTATCAAGTGATGTGTCAGTTTCTCAGGTCATTCATTCTTCTATCTACCCTCATTGTTCTTGTAATTCTCCAGGTATTGTGTTACACAGACCTACTCTGCACGTGAGCAAAAAATACCAGTATATGTCATTTCCTATCAATTTTGAAATCTTGGCATTTTTCCAGGTCCAGTTTATTTTCCTCGACACAATTGGAACAAATAAAATCCATGCATTTACAATTTGAGTCAAACTGACCTCGTTTCTAAAAAAAAATCTCTTAAAAGATTTCTTAAATTTTTAGCAATAAACCCCAAACTACAGAAGATATTTCCACAAATGAGGTATCAGTTTAATTAAAGTTCATCATCTGTGGAATCTAAAAAGGTACCAAATTCCATTTTGCAACTTAAAACCCGATTCACTGGGGCCGGTGCCACAGGTCACATACTTGAGCCTGACTTGTGCGGTTTCTGTTGCCAGCTGTTCCACTTTGACATCGAGGTGAAGCCGATCCTGGAGGTGTTGGTGGGTAAGACGGTGGAGCAAGCTCTACTGGAGGTGATGGAGGAGGAGGAACTCGCAAACCTCCGCATGCAACAACGCCAGTTTGAGGAGCTCCGCAATGCCGAGCTTGTAGAGCAACAGCGACTGGAGGAGCAGGAGAGGAGACACCGGGAGGAGAAGGTGGGCGGGGCCTGATTGGCTGGAGGCGGGGCTTAGTTGATGGGCAGAGAAGGTCTGAGTCTGTTGTGCGTGGATTTTGACCATTATTAACAAAGATGTGGTCAGGTAGATGTGGAAATGGTGGTGGAGCTGATTTGTTAGCTGGGTGGAGCAAGGTTGTTATGTACAGATCTAATTTGGGAGGTGAGTAGAGATGGTTTGTCAGAAGGGGAGTAGTCAGCTTGGCAGGTGGGTGGAATCTGTTTGTCATGTAGCAGTAGGTGGAGTCAGTTTGTGAATTGAATGGAGTTAGTTTGTCAAGTGGGTGGAACCTGTTTGTAAGGTGGGTGGGGCCAGTTTGTTACGTGGGCGGGGCCATTTTGTTAGGTAGGTGGAATTAGTTTATTGGTTGGTAGAACCGTTTTCTTTGAACAATTTCATGGATAAATAAATACCCGACTGAGTTCATCACATTATGTGAGGTCCTTCAAATGGTCCCGGGTCCTTCATGGTGTGTCTGTGTGTGCAGGAACGGCGCATGATGCAACAGAAAGAGGTCCTTCGCAAGGAACATGAGACTACAGAGAAGATTGCTGCTCGTGCCTTTGCCCAGAGTTATCTGGCCGACCTCGTTCCTACAGTCTTTGGCACACTCTCTGACAATGGCTACTTCTACGATCCAGTCGAAAGAGGTAAACAGTGGAACCAAAATAAACATTAGCTTGGGCATCAGAATGAAGAAAGTAATGTGTTAATTTTGGAACGGTTATAAAACAGTTTTGCTTTTATATTTGGTTGAAAGAGTAAATCACGACAGCAGTAAGAAGATTTTTTTTGACTATTTTCAGTAATGTTCTTATAAACTATAACTATTGATGCCATTGTTTTCTTCGTAAACCTTGTTTTCCTACAAGAAGCTGCATTTTGACAATGCATTACCAGACTGCTTAAAAAGAAGTCGAGATGGTGTTTGAATGAACAGGTTTGCCAGGGAGTAAAATGTAAAGCAATTTGAGTAGTCCTGGTTACCATGCCAAATAAGAACTTACCTTATCTTTTAAAAAAATGGCCGCCAAACAAATTGCTCATGGTACTGGATTTTGTGGGTCACGAATTCAAATACTTTGACAGAAACTTGATGATGATGACAAAACGAGGTCATGTTGTGTTTGTCAGACGTGGAGCAAGGCTTCCTGCCGTGGCTGATGGGAGAGGTGGAGGAGAGGCTCCAAGAGGCTGTTGTCTCACGCATGCTACTGGATGACCTCATCCGTTACGTCGTTTTGTGTCGCAACAAGGCGTTTGCCCATCGCGGCAAACTCGTGTCCAAGTCGAAGCGCGTCACCAGCAGTGCCAGTTCCCGCAAGAAGGCAAAGAAAGGTGAGGCGATGCTAGACAGTTATTAATCCCTCTCATTGTGAAACACAGAGGGGCTGCATTTTAAAATTCCATATAACAATAATAGTATTTATTTTTGTCGTGTTAAAACGTGCGGTTTTTATCAACTGCAAATAACGCAGCATTTTAAAATGCAAAAACAATATTTGTGTTTGTTGTGTTCTGACATTGAGTCAAGTACAATTTTTATCAAATACAGATCTGCTGCATTTTTTTCCAGATCTGATATTTATGTGTGTTGTGTTCATACTTGTGGTCAAAGACAGGTTTGATCAAATACAGATACGGTGCATTTTTTATTTCAAATAACATTTGTTTGTTGCACTCAAATGTTAATTTTTTATCAAATGCAGTTATGCTGTATTTAAAATGTCCAATAATTATATTGATCTTGCATTCAGACTTGTGGTGAGGTATGGTTTTTATAATTTGTTTATAGAAAATAGTTGGGTCATTCATCATTTAATTTAATTTGTTCTGCCTTCTTGTTGACTATTCATCTGTCACTGTCCCCAGTCATTTTCTTCCCTATCTTCACCCTTACTCTTTTGATAATTATCTTGATACCATCTCTCCATCTTAGTTCTGGTCTATATTCATATCAAGTATATTTATTAATAGTAACACCGTATTCGTTCTAATTAGCGTACATGCCCTAATTAGCGTACACCCCTATTTTTGGCGATGTCGGGAATCTGTAATACAATGTCCTCTCCCCGATATCAAATTACTGCGACATTAGACGATCTTTTTACATAACATTTTTTCACACATATCTGGAGAGTTTGCAGCATTCTTGTATCCTCCTGACCATACGTGAAAATATAAATAGCTTACTTGGCATACGCAAACAGCGAGACGATGGGGCCACCTGGCGAATATACTGCTAGCTATGTAGTAAGGGACCGGTTAGTATTTATTCTCTTGCAATAGGCAGTTTCGTTGTGGCTGAGCGGAGTATCTGAGTGTTCAAAAAATATTGTCTTGATTGAATAAAAATAACTGGGATAATACAAACACAATACATTGATAAATGGTCACAAAACTATAATGTTACAACAAGAATGCAAGGGTATAAATTCAGCATTATCCCAGACATATTTACATTTAGGAATATTGTGTCTTAGTGCACTTTTGAGGCATAAATAGCACCCTGGTATGCATCAACATATGCTGCTATATCACTAATTTTATGCGCGCTATGCGGTAACGCACTACCGCAGCGGCGCAGACTAGCACAAACATGGTTGTATTTTCGTAATATAAATATGCCTGGAATGATGTTGAATGATGGAACTAACACACTGAGGTATCAAAGTTAGACAAAACTCAAGAAATCGAGATGGGTCCGGATTCAACACAAGTGCCCCGCTTGCTTGCCGGCAATCAATGCCAGATTCACTTGCTCGCCAGTGAGCGATGCCCGACTTGCCGTAGTCCACTTGTTTGCTTCTCGAAATCTCGGCGAATGGGGAAGTAGATGCAACTTCAGATACAAGCATTGAGACCATTTTAATTGACTTAAGACAAATAATGGTCTCCTGGAAATCAGGTTAGCCACATTCACGTCCACCAGATGACGCTGTACATACGGCCTGATATGGGAATGTTTGCGACTTCGAGTTTTAGCGTAGACGTCAGTGATTACAAATTTCAGATAACACAGTTAATTGCTTACACTGACTTACGTTGCATGTGTAGGACACTGTTGCTTATACAGTAATCATTTGTACGTCGGGTAGGATTAGCCAGGTGCAGTTAAGTCTGCGCTTGCATCATCCAAGTTACCAAGTGACCACCTCGGCCGGCAACAACATTGTGTCTATTTAAACTTGGCTCATTTGGGTGTATGCTTAATAGGGACGATTTTTTAAAACATATTTTAGTGTCTCAAGTATTTTTTAAGCATGCTGTATGCTAATTAGAATGAATACGATAATCGTTTTTTTAGTCAGGATTAAATCTGTATCATATATGAATTATAAAATTTTTATTTGTGAGAAACTATCCCGGTGTGTGTTACACTGATTACCACTTAGCATTTTGTGTATTTTAGCAGCGAAAAATGTTTACAAGTAAAAACAATTTGGTATTTATAAACATTTTATGAGACCAATAAAATTCCTAATCCAGTTGCTAGGTTACTTGTGCATAACCCTTGGGTAGATGGAACTAGTAATCATTCTATTATTACCGCGAACCAGACACCTGCTGCTCCATGTTATTTGTGGATAATTAACATGCTGTGTGGTGCTGATTATGGTTTGCACGAATGGATTCAGATGAGCAGCTGTGAGAGTGTGTGTGCATTAGTGACAGGATGAGATTTAGTTGCTGTCTATTGACGTCTAGAGCGGCTGTACCTCTGTATGGTGCAGAATTGCCAGATTGATTAATGTGTATATAGCAGCATGTTCACACAAGCGTGCTTCTGCTGCTGCGACGAGAGAGTGCGAGTTGTTATTTTCAACAAGTACTCACTAGGTGGCATTGTGGGTTGTTTTAAACAAGTGGTCACTAGTTGGGAATATGGGTTATTTTCAATAAAATTTAATAGTCACAAATGGAGAGTAGTAGCATACAACTCTCGATGGACAGGTTCCTGATTCAAATCCTCATATAATTGCGGTTACAAATTTGTTCACTCTATATTGCTACAGTTCACTCGGCTGTATGAATGAGTACTTGGTATAGACAGTGATGAATAGTTGTGTATAAAGAGTCTTTGTGTGGTAATTGCAGCGTAGCTGAATGCTTCCCAGAGATGTTGAGATGATGTTGAATAGGTCTGCCAGTGAGTGAAGTGTAAAGTGCTCTGAGCAATCCTGTCGACTGGATGTCGCGCTATATGTACGAACATTTAGGAGACCGTTTCAATATTGATTATTTTCCACTATTAATAATAAGGTGGGTTGTGTAAATCTGCAACAGGCAATCATTAGGTGGCACACATGAATTGCATGACTATTAAATGGTACACTTTGAGAGTCATGGTTGCTAGAGCTCTATCATTAACCATCACAATCCATGGCATACTGAGAGGATAGTGAATCAGTGATAGTGAAAAGCTTTGTTCTGCACGGGTTGTCCTTGCCAACTTTAACCAAACATGAAGCATAGATTGTGTTCTTCCTCCTCATTCCCTGTGCAGGCGTGAAGTCAGGTGTAGTATTGTTGAAGCACTCGTCCTGCGCGTTCTCTCCATAACTTCCTGTCAGCAGTCTCCTCTCTCCATCTGTCATCCTCGCCCACTCGTCTCATGTCCCACCCTCACACAGTCCTCCCATCTCAGTTGTGGCCTCCTCACTCAGGCCTCCCATCTCAGTTGTGGCCTCCTCACACAGTCCTCCCATCTCAGTTGTGGCCTCCTCACTCAGTCCTCCCATCTCAGTTGTGGCCTCCTCACACAGTCCTCCCATCTCAGTTGTGGCCTCCTCACTCAGTCCTCCCATCTCAGTTGTGGCCTCTTCACTCAGTCCTCCCATCTCAGTTGTGGCCTCCTCACACAGTCCTCCCATCTCAGTTGTGGCCTCCTCACTCAGTCCTCCCATCTCAGTTGTGGCCTCTTCACTCAGTCCTCCCATCTCAGTTGTGGCCTCCTCACACAGTCCTCCCATCTCAGTTGTGGCCTCCTCACACAGTCCTCCCATCTCAGTTGTGGCCTCCTCACACAGTCCTCCCATCTCAGTTGTGGCCTCCTCACACAGTCCTCCCATCTCAGTTGTGGCCTCCTCACACAGTCCTCCCATCTCAGTTGTGGCCTCCTCACACAGTCCTCCCATCTCAGTTGTGGCCTCCTCACACTCCTCCCATCTCAGTTGTGGCCTCCTCACACAGTCCTCCCATCTCAGTTGTGGCCTCCTCACACAGTCCTCCCATCTCAGTTGTGGCCTCCTCACTCAGTCCTCCCATCTCAGTTGTGGCCTCCTCACACAGTCCTCCCACCTCAGTTGTGGCCTCCTCACACAGTCCTCCCATCTCAGTTGTGGCCTCCTCACACAGTCCTCCCATCTCAGTTGTGGCCTCCTCACACAGTCCTCCCATCTCAGTTGTGGCCTCCTCACACAGTCCTCCCATCTCAGTTGTGGCCTCCTCACACAGTCCTCCCATCTCAGTTGTGGCCTCCTCACACAGTCCTCCCACCTCAGTTGTGGCCTTCTCACTCAGTCCTCCCATCTCAGTTGTGGCCTCCTCACACAGTCCTCCCACCTCAGTTGTGGCCTCCTCACACAGTCCTCCCATCTCAGTTGTGGCCTCCTCACTCAGTCCTCCCATCTCAGTTGTGGCCTTCTCCTGCGTCCTTGGTGTTGTTCCACCTCTGCTCTTTTTGCGATAGAGTGCAAGAGTTTAATTGACTGAAGTGTTTGATGACAGGTAATTGTTTCAATTGGTATTGTGCTATGGGTGAACCAGCACAATGCCCTAGTAACGATGACTTCATGTTTTTAATCTGCCTGTGTATTTTCAGACTCAACCTCAGCATCTGATGACTCGTAAGATTTTAGCAACATGAGCTTTCACAGAGTGGCTGGCTTTCCTCCTTTGCCATCCCCTCACACCCCCGACTCGACTTAGAACAAGGACAACTGGAAGACAACGTCACGACCAACCAGCGACCACAGCGTTTGGTAGTTCATTAGTGAATCTACTCTTGGCAATCATAGCGTGTAGTAGTTCACTAGTGAATCTACTGTTGCTGATTCACTCTTATTATCACAAATATATTCCTTCATCCATATACATGTATATGTGTGTATAAGTGTGTGTTTGTATATATATATATATATATATATGCACACACATATACACATACAGTAATATTTTTACATATGGAATAGCGCCACTGATCTTTAATTGAAGGCAACTACAGATGGAATACTGCAAAGAGAATCAAGTAACAAGTGTATTTTCTATTAACACCAAACATTTGTATTTTCGATTCACAAAATAACTCCCATGTTTTATGTCCAAAACGTGATTTGTTTCCCCCACTATGTGTTTTATATAAATTTATTATATACGCCTTCATATTATACATATATATATATATATACAACATAGAAACAGGCTACTATGTTTTTTTTAATTGAAATTAATGCGTCATATACACTGTATGTTTTGTTGACCAGTGATTTAAGAGAACTACAGTACAGCCCATTACATATTACATTCATTGTTGCTGTATACACTTGTACAAGGAGGGGGGTTGTCTAATTTTGCTTTGCAGAAAGGATGGCACCATATAACAACGGTAGGTGAACAGCGCAAGCATAAAATAGAACCATTCATCATTTCAAAAGGATAATGTAGACAGAAGCTTCAATTTGTGTAATGGTTGACTGCTGCAGGCTTTTCAGCAATTCAAAATCCTACTTTGTCACAGTTGGAAACGAATGGATGAAAACCCTATCTTTCAAAGTATGTAGATAAATTGATACATCACATAATTAAGAGAAAATCAATGTGATCTGTACAGACCGGTGCACTAGGAGTGGTTGGGCAAAGTTGAACCTTGAAACATCCTAGACATGAGTAATGAAACGGGCAATCTTGGATGTGACGAAACATCTGCGAGCTTTTTTGAAAAAATGTCCCAAATCTTTGCCCTGTGGGGTTAATTCATGCAAGGGAGATTTGTAAAGGTAGCCAGTGTTCATATGCTAATTTGACGTGAACGATTTGCAATGTGGCACAGTACAAGCTTAACATTTACAAACTGGAGTACTACCAACAGGAACTATTTGTCGCATAAAAGGATACACTGATAGGCTAGACTGCCAAGTCCTGCCAAGCATGGTTTGAGTCTCATTGTGCCTTGCCTGTGAGGCAGTAAAATGATGTAGTCATTGGCTAGAACACATTGTGCCTTGCCTGTGTGAATGAAGAACTCGTCGACTGTGATTTGCAGTGAGTATATTGGCTGTAGCTGAACAATGTAGAAAGCTGCTAGTTTCTTCTCGCTGTAGGCAGTTCTTCTTATCCAAAGATTATTGGAAGATCTTCTGCTGACAGTTAAGACAATCTCTGGGGAAGTGTGGTCTGCTGCATTTGTTGCAGATCATGCATCTTTCACTTTTTCACCCCAGGGTCAGTGTGCACTTGCTGACCGCATTCTTATGTTGTCTGCGAGGAGCAACTCTGCTATAATACTGACCATTGTCCAATTGGCCAGAGAACACTGCCAAGATTTACAGCACAGCAGTTATCTCAACATTTCTATGTAGATGACATCTGTGTCAACCCATACAGGACGAGATGAGTAATGGAAAGATGGGGAAATGACACAGATCAGAAACAAAGCATTGTTAAAGAATAATGTTTCAGATTATATACATTATGGAAGGAAAATGACAGATTTTATGGAAGTTGTAATCACATAAAATGCAGGTGTAGAAGAGAAACCCAAAGGAGATTAAGCAGTGTTTTCTGCTACTCGTATTAACTTGGTAACCTGTCTTGCTACCCTCGAACAAGAATTTCTGAATGGGCCATGCAGACAACAATGCTGTTTGTCTTCCTTTTGAAATACAAACTGTCACATGCATATTACATTTTAACCCTTTAAAAGCATAGATTACGCATAACTACATTGACTTTACAACACAATATATGACATATAAAACTAGTAAAAAATTATTGTTATTGCAGGTATACATGCACTTATTTTGATAGTTAATAGTCTTTTGTCTGGTGCACAAGAAATATTGCTAACAAAGTAAGTCTACTTTGGCATGTTGTGTATATTTTTTATTAATATTTAATGAAAACTTGTTGGAAAGCCTGCATTTGTTAACATATTGTATACATTGATGTTTCATAGAATATTCCTAGACTAATAAGTGTCCTACTTTAAATTTGAGTACAATTGCAAATACACTATGCTACATTTTACGTTGAAAAGGTAGCTGTGCGCAATATGCATAGCTGTCATTACAAAGGTCAGGTTGGGTGCAGATTTTTAAATCCAAGAACGTGGATGGTAGGCTTTGTCGTGCCAAACTATTGGTTTTGGACAAATGTAGCAGTTGACAGTAAAATCCACATTGTAAATACGCGCAGTAGAAATTGTAATGTTCTCGTCTTTGTTCTGATGTGTGTGGGTTCATCAATCCCTGCTGTGTCTGTGATATTGAATTGAGGAAGCGAGATACGTTGTCTTATGTTGCTGTCAGATGGAGGTGATACGATGCAATTGCTGTACACTAAATGTGTTGTGTGTCTGTTATAGTTAGACATTGGGCCTTCCCCACTCCTTCCATCATGATTGATAAGATTTTTGTGACAGATCACGTTTCCTGTATTGTCCTTGTCGAAAACCTGACGTGACAATGTGGACATCACCATGCTGATCATCAAATAAAATTGTTTTTTGGCAGGTTTATACTGTTACTATTTGTTTTAAAATGTAATGCACACAGGAACACCATACTGCTGAATGCTGCATTGTGTCTTGTCCAGGCAGTTAGATAAGAGAGCATCTTTACACTATACAGTACATATAAAGACAGTGATCAAGGATGAAGAACTGTGTTCAGCTGTCAGGTGTATTCTTACTGACAACCACAGAATACGATAGAAGAAAGATATATCGTAACCACAGAATTTAGTAGAAGTCAAATGACAAGTGCAGTATACAGTAGAAAGCACACAGGCATCAGATCCTGGGGATGGGGGCTGGGGTGCCAAGTTGGAAGATTTAATTAAGTGAGTTTCGGTACCTCAATATTTACCATGTTCTGATGCCTGCGAGATAGATAGATGAAAACCTCAGAATACCTTGGAAGATAGATATATGACAATCACAGAATACAGTAAGACATAAATATATGATGACCACTGAATACAGAAGAAGACAGATATATGACAATCACTGCACACAGGTATATGACAACTACAGAATACAGTAGAAGACAGGTAGATGACAACCTCAGAATGATAGTAGAAAACAGATAGACGAAAACCACGTAATACAGATATATACCAACCTCGGAATACATTACAAGACAGATAAGGTAGATGACAACCACAGAATACTGTAGAAGGCAGTTATATGACAACCACAGAATACAGTAGAATACAGATAAATGGCAATCACAGAATACAATAGAAGAAAAATAAATTATTTTACATGAATGGAATGTTAGTATATTGAACAGTCGGAACAGACAACATAGTGAAGACATGCATTTTTGAATATTGGCAACCAAATGCACACTGAAATAGCACATGCAAGTATATTTATGCAAATACAAGACTATGCACCAACACATAAGATTTAGCACTGCCAAAACCCTCAATACTTTTGGAGATTGATAGCAACTATATAACATTGTCACAAGTTTGTAGGAAGGTAACAGGAAGTATATTGGGATGTGTATGAAACCTGTTTGCACACAATACAAACAGGTATAATGGTGAAACTTTGTCATCTGGAATTCGACCACCTCAAACTGCATGGATGAGGTGCCTCATTTGTTGATCAAGAACACTTACGACAAGATATAGTCTAACAAGATTGCCACCCGTAATCCAGAGCAGAAAACAGACATCAAGTGGACAATGAAGACTGACTAATCGAGAGTCCAACATTTTGACCTATGTGAAACTCACCTTTGATTTTGTGTACACATTCATGCTACAAACATTTAACCAATCGATAGATGGTCTGTTCCATTCATTTAGTTCTCTGTGAGAATGAATACTTTTTATATATAATCTACACTGTTTCATCATTGCAAGACAAACACCTCTGGGTATTTTTTCAAACCCTTTCAATAGCTGAAACAACTTCTAAATTGGGATCTTTTAAAATAAAACACACTCCGATAAAGATTTACTATGGTTTATCATGATAAATCTACAGTAAAGCATGGTAAATGAGAGTAAACTAGTATATTACATTTTATCATACTTTTAAACTGCAGTGTTTAAATTGTGTAAATTTAAGAAGTAGCTCGATAAAAAACATTTAAAGGTTAATAATCTAAATAAAAAATGCGTAGTAAACATTTTATATATTTCATTATAGTTTTGATCAGCCTACTCATACTTACATGGTTTTCTGATTTAATCCATCAAACATTATTATGTACATAAATAAAAGGTTAAAGTTTCATTACAATTTATACAACATATAATTATACTAACAACTCGATGTACCATAGAATCCACAAGATATCAACAAAACAACAGACACCAATTTATTCGTACAATAGGCATTTTAATATCAACAAGCACATTCAGTAACATAAGGCATCTGTAACAAGACAAATTCAACTACAAACACAACTAGCCCTAAAACCTTTTATGGGGAACTACTGTGCTCAGATTAGCTTTATGAGCCAATAATGATTCTACATTTCGCCTGGTAGATCTACATAAAAATACTACGTTATGTTTTGAAATATCACAGATCTCGATTTTGACGTAACTCTTATGGTGGTGCAAGTATAAATATTGATATTTAGTACACTAAATATTGCTATTTAGTATATATTGTCAAATTGTTAACACATGAAATAATATAAACTATTTAAATGTTAAGCTATTGAAGTTTTTGCATGTTTAATATAAACTTATACAGAAATTGTAGGAAATCCTTTGAAACATGGTGACTGATCAAGTTAAACCAATTAATTTTTCTGCAACATTAACACGTAACTGGGTCAGAATAACATTGCTTTTAAAAGCAAACAATATTGCTTAAAATGACACAACATTGTTTTAAAAACCAACAATACTTCAAGATTTAAAAAGACCCGTAGACTGACAATATTTATCCCAAAGGAGACCTCACGTAAACAAACCTACCAGAATTCAACCACAGATAATGAACTGCAAACTTTGTATCCAGTATAACTATTAAGGGTCATTCACAATTGTATACATTTACCTATCTGAACAGACCATGCACCCCTTGAATTAGTACTTTATAAAGAATTTTCCAGATTTTAAAGACATCTTCGTATGTGTGGACTGAACATTTGTATAATTAGTGCATAGGCTTTAACCACCTTATAGTACACATCATACAAATAGATAAAATTAATGTCTACAATAGTGAACGACCCTTTAATTGAGAGACAAAGGGTTCCATATCGATGTACTTCTGTGTGACATTTTGTGAACAGGTGGCGCTACATGTATCACTATGATGTTGGCCAATCAGTGATGGTTTACTCTGGTTCCAGCTGATTCAACATTAGTTCTATCCAACAGTGCAATAAACATAATGACAGGTGAATCCTTTCCCACAACACTGGTACACAGTGGTGCCAGCAATACTGCATAAAAGGCAGTAAATCTACTGCTTTTCATGATGTGATGGTGGTAGTTGAAGATCCGACACCATGAGTCTCGCATTACTGATGTGAGGGGTGTGTGTGTGAAAAAAAGGAACCGCTCCATTTTGTACATGAAATGTTGATTAGGCAATATAGCTGGATTCAAAATGAATACAGCTGTAATTACATTTTTAAGCCTTGAAATTACCCGGTTGATGAAGATTTTAAGTCGTTTAAAACATTAGCCAGTGAAACGTCGGTCTGGCACTACATTTTGTTAATAAAGTACAATTATCCAAAAATGAAGAACAAATGTGACTTCTACCGTCAGAGTGGTAGACTTGGCACCTCTGTTATTATAAAAAAATTTAAGTCACATTTCATAAGGACACAAGGACTTAGACTTTAATTGTTGGACACGTTCCAGAAGTGTGGTTGGGTTGACATTTGTTCCAGGTGTGTTACTAAGTTGACACTTTTTCCACATGTGTTACTGAGTTGATACCTGTTCCATGTGTTTTATCGGGTCGACG
Organism: Escarpia spicata; assembly: GCA_963995525.1. Lineage (NCBI taxonomy): Eukaryota > Metazoa > Annelida > Polychaeta > Sabellida > Siboglinidae > Escarpia > Escarpia spicata. The sequence continues at coordinate 27,981,839 of OZ023218.1, forward strand.
CATGTCCCATGTGTGTTATTGGGTGGACAACTGTTCCACATGTGTTATTTGGTTGACACTTGTTCCACATGTGTATTGAGTTGACACATGTTCCACGTGTGTTGTAGGAAAGGCAAACAAGAAAGGAAAGAAGAAATAGGAGTGAGCTAACCTGCAGAAAGGGCAGTAACTTGGAAGGCCACCAAAGGACATATATAATATACAACAAACAAACAGTTGGAACAACAACTTCAACAACAGATCTGTGTGCTCACATCTTGAGTGTGTTTACCATTCTCTTCAAGTCTTTGTCATCAGACAATCATTTCACGAATCTTCCGAATCGTCGACGCTGTCTTTACTTGTAGAAGTACTTGTAATTGACGGCAGTTTCAGCTTGGCAGATTGCTTCTTTTGTGGCTTTAACTGAAAATATATGTCAGCTAGTCAGTATATAGTAAGCTAGTAGTGAACGTTGCAACATGGTGTTGCTCTATACCCCTTAAAGCGAACTTGTCTGTTCTCTTACCCAGAATCTTCTCAAACCATTTGCTGTAATAGTATTAGCAGGAAGTTTGTTTAGTCATCCCATTTGCCGTCTTGATTATAGGAACTATAAATGTGTGCCCAACTTTAAAGAGACATTTTACGAGTTTGTGATTACCCACACCTTCCTCTGCTGTAACTGGTTTACTATTTCATTGTTTTATATACAATTTATATTTCCTGGGTGATAAATCCACGATTTGGCGAGTAGTGTACCATCAATATATTTATTCTAGCATTACGAACATCATAAATTTATATTAAATAAATATTAATAAATGTGGAACAGACAAGGTTGTTTTAACATGTTCTCAGCAGAAGCTGGGTGTATATTGCAAGTGTTTCCTACAAGACTGTCCAGCAACTAGGTACACCTAAATGAAAAATAACTTGCTTGTAAATGTTTACACAATGTAAATATTTGTAACAGCATCACATAAAATAAAAGTAAGTAAGTGGATGTGGAATCTGGCAACGGATGTACAACAGCTGTGTTTTACAAGAGGCAACAATTGTCAGAGGCGTCAGCCAGAAATTGTGTATCATCATGCTTAGCAAAGTAACTTGATTGGGCACGGAAGTAAGAAATCAAACATCAGTATTTATGAAAGAATCTGGCAGAAATCCACAATTAATGGCAACAACAAAAAAGATTATAATATGTATTGGTTCACGTATATAATTATAATAACAGCAACATATATAACCATGCATGCACACAGTCCCACACACACAGTCTCAAACATGCATGCTCGCACACACGAATATTGTAATGCACAATTTGCACCCTCCGACACAGAGTTATATACAGTTAAACAGAGACATATATCTGCATGTATGAATGTGCTTTGAACATAACAAACATATTTTAGGTTGCATTGACCTATATCGGCAGAATTAGGCAGATGGTTTCGGTTACATAAATAAATAAAACTATATACACCAAACATATTCCAGTATAATTTAAAAGTAGAATCCTTAATATAAGCACTTAAAACACTTATTACATTATCCAAAGATATTATCTATAACTTAACTACTCTGGTACGACTTATATGCTACGCACTCTCTGAGATACGGATACTCTGGCATTGCCTGGTGAGAAATTACACCTATTAATAAGTTTTCTTATCTGGTTAAAGCCTCCTCTAGATCTGAGATTATAAATGCCCATGGATAGCGATGGTGGTACTGTATAATGCCAAGCTGCAAGTTAGCACGCTCTCATCTGCAGGCGGCTGCTCATGCAAGGAGCGCTCATGCCCAAGATCCATTGGCCCCTGGAGGAAATTAACAACTCTTAATCTATGAACCACCCCAATGAGCTCACTAGCACACATAAAAGATCAGTTCCATACATGCAAAGATGACGTAGGTATATTCGGACATACATACACACGCATACACATACAACAGATGATAGAGACCGACACGCATACACGCACACTCAGAACATACGCACACCCACCCACCCTGATATTTTCAAACAGCAATCATTAAAAAACTTCCCAGTGCACAGCAGATACACAAAGGAATCTAGTGGCACAAGTCACATAAGTATCCAGATGATGATGCCACCTCCATGCGGTGTCATAGTCACATAAGTATCCAGATGATGATGCCACCTCCATGCGGTGTCAAAGTCACATAAGTATCCAGATGATGATGCCACCTCCATGCGGTGTCAAAGTTACATAAAAGTCTGCGGCCACTCAAAGAAACGGGCATCTGGCCGCTTTCAGCCGTTTAATATCCAAAGGGTTAATGTACTGGCAACCAAGCTGTGTTAATTTTGTTGAATAGTTGAATAATTTTGGATCACTCAGACTCTTAGCTCCTCCGCCATGTACTGGTGGAGGTTTGAACCAATTCAAACTGCTACTATTTGGGGAACTTATGAGACCAACCCTGTATGAAGCTGCCACTATGCGAAGATTTTACCACAATTATAGGGATCCTCTTGACCACGTGCGCCTTGTAATCGTTCCACCACTTCACCAAATTCTGCAGTTTCTTCCACCATACCAGGTCAGGTAACTTAAGCTTCATTTTCTAAGAGTCAGAGACAGCAAGCACATGCAACATGGCCCAACCGACGCGTCGTACACATCCTGTCTAACGTCTTTTTAAAGGGAGGTTGTCTGTTTGTTTTTATCACAAAATCATCTTATACAGTATAAACCGTGTCTATTATAACTTGCTGACCACCAGAACGTGTTTTATTTATTAAACCATCTGTTGTTGTTCAAATTTAATTGCTTTGGGAGGAAACTATTTGGTTGCCTGGCAGTGCGCTACTTTCGAAGGTGTAGCCTCAGGTATGAAGCCATGATAACAGTGTATTGACATTAAAAGCCCTGCCACTGTCAGGTCACAACTTTCCTTGGAATTAACTGAGGTTGCTATTCGGGAATTTGAGTGACAGTGCAGCCATTTTGTAAACATTGAACTGTTTAAAATTCAAAAGTTGTTTCTGTTTCGTTAAAACATATTACAGCAGTCAGTATCGTATGTTTGACTAGACAAAGTCTGTTTATACTGTATAACATGACTTTACAATAAAATTGAATGGAAAACCTCCATTTAAATCCCATCAAGTGAAGAACAAAAATGCACCATCCAATTTTTGAGGCTACGCTTTTTATTTTTTATTGATTAAACTGTTTATCCTTCAAAGAGAGTCATTATTTGAACACGTGTCTTCACTTCTACTGCAACAAATTTCCAATTTCGTAATAAAATTTTTAGATTCACGTCCACAAAATATCACCTTAAAAACTGTTCTAGCCTCAGAAATCCAATGGTGCGTCTCAGGTAAGTAGGCAGTGTTAGTGAAATTTGCACAATGCATGACTGCAAACATTTCCATGAATTCTGGGGAGGGAATCAATAATTACAATCTATGCATAAATATGTAAATATGTGTTACCAGGACGTCTCTTTTGGTAAATATTATTTTAATTATGTAAACGAACAAAAAACATTTATATTGTTATTAAAACAGTGGAAAAGGTTGGAATCCATAAATCAGTGGCCTGAGGATAAGAAAGAAATCAAAATCATCCATATTAAATACAATTACAATTTTAAGCATTCTAAGAACTAATCTTATTGTCTATAATCTATACTTGTGTGTGTAACTGTGTATGCATGTGATGTGGAGTGTGTGCATGTGGTGTGTATGTGTATGTGTGTGTGTGTTAATCATCTGTAACGGACAACTTGTCAAGAATGCATCTGAATTCTGCTTTAATTAACTGGAACTTTGCTTTTGAAAATAAACAATGAAAAACATAACAACTATTGAAATAAATAATCGCTCTATTTTTACAGTAGCCACTTAGATAAAGGGTATCATTTCACTAATCTCTCAAACATTGTAGCAAATCAATGCAGCATGCTTTAATTGAACAAAGCAGTGTGCATTGTCAGTAACTGACAACTAGAAACAGAATTAGTGTGGTTAGTCTGCGCAGAACGTTTCATGTAAGAAACTGAAAGTGCACCTTTTGTTTCTCCGGATCCTCCTGTACCTTGCGTTCCTTGCCCGGTCGTCCCGCCGTCTCCCACTCATTCAGGGCGACGTACACCTCATCGTTTAAGTCCACCACCTCCCGGATCATCACATCAAGGATGTAGCGATAGAAGAGTATTTTCTCGATCCTCTCCGTCACGTCCGTCATCAATGATGTCATAAACATGAACTCGACATCTGACGAGAGAAGTAACATTAATGAAAGTACCTATATAACGCCCGATCAATCAAGATTGCTCTCAGATGCTTTACATATGTGACCGATCTTAACAAAATGAGTTGCATGTCAGAAATTTTTAATATTGAGTTATTAGTAGCATTGGAAAGAGCAGAATCTCTGCTTTCTCATGGTGTATCATGTAAGAAGATATCTTAATTATAACTGAAGTTATGGTTTAACAAACACATGTGGGGTAGAAACCTTTAAACCCAGAAAACTGCAAATTATTCGTTATGTTTCATGAAATATACCTTAGTTAACGTCTTCCAAACTCTCTGGAGGTCACAGAATGTAGTTATTAGCATTTGTATGCCCACATATGGGAAGATGACACATCAAGCTTCGTGGTGATATCCCATATGTTAGGAGCGTCCCAAAATTAGCAGTTGTGAACGCGCGCAATTACTGGCATTTACGGCGTTATTTTAATGAAATTGAGCAGAACACTTCGCACAGCTCTACAAAAATCGCTTTAAAATACACAAAACAGAGTTAATTAGTGGGTAGCTAGAGTAGCAATTGATAAAACGAATACCAAAGAATAATTTTCAGGGGAAATCTCAAAATTGATGGATTCGCGATTTGTTCACATAAACGGCATTTACGGAAAATCAGATTTGCCGACATCCGACTCATTTTGTTAAGATGGGTCACATGTATTTACATACACAGTGGTATTTTATAAGCTCTAAAATGGCTAAGAGAATAATTATTAAGTATTAATTATTCTCGGTATTATTGAGAACAGTCTGCAAATGTGTTAACATAAAAAAACGGAAACAATAACATGTCTGGCTTATACAGGAAATGCAGATCACACTACAAATATGATTACAGATATGACAGGACTCGCGTTAGACAGTATAAACTGTATCTATTATAACCTACTGTCTACCCAAACATGTTTTAGGAACCCCTTGTTGTTATTTAAACTGAAGAGTCTCAGGAGGAACCACATGATCCATCATTCCGACTCTGGAATTATGCGAGTTTGCAATTAAGGGATTTGCATGACAGCTCGATGATTATTTGTAAACATTAAACTGTTAAATTCAAAAGTTGTTTCTGCATCGCTAAAACACATTTGGACTGTATGTACATTAGAATACATAGTCTACCTACATAGCATAACATGATTTTACAATAAATGCGATCACACTACCTACCGGTATCTTTAAAACAACACAAAAATGCCATAAGAGGCAGCACCATTTGCAGTCAGAGCGTGACGCAGTTAGCCATGTTTAACACAGACTCTTACCTCTTGCAACGGGATCATAGAAGAAGCCATTGTCAGTGAGTGATTGGAACACGGTCTGGACCAAGTCTGCCAGGTAGCCCATGCTGAAGACATGGGCGGCAAGTTTCTTTGCCGTCTCCTTCTGTTTCATGATGATGCTGCGTATTTGTTCTATGCGGCGCACCTGGTGGCAAAAGAATGTACTGATAAACAGATCTGCTGCATATAACAAAATCGGGCTTATTTGCTCAGAAGGATGTTAGTGAAATGGTCTGTGGTAACACAAATTACATTTAATTGTGAAAGCAACCAAAGCAAGCAGACACAAGGACAATAAATAACTAGACACAAGGACGACAAGTAGCAAGACACAAGGACGACAAAAACAAGATACAAGAATAACAAATAACAAGTCACAAGGATGATAAATAAAAAGACAGAAAGATAATAAATAACAAGACACAAGGACAACAAATAACAAATAACAAGACACAAGGACAACAAATAACAAGACACAAGGACAACAAATAACAAGACAAATGGATGACAAGTAGTAAGACACAAGGATGCAAAAACAAGATACAAGGATAACAAATAACAAGTCACAAAGATGACAAATAAAAAAGACAGAAAGATGACAAATAACAAGACACAAGGATGAAAATAACAAGACACACGGACAACAAATAACAAGACACAAAGACAACAAATAACGAGACACAAGGATGACAAATAACAAGGCACGAGGATGACAAATAACAAGCCACAAAGAGGACTAATAACAAGACACAAAGATGACAAATAACAAGACACAAAGACAACAAATAACAAGACACAAGGATAAAAAATAACAAGACAGAAGGATGACAAACAACAGACACAAGGATGACAAATAACAAGACACAAAAACACCAACACATATAGAAAGATGACAAATAACAAGACAGTCACAGAAATACGACATATAACAAGATAGTCACAGAAGTACGACAATTAACAAGACACAAACCCAGAAACAGTTTGGACACTGGACACAGCGGTGCAGCTTCCGCTCACCTTCTCACTCCGGAGCAACTGTTCTTTCTCCTCCAGCCGCTGCTGCTCCACGAGCTCCGCATTGCGTATCTCCCTGTAGGTGAGCTGGTCGGACCGGAGCATGGCAAGCTCCTCCTCCTCCATCACCTCCAGTAGAGCCTGCTCCACCGTCTTACCCACCAACACTTCCAGCATCGAACGCACCTCGATGTCAAACTTGAACAGCTGCAATGGAGGGTGATTGGTGCATGAAGGGGGCGACTGGTATACAAGGAGGCAATTTATGTAAGAAGGGGCGGTTGGGGAAACAAGGCGGTGATTGTGCATGAAGGTGGTGACTAGTGCACAAAGGGGGTGATTGGTGCAAGAAGAGTGTAATTGGGGCATGAAGAGGGATTGGTGCTAGAAAAGGATAATTGGTGCAAGAGGGTGATTGGTGCAAGAAGGGAGTACTGGTACCTGAAGGGGGTGATTGGTGCATGGAGAGGGTGACTGGTACCTGAAGGGGGTGATTGGTGCATAAAGGGGGTAATTGGTTCAAGAAGCAGGTGATCGGTGCATGAAGGGGACAACTGGTTCATGAAAGCAGCAATTAGTTCATGGATGGGCGATTGATGCATGTTGGGGGCAATTGGTTCATGAAGGGGGCGACTGGTGCATGAAGGGGACAGATTGGCTGTCATTAGTGTGTGTGTGTGTGTGTGTGTGTGTGTGTGTGTGTGTGTGTGTGTGTGTGTGTGTGTGTGTGTGTGTGTGCGTGTGTACATGCGTGCATATGCACGTATGTGCATGCATGCATGCCAGTGTATGCATGTGTGCATGCATGCGAGTGTATGCACAGGTGTAAGTGTATAGTGAAATTCATCTACTCATACTTCACAGAGTTCTGTTTATATGTCACTGAGCTCACTTACGTCTCCATCATATATCTGTGTCTGCACATCAATGCCTGACTTGCGTGGCTTGTATTCACAGAAGCGACTGTCTTCAATTCCCATGGCTGCCTGTCCGTGTATGTTAGATGCCATCTGGAGCATGAATTGGTCAGTCTGACAGCCAACCTGGGCTTCCTCCTTTCTGTCCACTATCTCCTGTAAGTAGGGCGACATCCGCACCGGCACAAACGGGTTCTCGTCCACCATCTCAGGAGTGACCGGGCGTAGGCGCCGCTTAACAGGCATGCGCCGCATGGCCTTGCGCCGCTCATCAGCCAGCTGTCGTTCAATCTCAGACTTCTCGGGAATGGAGGACTAAAAGACACCACAAACACCTTAAGTCTTAACTGTTTTGATTAACTTCATCCACATTGTATATAGTCACAACAGTGCGACAATGGTACAAAGTGGGATTACGCATTTATATTGAAGAAGAACTATGCGACGTATTTTACCCGAATGCTTTCTTATTTTGCTACGCCAGTTTCAGTTATAAATTTGAAGCTCTGTATGTATCACAATATATTTTACATTATTTGTAATGGAACGTAAGCATGCCTGTTGTGAAATAACATCAAAAACATGTATGTAAAGTAATCACTAATTTATGCCATTCTAGTATCAATATTTACAAATACATTAACTAAGTGCAACGCTTGTGGCGAATAAGTGATCGGCTGATAAGTTACTGAAATAATGATACATAGAGCGAAACACTGATGACTGAAACTGTCTTACGTATTCAAAACCATTTTTTTAATGTGTACTTACTGCGTGCAAATTAGTTCTTTTAAACATATCCAATATGTGAATTTACCTTGTAGAGGCTTTCATTGATGTGGATGCGACACACCAACTTCTTCAGTACATGTGACGTATGTGAGATAGTTTGTGATTCCCCTCGTCTCCATTGATTGGTGTCCTGGCCTTTCTGATCCAATGACTTCCTTTACTTGCAGCGTTCTTCTGTTGGCTTCCTTGTCCACTATTTTCGCTTCCTCCCAGATATAATATGATTTTGTGTTTTTGCGTGACCTGTGAGGGCGGATTTGTTGATGGTCGACATTGTCTTTTTTTCTTGCTCCTCGTGTATTTCTCTTTCCTTGTGTTGTCAACATCCTTTTTATGTTCCTCAAGTCTCGTTGTGAACAATCTTCCCGCCTCCCCATTATATCCAGCACCACAGTTCTTGCATGGTGTTTGGTACACCAGTTCGCCTTGTTCTTCTGGTTCCACTTTGTCCTTAGGGTGTACCAACAGGCGCCTGAGGGTGGTGTGGGGACACATAGCTGTTAAGAACTATCTCACATGTACGATGACGTTAAACATCACATGTACTGAAGAAGTTGGTGTGTCACATCGATGAAAGCCTCTACAAGGTAAATTCATGTATTGGATATGTTTAAAAGAACTAATTTGCATAAAAATTAACTATCCTGAAGAAAGTTCAGCAATCTGTACTTACTGCATTATACAATCTACTCAACTTTGTGTAACTATTTAATCTTAAGCAGTTATACAATATTTTCCTGTATATTTATATGACATTGTATTAAACTCATGACCCTTAGGTAAATAAAGTGAATATACTATAAGATTTATCATGATTATTTTGACAGGCTGCCATGGTTTGGATTATAAGGTATGCCTGGCTGATCTAAGAAAAAGACAAATACAATCATATGGTGAAAACAGTAATGTTTGTTTTGTTTTAGAAATAAAAAGACAATTTACTACTGGTTTGAATAATGCCTTTTTGAATAAATACCTTAAAAAAGTGTTTATGATGCATGTTTTGGACTAAATGACATTATTTGAAACATAAATATCTAACTGTGATGGCAATCATAACTTTCAAAAACTGTCTAAACCCCTGCACATGCAACATTACTTTTATAGTATGCAGTTTTTTTATTATTAAATAAGCATTCAAAATGCCACAGATCAAGCAGCCATACTTATACATAATCAATTGCTATGGTAGAAATGTGGAAAACTTTACGCCCTGTTTTCTCAATACTTGAATTCTTTGGGTGTGTCAATTCAGCCACCCACAACCTAGCACCAAATTGACTTGTAAACATTGATGACAGTGGTATCATTACAAGACTGGAATGTTGCCTTCACTGGCACTCATAACTACTCCTTACAGATTACTGTTAAAATGTGGTGGGCATTTTGCCCCACAACTGGAGTCAAACGCCAATACTGAGGACCTCTGCTATATAATGGTTATACATTTTTTCTGTGACACCGAACACTGAAAATCTCAAGAGATAATATTTATATATATATGTACATATATATATAATAAGCATGTTTGCGTTTCAAATGATGTAAGATTCGTTTATGCCATTTCAATGATGTGCTTCATCAGTTTGTGCCATTTGATGTGGTTGAGAGATGATATTTACAGCTGTGATAATGAACTAGGTGATGTTTGTATTAAATCAGAGTTAGAGCTAAAGGATTTTCACTGGAAACAATTTCCCCAAAAAGTGAACCTTATCAGCTTATCAGCGTATGCCCCAAACTATTCTATGCAAACTCTTCTTTGAAATTACAGCTGTATGGATGCTTTACACCATTTGAAGAGTTTATACTCCTCAAATAAGTTTGTATATAACAAATTCATGGTCTCAGTAAGTCAGTAGATGACAGCACAATTCTCCTTGCAAGTTCCTTTGAACCACTGTTCTTCCTTTTCCTATTGATTGTTCCTTATTCATGATAAACACAACCGCAACAATTGATTTATTATTAAATGCTATCATTTGCCACTGACCTCGTGCCAACAGAGTAGAACAAAACATAACAGAAGTATGTAGAAAACAGACAAGGCCAGGCCAGAACAAATGTATATTGACTAACTAATTCCAATTAATTAAAATTGAACCAATTTTACCAGACTTAAAACCTTACTTCTAATTTAAACAAAACATTTTCTTATGCCTACAAGTTATATGATTCCTAAGTAACCTAACCTTACCACTGGTAGCCTAGATTGCACTGCATAGGTGTTACCACGTATTACCCGCGGATCAAACATGATGTTTGCATAAAATGGCACATCACAGTTCCTGTAAACGTAACACAGTAACAAAGCTAACTGTACACATAGTGTACATAACATGTATGTGTGGTGCGTGCGTGCGTGCGTGCGGGCGGGCGTGTGCATGTGTGTGGCTATATGTGTCTGTGTGCATGTGTGTATATGTGTATACACAATACACTACACGTGTACAGAGAAGAGCGATAAGAACTCTTCACAAATTACAATACAGTAGTCAATTATATTCAATAGTGGCAATACACATGCAGCTTCCTGGTGTTTGGCCAGCCGTAGGCGTAGCCCATGGCGTAGGCGGGAGTACGTAGGGCCTACGTTTACGGCATTCACCATCCTATTCAGAGATAGATCGAGGTCATAAACCGGTGACGCGCAAGTGCTAACTCTGTGGTCACGCGTACCACACACACACTCACACACCACAAAAATCCTCTGAACTTACATTTCGTCTCTGTAGTGACAATATTTCAGTCGATGCCCGACCGCTCGGGGAAGGCTGCGATACACATATGTTCCCCCTGCTTTGTTTGATGCTGCCGAATTTGTCATTTTAACTACTTTAATATATTGAAACAGTTTAATAACCAATGTATTGCTCGACGTGTTAGAAAAAAACTTGTATGAACTATAATATGAACTGCAAATTATCACGTTGTATCCATTTTTTACGAATTACGAGCGCAACCAACAAACAGTCACATGCATCTGTTACCATGGATATACCGTAAAACAACAATTATAGATGATGCGCAGATTATCGATGATGATGATAATAATAATGTTGATCATTCAAATTTAATATCGCAATTTTATTTTGACTTCAACATTTATTTATGGCAAGATAATGTTTTATGCTCGATAGAAATGGATTAAATTGTCATTGGCATGGTATATTAAAGTCAAAGACACTAATTATAAATAATATTAATACTATTTATTTTAATATAATGTTAATTGTAATAACATATATATATATTTATATGTTCTAAACGTGTTGTTTGTAACACATAATTAACATGACATCCAAGTTGTCGACATGCTTTTAATGTGTATATATCTAATACCCATTCGCATCCCTTTTGCCAGTTTTGGGCTGTTCGACAGTTTGACATAGTCTTTGTGACGTTTCGCTAATCAAAGGTTGGATTCCGTTCCTTTCGGTTACCCGAGTCACGCGTCGCGTATTAGTGCCAGCCGTTCTTGACCTGAGCAGACCTGAGCGTTTGCCAAGGTCGATATAAGGGGGGCGGCTCGGGTTCCGATCATTTGTCGTCCGTACCAGAGCCATGGCGTCGTCGTGTGGAAAGCTTCTGTTGCCTGTAGCTCGTCGTGTTGGCAGTATTTTAAACAGCAGATCGACAGTTTTGACGCGAAATAATCGGCATCATGTGAACATCATGTACAGACATTTTAGTGCTGCCAAGCCGCTGCCGAACAGCGAAACGTAAGTAGGCGTTTTGCCGACACTCTAGAACGAGATAGATCGTGTACGTGGGATTTGGTCATATAGGATCGTAGTCGTAGAGTCGTAGACTATGTCTATAGGTTTGTTTACATTTGTGACTCCGCCTGACTTGTGGATGTGAACGCCTGACTTGTGGATGTGCTAATGAAAACGAACTTAACTTCAAATATATCCATGACACATTTGTCTGACTGAGTTTTTAGTCGCAATTGGCATAAATCAAGTTCAATAGCTCATTCCTCACTAACAGTATTAGTAACATTATATTATCACTGACACTAGTAACAGTAACTGACTAACTTGTGAATAACAGTGACACTGTCAAATTCACAGTGACAGTATGAGTATCCGGTTCACCACAGCAATGCATTATTTTTGAGGTGAGCGATCGCTCTCGCTCCCTACCGCTCGCGCTAATTGCTCATCTAAGGAGCGATTTATCGCTCACGCTAATTGCCATTGTCGCTCGTATCACCAGACCTGCTGCTCTGGTGATAAAATATTCATCCATTTTTTGAAAGAAAGTCTTGTCACGTAAATTAGTGTTGGCACGATCTCTGCTCGGGTCATAGGTATGCGGTGGTAGCCTCAGTGCCGACAGTTAGCGTCCGTCCCATAAACAAAACAACTTAATCAGCAGTGTTGTTACACTGCTGTCATTTTCTGTAACGTCATCGCTAGTACTTCCTGTCTCAAATGTTTTATCAGCATGCAACTTTTCAATCTGTGCTAACGCTTGATATCCCACCGATCAAATTAATTTTGCATAATGGATACCGCTATGGCATGGCTAGCCTCGATTGCATTTTGGCATGACTGGGCAGTAGTGTCACCAGATGGACAAATGGAAATGCCAACTAGCAGATAAAAAACTAATAAATCGGTCACGCTAAAGTTTTTGGCATATTTAGGTGAGCGATTTATCGATTGCCTATTTTTTTTCAAACATTAAGCACTGTCACAGTATCCACATAGTGACAGTGACAGTAATACTGTCATATGTCACTGACACTATTTGAATGACCTACTTACTAAGTCAAAAAGGCACTATTTGACAGTGACATACTGTAATTAGTCTTATCAGACTCTTAATTTAATTTTAAGACCTTGTAAAAATGAACTCGAAACAATGCTAGATACCTAGGGCCAGGGATATGGCTAACATAGCCTGAGTCTCACATGGACAGTGCCATAGAAGGGTTTATTTCGAAACTGGTCGACGGTAACTTTGACTTGTACGTACTACCACCACAACCAATCGTGCTAACTAACATTGTCGAGCTCACATTTCACAGAGGCTTTTTGAACATTTCCTTATTTTTGATAATGTTCTTAATTGTTAGAATAAATATGTTGGAGGCACACTACCCGCAACGTTGCATTTAATAAACCTGAAACAGTGTGAACTCGCAATTTGAATACAGAATGTTCAAATAGTTAATTGTAAACAAAACATTAAAATTGTGAACAACCATTACTGGCATTTATTATGGAGGCACGTGTCCCAACCTGGAAGTACATTTGAAGTTGGCTGGTCCCCATATACTCATGACCATAAAATGGGACAAATTACAAAACTGAATCAGCAAACTTTGTGCTAATAATTACCACCAATGGCTGATTCTGGGTAACAGAACAAGCAGCCTCATTTTAGATATTACGATTTATACAGATTTTTATAATATCCATGGCCGCAGCCACACTCAATGTTTGAGCAGTTTCATTTTGGAACCTAGTTTCGGCTGTCAGATTCAGAAGAGACATTAAAAGTAGTTGGTCCCTTCTACTTTGGTGTCTTCTGCAGGAGAAATATATAATACATTTTTTTATTCATGTAAACTTTGAGGTGGGATGAAGTCTGGAGGAGAAGATTGCTTCATTTGGGCACGTCTCCCAAACACATTTCTGGAGATATTGCTAGAACATCGGACTCTCAATTGAGAGAACCCGGGTTCGAATCCTGTGGTGCCGTTTCGAACCTTTCCTTGGGCAAGTTTGATTACTCCGTGTTGCACCAGTTCACTGAGCTCTATGAATGAGTACCTGGCTATAGACAGTGGTGATATTTGTGTACGAGTATTCTTCGCACATTAATTGTAGCATGGCTGAATGTTTTCCACAGAAGTCAAATGGTGTTTGATTGAATAGGTCTGCCAGGGAATAAAATGTAAAACGCTTTGAGCAGTCCTAAGGACTGGATACTGCACTATATAAAAACTTACCTTTAATTACCTTTATTAGTAAGGTTAAATTATCTGAATGGTATTTGTCATGTCTAATAAAATCACTCTTTGCATGTGCAGATGGATCACTGTCTAAATCTCTAGTTTTGGATGTCAGAATTAATAGTAATATTAATTGTGAAGTCCTGTATATAGCACCAGTATACGCCAAATAGAGGCACTCATGGCACTTGCACAGGATCTCAATTCTCTCCAACTATCCAGTAGTTACTCTCAAAATTGGATTGGCCTTTTATTTGATCTTTGCATCATCAGTAATTTGGTGTGAATGATTATATTAATAAATTTGTTTGGTTGAGAGATATTTCTAGATAAAGTCATCCTATAAGTATGCACATATTCTCCCAAGTGTGTAGAAGAGATTGTGTCCACGTTGACCCTCTCTCAGTCACGTGGTGGAGACAATTTATACGCTCTAACTAAAGACCTCTGTATAGGCCAAGCACTAGCTTGGTACACCACTGGTGGTGAACAAGTTTAATTGTTCTTATATGACGTATGTGTCTGTGCTGCAACTACGTTCTCTTGTTCAATCTTGTTACTACTGACTTTGAGCTTTGACCTTAGGGAACATATTCTCCTACACGCAGAGTTGACCTGGAAGAAAGTTCAACTAATTAATGAGCCTTTGACCTAAGAAACTTATTGTAAGCCTGCTTAGGTTGTCCTGAAATGACAACACAACCTTCCTGACCTGTGTATGGGTCATTGATGTTGCAATGCAATTTCACTATGGGTCCTGCCACAACTAAATGGATATTGAGTTGCAAAATTGTGAAATGGCATTTTGTACCTTTTTGATTCCACAGTTCATGAGCTTTAAAATGATACCTCAATTGTTGACATTTATTGCTAACATTGGAGTTAAAAAAAAAACATTTTGAGAAAATAGGTAATTTTTGTTCATATTGTTTATTGTTTTAGTTTTTTGTATGGGTTCATAAATGCCTGTATTTTATTAATTTTGGACTCCTTGTTGAGGAAAATAAATTTGACTTTGAATTATGAGATTGTATAAGGTATACATTTCTGCCAAAGTCACAATATTGACACCAGAACATGACCTGAACAACTATTTGTGCCTCGTGTCCAGAATAGGCCTGTGTCACTTAATATCCAGTTCACTGTGACGGGTCACACATGGTTTTAGTACTAACATCTTCACGTTTCAATGTTTTGTAGAGTGACAGTTTACTTCAACTTACCAAGTGGAGAAAAGAAGGCAGCCAACGCGAAAATAGGAGACAACTTGCTGGACGTCATATTGGAAAACAATCTGGATGTTGACGGGTTTGGTAAGGACTTGTTTTTTTAATATGATAAGTTTTGTTTTTATATTCTCTGGCACGCTGTCAACCAGAATTATATTTGGAACCAATAGTAGTAGCTCATCCACAAGTGAAGTAACCAGGGGACCATTTCACTAAAACTATGACCTCATAAGAAATCCCCAAAAATAAAAATTTAAGGAGCTTTATAAAAATCCAAAAAGCCACCATTTCTCCAAGGACATTCTAATTCCATGACACCAGTGAACGTTTGGTGGCACACCCTGGTTTCAACAGTTTTCCAGTATACAAGATGACTGGCATTTCATCGTTACTGACATACTACTGCCATGATGAATAATGACTGCTCCCCTAGCTATGTCTACTTGTGTAGTGGTGGCATTCCAGAAGTAGGACTGACAATGGCTTCTGCTGTGTCATCACAGTTGCACGTAGGTAGTCTACTGGTGTACGTGCTGTCACAAGTGTCTAGTCATGACGGTTCAATGGCTCTCTCCCGTGGAACCATTGTCTTGGGCTTGGCATAGTATTAGAAAACAAGCACATAGGACTTGTAAACATGTTTTGATGCCAAACCTGCATGTGTTTTGTTCTGTGATAGTTCTGTCATGTCAGACATATGGTGTTGTATCAGGTTATTATTAGTATTATAGAATTTAAACTACACTGTATTTGTTGTTAGAAATATTTTGTTAACAATAGTTATAACTTACACATGGGGTGGTCAGTCAAAAAATGTTAATACCGGTATAATAAACAATCAGTCAGTCCCTGCAGGTAGTAATGCCTAATGTTAGATCACTATAAAGCCTAATGTAGGTTAGATTACTATTACAGTGCACTATGGATTAAATTATTCTCCGGGCTACACATATCTTTTTATTTGCATAATGGATTAACTGCATAACATTTTCATATACAATATAATAAAAAACAAGACATGTTAATAATCAATGACACGAGTTGAGATTTCTCAATTAATTTAAATAAAACAGATTGTAATAATTTTCAATTATTGTTAGCTATACTCACTGTAACATGATACTGTGTTAAATACACAATATCTTCACCTTGTGTGTGTTTGAGATGACCCCCTACGTCAGAGATGCCACATAGGCCATAAGGCACCAATGAGCCACACTGCTCATGTTATAAAACACCTTTTTCCTGTGACAATGAACAAAGATATACAATATATACAATGGGAGATATTGTTCTAAGAACTACCATAAAAGAAGAGAACTTAGGAGTAGCTAGTTAGTGCTAATATGAAGGTTTCGTAGGAGGGTTGCAACCTCAAGGGGAAATTATATCTTGGGTTACTTAGGAGAAATATAATATACAAGGAAAAAACAAAAAATAATGCCACTGTGTACAGCAGTAGTTAGGCCTCATTTAGAATATTGTATACACACAAGGAGACCGTATTGTAAGAAGGACATAGAGATGCTAAAAAGAGTACAGTGGAGAACTAAAATTATCCCAGAACTGAGATACCGTATTCGTTCTATTAAGGGTACATACCCTAATTAGCGTACACCCTCTTTTTAGCAGCATCCGATGCCATTACAGTGATTTCAGTGCCAACCTTGACAGTTGAATCTATCTTTGTGTTTTAATTTCTACTAATATTACATTAGATTCAAAGATCGGTGATGAAACAACACCGAAAGGTCCTAAGTTATCAAATTTTTACAGTGTCCTGCTTTCCTGTTGCTTGTATGTAAGATGCATAAATTGCTTGCCAGTCATGTCAGTTGAGATGGCTGTACTCAGGAACCACAGGAACCAAAGAAAATGGGTGCATACCCCTTTACGCTTATTGGAACACAAAATTTGACATATTTCCATGTCTCAAATATTTGCTAAGCATACTGTATGTTTAATAGAATGAATACGGTACCTTAGTTATGAAATACGCCTAAAAGAATATGGTTTGACAACACTAGAATGAGTAAAAATCAGAAGATTAAGAGGAGATTAGGTAGAAGTTATGAATATATATTGATAGAAATATTTTCTTCTCGATAAAATAGAAGGATTAGAGGACATAAAGTAACAATGTAGATTGATTGTGTGGGTGCTAGCATCGTGAATTAATCCACATACACCTCAGAAGGGTGGGATCCACATAGATACAGAAGGTTGGACTTTAGAAGCCATAGTTTCCTTGTTAATTCTCTGGTCGGCTACCTTGCTAAATCTGTGACACAGGTGTGCGTGAAGGGACTTTGTTTTGTCTGACAATGATATCCTGTAACACTTAAAGATGCTTGAGAGGCATAGACCCATCATTTGGATGGGTAAAGTTCGTTTTTGGACAAGTTGAAATTTGAATTTGGACATGTGGAAATTTGAGGAGTAAAAAAGCTTATTCATTATTAACTGTCACTGTTATTCTTATGTCCATTATTAACTGTCACTCTTATTGTTATGTCCATTATTATCTGTCACTCTTATTCGTATGTGCATTATGCATTACAAATGTGTGTCACACTTATACATACGCTATTTTGTCTGTGATAATAACCTGCTGTGACATTTACAGGTGCGTGCGAGGGAACTCTGGCCTGTTCCACCTGTCATCTCGTCTTCTCTCAGGACCAGTTTAACAAGATCCCCGAGAAAGCAACGGATGAGGAACTGGACATGCTTGACCTTGCATTCGGTCTCGAAGACACGTAAGTACGAGCAGTTGAAGGGACCATTTCATTAAAAGGAGGCAGTCTGTTAGTGTTTTTACTTATTAATGAATATAATGTTTTTAAGGCTATAATAACTATGTTGAAGGTATACTGCCCGCCAAATTGTGTTTAGCAAGTCTTTAACAATGTTTGCAATTTGGAAGATACGCTCCTGGAGCATGTTCAAATGGGAAACAAAACATCCAGTTTCAAATCAACCTTTATTGGCAATATGGGTGAGTCAGATAGAGTCAACTGCAATACCCTTTGGTGTTCAACAATGTTCCATTCTCCCACATTCAACACGTTAGCCTTCCTGTTACAAATTACTATGCGCGCGAATTCCGAGCTGAACCTTTAGTGTGTTACTTCTGAACCAAGTGATTTTTAGCCAGGGGTCAATCACAAAATTCACAATGTTGATTTTTGAAACAGGTGCCCAAAATATTGGTAATTTATCAACACAATATTTGGTGTTTGAGATACTTAGTGACGATGGTGATGGCAGATTCTTTGCATCCAAAGATCAGTAAGGAAGTCTTTGTCCCTGTGGACGGTGGGATGCCTTCTGGTGGCTGTAAAGGCCTATTCTGGACTTGCAGGCTCTGGAGCAGGTTGGACAAACGTATAGTTGGCCTGAAGTTGAGCTGCAGATTCTTTCTTTCACCGGAATGTTCAAAGTCCTGGCCTGCTCTCCTGGTAGTTGCTCTCCAGTTGTTTCTGTCTGCTGTTAGCTGTTCCCAATCTTTGTGGTCAATATTTGCCTGGGTGAGTTGCTGCTTTAGCCTGTGGGGGGGGGGGGGGCTGCTCTATCTCGCTTGCCCTGACGAAGTTCACCACAAAATACAGATTTTCGTATTCTTGTGTTGCCCATGCACGAGATGTGGCCTGCCCAGCAGAGCTGCCTGAGCATCAACATGGCTTTGATGCTCTGGAGGTTTGCCTTTTCCAGGACCTTATTTTTGGAGACATAGCCCTGCCAAAGGAGCGCAGACATCGCTGATAGAACCGTTCAAGGAGTTGTACTTGCTTTCTGTAGAGGATCCATGCCTCAGCCCCATACAGAAGGGTAGTGACAACGACAACCTTGTATACCTTATCTTAACTGACAGACACAGAGAGTGGTTCTGCCATACATATTTCTGCAGGCGACCGAATGAGCTGTTGACTTTGGCAAGACGGTTGTTCAGATCTTTGGCTACTGTTGCATCATTTAAGATGACACTTCCAAGGTAGTAGTAGTAGTAGTAGTAGTCGTTGTAATATTTTATTAGTCTCACTCCACGTATACATGCATAAAAATACAAAATGCATAAATACATTACACACAAAGCTAGCATTGTATACAAAGTCCACTCAAAAAGAGTTATGAGAGACTTACAAAATTTAAATGTTCTTATAAAAACTAATAATTTATTTAATAAATATGTGAAATTATTTAGTTGTATTGTGTAATCTTACATGGAATATTTTGTATAGGGTGCTGGCAGTTTTACTAATTGTATTGTCATTACTCAATAAATATGTAAATTTATCTTGGTTGTTTATATTGCTAAAATCACTGTTTAATAGTTCTTGTCGTTCATTAAGATATAAAGGGCATTTCATTAAAACGTGAAACTCAATTTCTATTTCATTAGTGCAGTTGTAACATCTGGTATGTGAGCTGCTCGACTGTGTTGAGGGGATGTCCATAACTCTTGAGGTAGGTTGTAGCTTGTAGACTCCATGAGGTGGTTTCTGGTGCAGGACCTCAGATTTCTTTAGGCTGATGGTTAGGCCAAAAGCAGTTGACCACTGCCAGAAGAGCTCCTTCAGTGTGTGCCAGGAGTCCAGTCATCTGCAATCAGCAGCTCTAAGATCATTTCTTCAGTGGTTTTGGTTTGCGCAAGGAGTTTGCAGAGATTTAATACATTCTCATCTTTTCGGAACTGATGTAGATGCCTTCTGTAAGGTCCACCTTGGCTTCCATTAAGCTGAAGAAACGCAAAGAGCTTTGGGGCCAGGCTGCCAGCACACATCCTTGTTTGACACCATTCTCAATGGGGAAGGGATTGGATAGATCACCTTGACATTTCACTTGCCCATTCTGGCCTCCCTGAAGCTGCTGGATCATCCACCAGATACTTTGTACACATTTATTAAACTGCTTTGATCAATGCAACGTTGTCTGTTTAATGTAATGCATATTTCATGAAATGCAATATGAACATCTGTTTATTCATTTAGCATACATCTATTGTTGTTTAAGATGTTTTAAATGTTGCATTTCAAGTGAAGTCTTTGTTTGACTTACATACAGTCACTTGGTAAACTGTCCACAGATAGATTTCTATATATATTTTCCACACTCGTATTCTCTGGATTATTGTCAAGTTCCAATATTATTGTTTACTGGTTTGACATATTGAACATTTGCAAGAAACACAAAAATACTATTTTACTATTTTCACATTGTATTTATTATGTTATAATAATTCAATTTGACATATATAGATAACTGTTACTGTATTCTATTAGAACTGTTTTGAAAGGGGAAGCACTTCATAAGTGTTAGGCTTCTGGTTTCTCCTTTTCCACATTAATTGTAATAATACTATTAATAATAAAACCTTAATTATTTTGACACAGTCAAATCCGCGACTGCTTGTGAATACAATTAAAAAGAAAATCATTTATGTCTTGTGATGTTATTGTGGAAATAAAATGTATTGTATGGGTAATCTGTGTGTTGTAGTTCTCGCCTTGGCTGTCAGGTGACGGTTGCGAAAGAGATGGACGGATGGGAGATTACGATTCCCTCTGGCACAGCCGATGCTCGATGATTGCAGGCACCATGCCGACGTTCCCTTTACGATGTTTACATTTGCCTTGATGTGATACAAACTTGCCGACTTGGACATGTGGATATATTAAACAGGCAGACATGTATGCACTCACCGTAGAGCAACGTCTGAATGAGTGTACATATTATTCTTGTAGCAGCTGATGTAACAGTTTAATGTAGGACATTTGTAGATAACACGGTTTGGAGCCACCCTTTGGCTGTATAGAAATAAAGTTGCACTTCTAGACGGGTGTCGACAGATGTGGTTTATGTTTAATTACAGTTCAATTAAGCCAGTCTGGTAGTATGTGACATCTGGTTGCAAAGTTGACAGGTGTCTGAAACCCTGAGGTACTGTGCGGTTGAGTTTACACAATGTCTTTTTAAAGGCATCAGTGAGAAAATATCTGTTTGTTTACATCAGTCCATCAGTCAAAATTCCCCAATTATAATGAAAATGTAACTACATTTTGATATCGACGAGACTACATTTTAACATCGTAATGACACTGCATTTTGTTATTAAAATAGATGATAATTGATATCACAATGATATATTTTAATGTCATAATGATAGATTTTATATTATAATAACAGTACATTTGGGTAGCAAAGTATTATATTTTGATGTCAAAATGCATAACTTGGTGAAAAATGACTTGCCTATCAACATTATTAAAAAAATATATTGTATGGTTTTTAGCCAACAATATTTTTGACTATTACATGTTATGTTTCTCATGTTGCTGTTTCAATTAGTTGAAGTTTGCCTACTCTTTAATTAAAAGAGGTTGCATCTATGATTAACACAGATTGCATCTTATATATTCAAGTTCAGGTAACAAATGCAATTTTTAATTTAAGTCGGTCGATATTTAAAATTTGTGAATGTTGTGCACACTTAGATGTTGTGGTAGTGCACATTTAGCTGAGAGGAAGAGAGTTATGTTGTTATTTGTTAAGAATATTTAATCAAAACAAGTTCTGACTTGTTGTTTTCACTTGCCCTTGCTTTCGTATCATGTTGCTGATAGAAAATCTTAAAACGCATCTGATATAGAATCGCTTTTTAGATTATATTTGGCGACAATTTGATTTAGCTGTTCCTACTGCTATATTGAGAACACACACGGCAGGGAACGCAGAGAGTCGAATCCATTGGTTTATTACACGGTGTATTAATGAAAATCTTCTACAGAGATATGGAACAAATCACAGGGATGACTGCAGTGTTGCTACTAGGTTAATTATAATTAATCTAAAGCCTAACTATCTACAGGTACTAATACTGCATAAGGTACTTTCCCGAAGGCAGCCATTTTACAATCACCTTGTGTCATGTAATGCACTGTATATGGATATATATGTATTATGCCTGGATGTATTATATTCTGTGAAGATGATGTTAGGAATATTTTGCGAGTCACGACATCCTGTGCTGCTGATCTTCGCTGTATTTGTTTGAAGTGTTAATAAAATAATATTTCTATTGATTTTGTGTTAGATATTATATGGGATGTATTACATTCCGACAGGTGGAGTTGATGTTCTTTTAAAGAGGTTTATTATTTGAGGCAAAATGAAAACCTAAATGATGAAGGAATTCTGAAATGAACAATAAAATACTAATGTTTTGTTTGAATATGGGCAAGTATTTTTTAGCAAATTGCAGAAAAAGTTTCAGATTTTTAAATGCACTAGACACCACATATATTGTTAAGTGCTGGACAAACGCAGTTCAATTATCTGTTTGTAGCATACTCATTCTACTTCACTGGTCAAATATTTTTTTTAGATATACATCTCGAAGATGAGCAGTACCCCAAAAAGGTGTGTATGTTTTATTACAAGCACATGATGAGTACTTTTATCAATGTATTTGACAAATAAACCAAGCATCATTTAACGGAAACCATTTAAACAATGATATACTCAGGTGGCAAATACCATATTTCTTTTATTAAATATAAAAATAATTCCACCAAATACAATTTTTAGACAATTAAAATTATTGCTCTCGGAAGTGTGGGGTGAAGTTGCCATTGAGACTGATCTTTGTCATTGTCTTCCTTCTGCTCTCACTGATTTCAACATCAACTGATGTCTCCAAAGTACTGTTTCTGGAAAATTTTATAAATAGTCACAATATCAAAAGGTATTGCAACTAGATTATCAGGCATGCCACATTGTTTTGGGTTGAAATCCATATTTTTGACTTAATTAATGTTGTAGCGTTTTTTGAGAAGTGTACTGTGTCTGAAAAACTGTGGCTTAAAGCCACATTCTATGATAATAATAAATATGTAACTGATTGCTAACCTACGTTTCCAGCACACACACACACATACACACATACACACACACACACACACACACACACACACACACACACACACACACACACACACACACACACACACACACACACACACACACACACACACACACACACACACACACACACACATCCTAACATGGGAATGGACAAGCAAAGCAATACTAATTTACACTTAAAAATAGCAATACAAGTTATAGAAGTTAAGTTAAATAATTATATAATCTCAGGCTAACTCGGTGTCAGACTGGTAAAGAAGACTGCCAGAGAGGATTGCAGTTGCAGCGAGGGAGGGAACAAAGGACAGTTGCTCATTCATCAGTCTGATTGACGAGGGAACAATTGAGTTTCGAGTGCGGTTAGTTTGCATCGAGGGAGTTGAAAGCGGCGGCAAGAAGGAGCAGTTTGTATCATGGGAAGAGGGGATGTTCAGGGTCTGAAAAGACCTTCCTTCCTTCCCTTCCACAAAAGCAACCCATAAAATGAACGGCACACCACACTGAGAAATCAGTTACAACACGTTCACACTTGACCAGAACCGGGGAAGTCGATGATAGCTGTGATATCGCTATATTTTATGACATTGACGGTCTTCTGGTTGCTACGACAGTTGTATCTGTAGAGTGTCTCACAATCAGAACAGGGGAGATCATCGAGCCCTGAAGAGCACCGGTGAAAGTGAAGAGTGAGCAAGACACATCACCACTATTAATAATAGCGCACTACTTGCTTATATACTCTCAGTAAGAAACTGATTCACACACAATATGTGTGACTTCACATGCACATTGACAAGTTTATTCAGCATAATATGTGGCAGAAGTATTGAAAGCCAAGGAAAATCAATAGTGATTACCTTAGAAAACGAGTTGGGCTTTTCCAGGTGAGCATACACACTGTGACACAGAGTGAGGATACCGTCCTCCACACCTCGACTGCGTTTATATGTAAATTGGAGGGAATCCAGTTGATCCCCAACCTGCTGCCGGAGAGGATGAAAGACGAGTCGCTCAAAGCACTTCATGACGACTGAGGTAAGCCCCAGTGGGCGGTAGTCGCTGAGGACAGATGGCACAGGTTTCTTGGCGACATGACAGATGACAGACGATTTCCAGGCCAGGGGGATGCGATGCTGCTTCAGAGATCAGTTGAAAACGATGCTGAACACACCACCACATGGCACTCCTTTGAGGACCCGACCACTGACGTGATCAGACCCTGCTACCTTGTGGGAGTTAACGTACTTTAAGATCTTGCTGACGTCGTCAGGAGTGATTTCCCGAGTATTGTTCTCAGTGAGCTGATACTCAATGCCGCCCACCACCTCCTGGCGCTCACTGGAGACATCATGCCGGTCAAAGCACCCAAAGATGGAATTCAAGTTCTCAGCGAACATAATACTGTCTTCTGCTGACTCTGAGATTTGTAGGCCTGTGACACGTTTGCCGGACTCAACACCAGAAATAATGGTCATGTCCTATCGTACAACAGTGTTCTTGCGGAGCAATTCTGGCGAGATGTGACGCCAAAATTAATTATGGCATATTGGTGTGGGGTCATCAAGCCCATCGCATTTTTAAACTTTCAAAGAAGGTAAATTACTTAAGCTGGATGACATCTATAGACTCCATCAGCTCAAATTGTATTACAAATTGATCAACAAGCTTATACCAGAATAATTCAGTCGTATTCCATACACATACAACTTTGCAATTCACCAATATAACACACGTGGTAAAAACAATTTATTTATTCCCAGAGGTAATTATCAATATGCATAAATGTACATAAGACACAACATTATACAAACTGTTAACAGTACTCTAAATATCATCTTTGATAAAATTTCTACACATAGTTTATATGGTTTTTCTACTTATACAAACAATTACTTTATCAAGAATTATGAATCATATTGTCATATTTCTAACTGTTACATCTGTCATTCATAAACTAGACATGACTTTGCATTTGTTTAAACTAATTTATATATATATATATATATATTATGTATACACTTATATATATGCATATGTAGTTGATCACGTGATAATCACATAATTATGTTACATCAGTAGAGTGGCACCCATGATAGCGGCATATAATTGTCTTAATGGGAGCCTCCCTGACCTTACAATGGATCTTATTGTTCTTTATGTACTTATGATGGTCAAAATAAATACTGTCTGTCTGTCTATGTGACTTTTGTGAGGTTTCTCCATGGAATTGGCGGGCCGTTTGCTCAGCTGGAAGATACTGAGTTTCAAGAAGAAGAGACCCGCCCTAATGTTTTTACATAATGAGTCACAACTGGAATTATTCACCTCCGTTTTTTTTGCATTTTCGTATACTATAAAGTTTGAAAAAATCATTAAAACATGTTTTTAGAAAAAGAAAAAAAACTACTTGGTGGTTTCACAAGGGATGTGTAGAGTAACTGCACTAAACATTAGGATCATCTAAGGCTGGTAGTTACAGATATATCTGACACGAAAAAGTCAATCCAAGATGGCTGCCACACCTTGGGAAAACACCCTAGAAAGATTCTTTTAAAAAATCACAGCTATGTTGTGAGGTAGATTCATAAACTCTGAAAGTTTCAGCTCTCTGTGTTCAATAACAGTGAAGTTTTCCTCTCCAAGTACACGTGTCTGTGGGTGTATGTGTGTGTGTGTGTGCGCGTGCGAGCGTGCGTGCGTGCGTGCGTGCGTGCGTGCATGTGTGTTTGTAAGTACCGATACTGGTTCAATAATCTCATAGATAACTTTAAGGTTGCCTGTTTGTAGATTTTATTTTGTTTTAACAACATAGACCCCTATAATTTGGTGTTCAAAGTTATCCCGCTTCGCGCCATTAATCATTTCAAGCCTTCCAAATTTACCTCAAAGTCACAGCTGCAAAGAAACCGACTCATTAACTAGATATTATGGGAACTTCATAATATCGTTACTCGTCATTAAGAGTACGGATAGAGCATTCAATGTAAGCAGGCAAGCACAGGACTCTAACACCTAAACATGTGCCAACACTGCACTATCCCAGTTTCTGGTCGGGCACTGGTTGTATGTGGCGACCTCTAGCGATCAATGACGGTTGCACGTATTGGACGTTTGTCAGACTACGCGTAGTAGTCCAGTCAGTCTGTGCCCAAAAGAGGGTCAACCTCAAACAAATTGCAATAGTAATTATTACAGTGTTTTTAGTTAGTATCGTACGTCTACACTACCAGAAAAAAGTCCACCGAAATCCATATGGTGGAACATTGTTATTTTTAACGACAATGACAAGTGGCCAAAAGTCGCTGCCAATGTTAGTGACGTTTTGGCTTATTGATACGTAGGAGTAGGCGTTATTTAGGCTGTGATATATATTTTCTTTGCACATTTCGTACACATTTTGTATACCGTTGGCAAGATAATGGATTAATCTACCCAGCGATATATAATAAGTATAAATTCGTTAAATATTAAGGTGAACAATCGTTTGGGGGAGTAGCGTTGCGATCTAACGTTTACTTAATCCATTTGCAATTGAATAAATTGATGCTCTATAGTATAATGTTTTTGGTGAATGTTCTATCCCATGGGATCCCTGAAGCAATTCAGCGTGGTTGTCTTCGGGACAATCAAAGGGCATTTTTTAAAATATGCAAATTAGGGCCTTCATTACTCAAATACTTATTTTGTTCAATAGCTTTGCAACTATGCATGCGACTGTCACAAAAGTGGCGTCAAGACCGATATTTTTATGGTCAACGGTTAAGATAAACACATCACTAAATGCATATAACAGCTGCATGTTTGTCATTTCATAAAACTTTCAGATATCGGCCATGTTGGATCTTATTACATGCTTATCTCCAATGCAATTTTTATGCATATCTCCAATGACTTTGATTCGCATCTATTTTCTATGCCCCTATAACAATAATAGCACAGTCAACAACAGAAAACACATTGAATCTCAGTGGTTGCATGCATACAAGTGCCTATTCGAATTCTCAATATAGTACAATGTACCATGTCTTCTCGTGCAATTTGCTTGCTAAAAGCAATTTTTTGTACGAATGTCGTCTACAGTGTTTCAATCAACAGAAAATCTGAGGTGGCAATTTTTCTTTTTAAACAAAATGGCTGCCATGTCACATTTCCGCATATCTTAACAACTGCGTCACTTACAACCCTAATTTTGGTGTCAAAACATGGATTTTAGAGGTCAGAGTTTTCAAATATTTTACGTTTGGCCTTCTCCATTTTTAAAGATGGCGTCGTCAAAACAAATTTCACAATATGCTACCAATTATGTCACACAATGTCATCATGTCTATGTTAATGTGTACAATTATGGTCAGCAATTTCAAATATGTTATACATGACCTTTGCTAACATTCATATATCCGCCATTTTAAAAGATGGAGCCCATCTTAACCAATTATCGCTATAACTAAAAACCTACATCACCCAGAGCCGTAATGTTGATGCCAAAAGATAGATTTTCAGGTGCGATGATTTCAAATATATTACATACGCAACGTCCACACTTGTGAGAGCGTTACACCACCCATCGTCAGCTGTGCACATGCAATAGATGGTACATAATATAGTATTGCCGTGGCAGCTGCAACCGTCAGTGCTGCATGCCTTGCTCTCTGCTTTGCAATCACAGCTTATGACATCAGTTAGACTTGGAGGATCCGAGAGGTCCAATGTCAAAGCTGGGTGACGGAATACCGTCTTTCATCTCCCACACAAACTGCATGGGAGATGAATATCCAAATGAGGAGGACCTTGCTGATCAGCCGCCTTCCACAGCATCATCTGAAGATGAGTGTGGGAGAAAGAATGGGAAGCCAGTGTGCATCAAGGCGTTGCCTCCCACAGATTATGTGCAGAGAGCACATCTTCAGATGATGCTGTGGAAGGCGGCTGATCAGCAGTGCCCTCCTCCTAGAGAAGGAGTTTTTTGGCCAACAGAGAAAACAAGCACATATTCATAAACTTACTGAGCAATGAGCTTGAGAAAGCTGGGTGCTGTTGTTTTCATGCAGAGGATGCTAATGTAATAATCGTTAGACAGCACTGAACACATAAGACTAAATCGACTCTATCTTCATTGGTGAAGACAACGATTTGTTAGAATATCTGGGCCCAGCTGTGGGCTTACTGGGCTAAGATATCATACCATTGCAAAAGTTGAAGAATTGGCTACTGCAGGAGAACAGGCTATCGTGTGATTCCAATGTGGCAACATTGGCAAAAACCTTGATGGTTTGCTGTACAAGCACTTCATTGAAAATGTAGCATCAAGCGCAGTTTACGCACAGGGATAAACCTACCCCATTCTTTAACTGCTGACCACTATCACAGCCTCAGGATCAACTCTCAGAACCAACAGTGGAAAAGATCCAAGAAAACTATTAAAAGCCACGTGCTAGAACTGGATTGTCAAAGACAAGTACCATGTTCCAAAGATGGCTGACCTCCCAGCAGCACCAGCCCATTTGCTTTCGGTCATCCGTTGTGCGGGGCAAATTGTTCGCTTGTGAAGATCAGTGGGAAGATCCCCGGCCCTGGAGGGCGCGGCAAGCATTCTGGTGGTTGCAGAGGCACATCCTGGATTTGCAGGCTCTGGAGCATCAACAAGGTTTCGATGCTCCGGAGGTTTGCCTTTTCCAGAACCTCTTTGTTGGAGACATAGTCATGCCATTGCAGTGCCGTGATGGAACGCCGACATCACTGGTGGAACCGTTCAAGCCGTTGCACTTGCTTTCTGTAGAGAAACCACGCTTCTGTTCCATAAAAAAGGGTATAGTGACGACGACAGTCTTGTATACTTGTATCTTTTTTGACAAACGCAGCAAGTGATTCTGCCATAGATATACATTTAAGCAGGCGACCAAGTGAGCTGTTGGCTTTGTCAACACAAGCTACAATCCGTTGCGATGTAGTTGCGGAAAGAACAGACTTTAGTGTACTTCTGTGAGTGCGTGGTGTGTAAAATGGCAACTAACATCTCCGTGGAAACTCTCAACGACAGCAGTGTTTGAACGTGGCATGTACCAATAAATACTACTACATGTTAAGCAATAATAAGGATATACGTACACACTTCACTGCAATTTTTTTTATAGCGTATGGTTTGGGGGAAAATAACTGATATTGGAATAAGTACCTTAGTTAAAATATCAACCAAATAAAAAACATACTAACATATTTATGAAAACGTTGTTACTATTTAGAAACGGTAGCTATAAAGAACATAAGCTGTGTTGGAATAAACAATTTTATGACTATATTTGTAAGCAAAAGCAAAGCTACTCCCCATGGCGGCTAAAATTCGGGCTTCACTGTGTTTAGAAAATAATATTTTCATGTTATTACTAAATTTAATTAAACTTTATGTATATCGTTGTATTAATCTATCCATACCCCTCACAATGGTGTACACCATGTGCATAAATTGCGCAAAGAATATAGAATACTCAGCTTAAATAACGTCTTTCTCTAGATTTTACTACGACAAAAAGACCGGCAACGACTTTCGAACACGTGTCATTATCGTCAAAAATGAAAATGTTCCACCATGTGAATTTCTGTGGACTTCTTATTTAATCATGCAGACGTATATTGCTACCTAAAAACGCCATAATGATTGCTATTACAATTTGTTTGAGGCTAAACCATAGATTGACTGGACTAGGCCGAAAATCGGGGTACATGTAAATTGCAATAATTTGTAAATGTGTTTAGAATATAATTCTGACCTTAATATTAATTGCAATGACACATGCTAGGTACGGTTACACAGCTAAATGCATTACCTTTCCAACGATATGCATCATCGTTATTTACGGAAGAACTTGATCACAAACCACATAAGAGAGATACATACAGTTGCTAACCGATTGACAAATAATAAAGCCTCAGGCACAGATAATGTTTTGCTGATTTGATCAAGGCTAGTACTTAGAGGTCGTCCACAACTGTCGCTATTAACATATTCGTACTGAGCATACAAAAGGGAAGTGGGCCAAAGCCAGTGAACTAATTATACAAACATCGGTCGTGTTCAATTGCATAACCGAAGTGGATATAAATAGGCTAAATGTAATTAAACATTATAATAATTGTTGTTATATGTCCTGTACATGTACAGGGTCATAGCAATTTTACATTTCGTGTTACAGTGTATTACGGCATTATTATAGGATTTTTTTATAGTGCACTATTAAATTATTAGTTAGTTTATCATGAAGATATATGTGTGTTCTTTCTGTACCAATTATGATATACATTAAATTATGACATGAATAAGGAATACAAGCAATATGTTGCTTCATTCCAATTATTACATAATGTATTTATATATATATGTCAAATTAGTTATTATTTATGTACTGTACTGGACATTACGTAACAATAAAATTATTATTATTTATGATCATTATTATAATTTATTATACACACCTACATGTCTTTAAACCTGGGCAATTATCGATATTTTAAAGTACTAATTCCGAGGGACGGAGGAGTCTGAGAAAGAGTAAGTTCTATATGAATAGGTGAATGTCGGCACCAGGAACAACCCCTTAAATGTGTATGGTTCATCGAACTATCGATCGATACAACCCGATAGTTGATGTGATAATAGATTACTATCGACAGTATATTTAATTATCGATGGTTACCGTCGATAATATACTAAACTGTCAATAGTCAGTGTAAGTCACCATTGTTGGCATCACAAATCAACAGGGCTTTGATCCACAAAATTACAGTGTTAAAAAAACGGTATTATTAAAATTCATTTTGTAATTGTACTTATTTACCGACCTATCGTCAACAATACTTGTATTCCATAGTAGCTCCATTGATGTACTCATCATTTTTAGCCTAAATGGCACACAAAGACGCTACTTATGAATTATGTTTTGGGGGTAAATATTGGGTTTTACTATTCCACAACACTAAAATGTATTGCAATAGTTATGATACTATTGCAATATATTATTGCAATAGTACAGCGAACCTTTTTGGCTGCCATCATATTCTGGTGGGGAATTGATTGGCGACCCGTACCTTCAAGCAGTTAACTTTATGTGTACGATCAAATAAATATTATTAAATTAACTAGCCATAACATAAATAGATGGCTAATAAAAACACAATTTGTGTTATTAAAATTGCCTGTTGAATACGGAGGAATCGCCAAATCAACGCCGTTCATTGTACTGTCGATGTAGAAAGCTTTGCAAATCGAGAGCAAAGATGTCGGGCAGAGTTTGGAAGACCTAAATTATGCTAATGTATAGCGTAACCTCTCGTCGCGTCCGCCGCTGTGTCTCCCTTCTCAACTATATTTTAAACAAAACAATTATCAACAACAAAAGCTATGTCCAGCATAATGCCGTGGTCTTTTCGAGTTGATATTGTTCTGAATCATACGTCACTGAGAACGGTGTGAAGCAGGGCGGTATTCTGGCTCGAGTCTAAGGGATATTCCAAAATGCCTTGGCCACATGCACAACACCAACCATGCTAACCCAGGATTTGGCTTGAGCACTATGTTTGACGCAAACATAAAAATGTACTCTGTATCGTTTGATATCATGGCTAATATAATACACGAGAGAAGTAATCTGGTGATGTCCATTTTCTGTTTTTTTTCTTCTTCCTTTTCTTCATCTTTATATTCTTCTACTTCTTCTTCTCCTCCATTTCATCTTGGTCTTTTGCGAGGGTGGAGGCACATCGCCCGGTCGTATTACCCTCTAGTCGATAATTGTCCATCTATCGCGATGTTCTGCAATGTTCCTGCACTCACGGCTCTTCACGCTTCCCCTTCTGTTCACACTGTCTTTCCATCTAAATATGCGTTTCTTCTTCTTCTTCGATGACCTTATTTAGTTATGCATGCTCTCTTTGTACAGTGTGTGCATACAGACACCGTTTTGTATAACATTATTAGATCCCAGCTAGCAAAACTCTTTTGGTTAATGAAGTTAAACCAGGACGTTTGCATTGGCCAATAATTGGCTTCCTCTCATATGGTCGATGATAATTTGTGTTCCGCCCCGGGTATAATGCCAATGATAATTTCTTTAGCCCAATACTGGTCCGATGATTGGGTCAGAGAAGGGTGACTGAGATGCCAAAGAAAATTACAATAAAATGCCAATGCGACGCCAATTAGATGCCAATGAAATGCCAACGAGATGCCAATTATATTCCTTTGAAAATTCAACAAAATATTTATGTAATTTACACATTTATTTACACTGCAATAACAGGATATGCAAACAATTATACATATGTGTCACAGTTAAGAAAATGTCAACATAAGCGAGCAGCACACTAAACTGTAGGCAAATCATTATTGGACAGGTTTCGAGCCCGTGGACACATACAATAACGTAACACACACCCACGCACACACGCATGCACGCACACACGCACACGCACACGCACACGCACACGCTCACACACACACACACACACACACACACACACACACACACACACACGTTATCACTTTAGACTGAAGGGGCCGGTGTAATAAGTTGAAAACACTACCCCTCAAAAACACTACGGTAATTTTTTGAGCGTACCCTCAAAACACTACTGTTAAGTTCAAAACACTACCCCTATATTTTTCTTTACATGTGGCAGGATATCTTGGTAATAAGGGTTCCGTAAAGATTAAAAACAAAGCTATTGACACCAGACTGATGTTATTAATAAACTTCGTCGTGTTGCCAGCGATAAGTTCATGGAGTGCACGAATTCGTATAGCGTAATTTTATTATTTGCGGCTTCTCATTTTATATAAAAGCATACTTATTACACAAATATAGTGATATATGCACTCAAATTGCTACACATGTCAACAAAACCAATAAATACAATACATTTGATGCTAGTTTCAGGCAACCAGCACACACACACACACACACACTTACATCCTCACATCAAACAAGCACGCCCAATAAACATTCATGAGATAGACACCTTGTAAAAGCACCATATCAATCATTACATAAATAGGGTGGCTCCAATGATAGCGACAATTGTGTCATAATATGAGTCACCGACCCCAATTAAATAGGCTATACGATTACATTCTATGGTATATCATTACCATAATAGGTGTACATGCGCATGTGTGTATTTTCCAAGAGTATGTAGAACATATAATAATACACGTATATGTATGACTGTGTAATGTTGATATTTTGTTGTTTTCACTGCCTTAAGTGATGTTCAGAAAATCAATGAATTGTGTACCTACATGGGGTCAAATAAACGTTATGTTATGTTATGTTAAGTCAGCATTTCTCATCCAGGGGTCCTCGGCCCACTGGGGGCCACGAAGAGCTGCCAGGGGGTTCGCGAGATGGCAGAGAAAAGTATAGTTTTATATTACCTGGGAAATGTTTTTACAAATTGAAATGTTTGACCTAACTATGAAAACAACCTCCTATAGCCGCCAATCTTCTGTATTGTGTATTTATACTGAAATGTATATTCCGAAATACCAACTGATTTGTGTCTTGTTTAACAATCAGTTTAATATGTTTGTTATTGAATAAGAAAACTTCAAAGGCCTAATCATTTAACATTAAATTGAGATCAACCAATGCAGATATACTGATCAAATGTGACATTTAGTTAATCTAAATATGATTGGTTGGATTGGCATAGTAATAGTTAAGAAGCAATGTGGCTAATATATACGGAATATATACGAATGTACCTTTTTAGCCAAAGGGCAGTGTGTGTCATAATATTATGAAGGCGCGCATATGTGTGTGGGGAGTTCGTGGAAGTTTTCATAGGACTGAGGGGGCCTTGGAAGCAAAAAGGCTGAGAACTGTTGTACTAAGTGATCATCACTGAATGAATGGCTGAGGGGTCTGTCCCCAATGCCATGTGTGAAAAGGGCAGTCACTAGAGGAATGTGTGTCAAAGGACCATTGCATCCAATTAGCCACGCAGAAGGACTTCACACTATCCCAGGTCTCCTGTTATGTAAACGCATAGGGTAACAAATTCACAAGAAACCAGTTTTACACCAAACGTCAAATTATGAGTCCTAATTGTAGTCATCAGAGGTGACAGATACAGACAAAATACTGGTGAATGAACGGAGTAACAATGATTTAACAATTATGAGCACATAAATTGAGCCATGTAAAACAATTCATTATTTCTCATCAGAACTCTGTTAAAAGTGAACGAAAGGTGTGGCCATTTATTTTTAGTATGCTGATTAAGTTAACTACCGACTGTCAAATAGGCTATTCTCAATAATCAACAACTTAAGATGTGTAGCGAGTGTATTTCTTACTAGCTGCAAACCCGGTAGACAAACTCATACGGCTTAACACAAATCATAATTTTCAACTATTGAGCCGGAACGCAAATTTCGATGAATTGTATTTAGCCAATAAAAAATTAAGTTTAGCTTCACATATTTTAAAAAGCGCGTGCTGATGAGAACTCGTGTAATTGTGTGGTTGTATGGTTGCCGAAATACTGTGGTTGCTAGTTGTATGTTTGTAAATCTCAGAGAGGGGAGCCTTATTGCTGACGAGGAGGCAAGAACGTGCGAAGGGCCTTTATTATAAATTATTATGTCCATTTTGTGTTCCGTATAGTTGTAAAATACAGTTTGTGTTTCCTGGAGTCAGTGTGGTGTACAGGGTATGGTACTTGACTGTTTGACACCTATAATTTAATTCAAATTCCACAAGAGGACAATAATTTTTCTAATCTTCTATTTACCAGGCATATTCTATAAAGTTTTGTTAATTTACTAACTTAATTATGTTTATGTAAAATCATAATGTGATAGACCTACTAACAAGAGCCTACCGAGTCCTTAGTATGATAGGCTAACAAGAGCCTACCGAGTCCTTAGTATGACAGTCCTACTAACAAGAGCCTACCGAGTCAATAGCATGATAAGTCTACTATTAAGAGCGGCGAAGAGCCTACCGAGTCCTTAGTATGATAAGCCTACTAACCAAAACCTACCGAGTCCTTAGGATGATAGGCCTACTAACCAAAGCCTACCGAGTCCTTAGTATGATAAGCCTACTAACCAGAGCCTACCGAGTCCTTAGGATGATAGGCCTACTAACAAGCCAGTTCACCACCAGAAGTAGATACATAAAATATGATTTTTGTCTTTCTCCCTGGGAACAGCATGAGCTGTACCGGACCATGTTTCCGCATATAGTGACGTAGCGGATAAGAAAGTTGCGCTAGATAAATGAAAACAGTCACAAACTGAGGGAAGATATCGTGATACAATTGCATTTAATAAGAAGATTAGCAGGAAGCCGCACGGTGTGGACAGGTCACGTCATGAGAACGGAGGCGCGGAGATACAAAAGAAAGCAGAGACAAGTAAGCGTCAAGACTGCATGAGAAGGGGAAGACCAGAGCTGAGATGGGAGGACTGCATGGAGAGGGATTTGAGAAAGTTGGAGGAAGATGACAAGTAAAGGGAAGCGACTGCTGATAGGGAGCAGTGGAGTAAGAACGCTAAGAGCAGAGTGAGACAATACGGGAGTTGTTCTGATATAGCGCAGTATTCAGTCCTTAGGACTGCCCAAAGCGCTTTACAATTTACTCCTGACAGATCTGTTCAATCGAACACCATCTTGACTTCTGTAGGAAGCATTCAGCCATGCTGCAATTAATGCGCGAAGACTACTCGTACACATATATCCTTCACTGTCCTTTGCCGGGGATTCTTTCATAAGGCTGAGTGAACTGGAGCAACGTAGAGTGAACAAACTTGCCCAAGTTTCGAAACTGCAGCACAAGATTCGAACCCGGGTTCTCTCGATTGAGAGTCCGACGTTCGAGCCACTGCGCCACTGCGTTTCACTTCACTTCACAACAGACCATGATGAAGAACAAATCGGGAAGATCGAATACTTCTCGAAACCTCTATTTGAATTCATCAAAACAATTACACGGTCGAATAATTTTCAGTTTTTTACAGACAAAATATTGTTGCAATATACACAGAGTTTTCGGATGAGGCGTTTGAAATGGACTAATCAATGACTATTTGTTACTGGCGTAACCGCAGCCATCCACCGCAGGCGCCAAGTTTCCTAGGAACGGGGGAAACTTTGGTGCTTGGTAGCTGTCGTCACGGCACAGCTCGGTGTAAAACAATTACATGGAGCACACGTAATCGAGCATAGACAATGAACGCCCAGCATTAATTCGAGCGCTCCGTACGTGCGGCGTGTAGCAGTAATATAGATCTCATAAATACATTCCGGGAGCAGGAAATACGGCAATTACCGTTGCAATAATAAGCGACATTATTACTGATGATATACGTAAAACATCGTGAACTAGGATCGACTTAATTGCCAGCAATTATCTCTCGTTTCACCAAATCGTTTATACATATTTAGACCTAGGCACCTTGTACAAATGCCACCATGTCCTCGTGCTGCGCATGCGTTGTTTCGTTGGTCACGTCAGCTTCAAATCATTGTGGTTTGTCGTATATATATTTGTTTGACCAACAGGCCGGCTTGTATAGTCAACCAAAACGTCGTCGCAATGAAGGTAAGTTTGAGTTAATCTGTTTAATTTCGTAACAGGAATAGGCCTACTGCGTTTGATCCACGACTTATGGTATACATAATACAATTGCACATTATGAATCCTGTAACCTGACTTAAACAAGTAGCGTTCGTCACCTCTCAACTTAGTTCAATGTTCATTTGCAAGGTGTATTTATTTATTTTGTTCGTCTCCTCCTCTTTCTTCTTCGTTCTTTCTTCTTTTTCTCACCGTTATTCCTTGCGAGAGCGGGGACACTTCACCCGGTCTATAATGCTGTCCTGTCAATATGTTTTCATCCATCCCGATCTTCTGCAATTTCCCTGCAATCTCGCCTGTTCATACCTGCCACATCGAGACATCTATCTTCACTCTTCACTCTTCACTCTCTCCTCTCTCTCTCGCGCGCGCTCTCTCTCTCTCTCTCTCTCTCTCTCTCTCTCTCTCTCTCTCTCTCTCTCTCTCTCTCTATATATATATATATATATATATATTTATATATATATATATATATATATAGAGAGAGAGAGAGAGAGGAGAGTGAAGAGTGAAGATAGATGTATCGATGTATATATATATATCTCGCTCTCTCTCACTTCTTTTCTCTCACCCTCAAACTCACGCGCACGCCACGCGCACGCGCACACACACACTCGTTGCTAACATTCATATCGTTTGGAGATAACTTGTTCCAATTCGTGTATGTTTAATAAAGCTGACGATGTTGTTCAGACTATTCGGTGTTGAAGAAACAATACGACGGAAGCCCACGTAGACGTGCACAATGGGGATATGTGTCAGTTAATAGTCTAATTGAACTTGTGTATTTTAGTAAACCGTTGGCAACACGGATGACGTTCCTTACTATTACACTAACTTCAAAATCACGACGATGGATTTCTATTGTTTTGAATCTACTACAGCATTATGTGTTTCCTTTATGCATTTTCCACTGACATAAGACTATAACGTTTTCTGTCTCTGGCCACTCATTTGGTTTCTTTCCACCTTTTTCATCCTAAGTGTCTCTCTCGTCAGGTGTTGGTGTGTGCAGCTGTGATGTGCCTGATGGCGTGGAGGGGAGGTGAGGCCAGTGGGGCGGGACGGTCTCTCCCAATGGCCGCCGAGAACTACGTTATCGAACTCTTTTCTGGTGTCAACCCGTTCATCGTAAGTAAACACCCCTGGCACATGATAAATGTAAACAAGTAAAAGTAAGTAGGTTCTTATTTAGCGCAGTATCCAGTCACTGGGACTGCACAAAGCGCTTTACACTTTACGGGAATTTTTCGTTTAACGATGACGTACAAAAATCATTATAATGATGCCTTCGTATGATCTTTGGCGCTTGATGATGGATGACGTACAAGAGGGAATCCTTGGCACTTGGTGTTGATGGCGTCATTTAAGAGGAATCACTGCCGCATGACGAGATCTAACGAGACCAGACTCACGTACTCCTACTACAGTATATACATTTCACAAACTGACCCAGACTGAGTCATTATTGAAGCCGATTTGACGTCATAATCACGCAAACTTGAAAACTGTCGACAATGTCTGGGATAGTCGATGTCAGTCTGACGTTTTCGAAAGTTTCGTTCAAGTTGACGTAATTATGACGTCGCGCCGGGTTCAAATATGATTGGCTCGGTGTTAGTCGGTGTAGTGTATACACTGCAGTCGGCGGGAGTCTGACTTGGTCTGGTCTGATCGGGCCGGACGAAAAGTGCCAGTGTATTCCGGCCTACAGATAATGTTATATAATATTTATAATTATAAATTATTGTACGTCGGTTTAGCTGTACCAATAGCTGTGTCTCCTGTCAATAAGGCAATAGACTATTTCCATTCTAAAATGATCTGTAGTTTTTGCAGATTCGTAATAATAATAACAATAAAACTGTCACTTCTATTGCGCCGAAATCCTCGGAAACCAAACTCAGAGGCACATCAAGACCGAAGGGTTGAATAATTGTATGTTCACAGGAGTGGGATCCGACTAACTTCCTCACTGACTTGTCTGGAACCTTCGCCAACTGTAAGTGGGTCGGTAAGCGAGGCTTCGTGAAGGTCGACCGGAACACACCGGAAGGAGTCTCCATCGTCGCCATAGTCGACTACACGTCGGGCTCCAATGCGGACGCGCCCTCGGTCACCGAGTACGTGAAGAGGGTGTTTAAAAAGTGGATGAAGAACAGCGCCTATGTTGCACAGGTAGGTTTTGTCTAATTGCAACATCAGGAATCACTTCTTTGGGAATGTTGATATCTTTATAATGTACACAATTATTCATTAATCCTGGTAATAGAACTAATTCATGTAACTGTAGGCATTTATTTTAATATTATTATGTTTTATTAATCACTAATGAGCATTCACTATCCGAATAAAGCATGTTCATGAATACTCGGTATAGTCCGGCAGACTTCAGTTAACTCCGCTGAGTTCTATAGGGCAAGAAAAACATCCAGCTGTTGTTTATGTCTAGGATTCCGCAAAGGAGACAATGAAAAAGGAAAGGGACAATTTATGGAATAAAACATGCGTGCAAGGACTATACTCGTTTTTTGCACATATGAGAATTAATGTGAATTAACGTTTATTCAGAACATTGGTAACAATATATATGCAAGACAACCAAACAGTTTAACTATAATACAAGTGAGAATATACAATGTTTGAAGTGGGTAAATACGAAGTCATTGACTTTTGTGTAAATTTACCCCTGACATATATTTATATATATATATATACCTATATGTATACACATACATATGTACATATACATATAGACACACATACATACATATACACCCATATATACATACATGTACATACATATACACACATACGCATATATACGTACATGTATATTGAGACATCGATATTATATTAATTGAACTTGCTATTCATCTAACAATCTAGCTACAATAATTGAAAACATGTAATGGAATATGTGCATGTTCAAAATTTAAAGTATGTGATAAGTACACATCTTTACACATATTGTAGTTTCCTCAATGGCATGATTATATTTGTGTAAGATTTTGTTTATATTCTACAACCAGATATTTCTTAAATAAAAGATTCTTGCATTTACGCATACATTCAGTAATAGTATTAGTAGTTTTTAAATGATCACATATATAATTCGATAATTGCACTCCCTTTATACAAAGAGACATTGATCGCATGGTAGAATAGACTCTCTGTCGTTCTAAGTCATGATTAGCTCGTATTGAGTATGCTATTTCCCGTCTAGTAAACAAACACTGAATATTTGATGGCAAACAGCTATAGTAAGCTTTGTACATAAATAATCATGTATTCAGTTCTACGATATCTGTAAATGTTAGAACATGTAATTGTA
This sequence comes from Escarpia spicata, assembly GCA_963995525.1. NCBI lineage: Eukaryota > Metazoa > Annelida > Polychaeta > Sabellida > Siboglinidae > Escarpia > Escarpia spicata. The sequence continues at coordinate 28,022,210 of OZ023218.1, forward strand.
ATCAGACCCAACTTATACGTAAAATGCGAGACATAAATGCCAGACAAAGCATTATGGGAAATTATTACGTTTTGATACAGTGAACGTAAATTAGCTGACAAAGAATTGCTATAAGCACTCCCCTACTTTCAAAACCAATCATCACAGATAGCATTACTTTGAACGATAAGTTCAGCGATGGTCGCCGCTCCAAAGTGCTCCAAAATAATATCACAGGCGGATCCAGAGGGGGTGTCTGGGTGCAAGGGCGCCCTAAACCTTTGGAATTACCTTATGATTGTGCCCGCGCTAACGTACCGTGCCACATAGACCTTCAAGTGTTGGTATTTTGAAAGATCCTAAAGGGAGGAATACAACTAGAGGTTTTAGGACAGTCTGAAGTGTTTGTATTTTGGCGAGCCTGAGCAGTTCGATGTTTTGGAGTCTTTTTGTTGGTATGTTTGGCGAGCGTCGGGGGGGGGGGGGGGGGTGCGGGGGGGGTGCAATGGGAAGTTTTTGGAGGTGAGTAGACGTCAAGTGTTGGTATTTTGGCGAGCCTCGAGGTTGGTATTTTAGCGCGCGTCAAAGAGGAGTGCAATTGAAGTGTTTTGTCCCCCAGACGACCTTGTCTGGATCCGCCCCTGCACATTGTTGCACAAGTATCATGACGTCGGTACGTAATCACTCCACATATGTTAGTTTACATTGTCATGTTCGGGTTCCGTGATAACAATATTGTTCTACGTCTTTGTCGACACTGCTCTGACGGCGCTGTTCTGTGGCTGTACCCAACGGTAGCATTAAACTCCCAGTTCCAGTTGCCGATGACATTTGTACCTAGGCTTGTAATAATACAAAAATAGCTTATGTGGCGCCCAAAACATCGGAAGCGCAAGCTCAGCGAGGCATCAAAGCGAAAGTGGTAAACGTTATAAAACTCGGTATACAACAGTAAATTTGTCAACATAAAATTATATGCATGCAATAGCTAGGGAGCTAAGTCGCAGACAATCTTTTGTTTTCTTGTGGCGTTTAATACTAACAATGTTATTCATGCACACCCGGGAGAGCTGCTGATATTAGGTTACTATATGTTGCAGAATAAACATTTCAGCATCCAATATTTTGAATCTAGATGTCAGAAGTAAAACTTGAATTATCGTATTCTGAGAAACAATCAGGGCCTTTCTCTGAATCGGCTGATCTAACATCTGGAACTGCGTACACACGAAACTTGTCTCCGTTGTTAAATAATTTTCGAGTTACTCGAGCTATTCAATGAACACAAACTAAAATAAATGTCTATCTCTCTCGGTCAATGACCGAGATGCGTATTCAAACACATCCTGTGACATGACGCAATTGAAACACGAACTAATAGTAACCCGACTACGTAATTGACCATCATTATCCATGCTGCATTACCGCAGCCAGTCTGTCGCGAGTCTACCAGTAGGACTAGTGGCGTGACTCGGCTACGCCATAATTATACTGTCATCCTCACTTGATGCATGTCAACCGCCGAGACATCGACATCTTCACAGGCTCATTTTATTATTAAGCCTAACTTCTTGATGTGTATATTTATTTGCAGATTAAGTAACTAGTTTTAGTTGATTTATGTTGATATTATTCATAAGTAGCTATTTGAAACTTCGCCGTAATTTCAGCTTATTGTAACCTGAACGGGGGCACATTTCCAGGGGTATAGGAGGGTCGATTCAAAAAGGTCTACGGGCACCTAACATTCCAAAGGTCTAGGGGGCACGTGCCCCCAGCCCCCCAGACACGCCTGTGTTACTAGAAAACCAACACCACCACCTCATCCTATTGAACGTGGTCGACGATTAAAGGTATAACCAGAAGGAAACAAATTAAGCAAAACAAACTGTACAAACTATATTCATTTACAGCTATAATCGAAATGTTCACTTCAGTAGTTTACTCAGATTGCTAGCTTAAAGTAGAAGATTCTAATGCTATCATGAAGGCTGATATCTTTCTCGTGACGCGAATGTTTAAACACTAAACGAGCACTACTTTGTTGTAGATCCGGAAGTCAGACGTGTTCGGCTGCGCAGTGAGACCAGCATGCAGTAAGCGTGTTTCCGTCAGCTGTCTCTTCACACCTGCGTAAGTGTCATCATGCATGGTGACTCTGTTAGACATATATAATAAAATACAACTAAAGGGTCTATTCAATTCTAATAACTAGTATCAAATTCCAAGAAGGTTGTCAGCTGAGAAATTTGACGAACAAAATCATCAATGAGTGTGACACTTACTTTATGGCATCAAACCCGAAGTGAGTTAGACGTTTGCGAGAAGTGGGGTGTAGAAGGAAATGTTGCTTTTATAGTGGAATCTTGATCTTAGTATTCCTGATATAAAAGGTGTATGTTTAATAGTGTTGTTCTCCTCTTGTTTCCCTGTCTGTCTAGGATGAAGCTGGCCTCCATACTGATCCTCGACTTCTTTTTTTCTTTTCTCTTTCTTCCCCCTAACCGATCTTGCACTTCTGTCTCCACCAACTGTTTACACCCCATCTATATTTCGCTCTCATTCTCCACTCCTCTCCAAATCCTTCCAAATACTTCTTTACACAATCGTCCTTGCCTCCTTTCCCTTCCACTCTCTGGGCATCTGTTTTCTTTGCCAACCGTTCTACTCCCATTCTCTCCACATGTCCAGCCCTCTTTAATAATTTCATCACCAACTTCTTTTTAAAACTTTCTTTTACACCAAGATTCCCTCTCAGCTCCTCCATTCTTCGCTCTTCGATTCTCTTCATTCCCGCAATTCTTCTGACCCAGTTGTTTTCGCAAACCTGTACCGTCTCCTGTTGTTTTCCTGTCATTGTTATAGTCTGTGAGCCATACAGATACAATTAACACGTTTAAAATCCCCGTTCTGGTGTTTACCGTATGGTGCATATGGAACTTCATCATCGTAGAGACTACAGGAACAGTTTCGTCACGTTCCAACATATTCCTTACCCGAGTCTACACTGTATCTGTGATTGAATTGAATTCACCTACAGGAGAACGACCATTTTATTCTGCCGCATTGTTTTTCTGTGGCTGTGATTTGCATTTACTGGTTCTACCATTATTTATACGTTTTATGTTCGTCAACAATTGTTTTAATAATTACGACACATGTCCTAAAACATAACACAATATTGTGTAATGAAGTTCCTGTTAATTAACTACAACCGGTGAGAATATTTCCAGCGCCACAACGTATCAACAGAGTTTTATGTGTTTAGTTTTTGTCAGAAACATTTACTTGCTTTTTATCATTCATGTTCGTATGAACCATAAATGGTTTTATAAATAAATTTATATCGAATGACCGAATATATGAATTATTGGCACTAAATACCACAACTGTGCAAAAGACTCGTGTTCTAAGAAACGGCCATTAATAGGTCGGATTCCGATTTAAAACGGCAAAATGCAATATCACAATGGAGGTAGTCGTATTATCTCGCTTAGCTTGTTGCAGAGGGGCGGATATACCAGAATCGTCGACTCTCAACCCGATTGTTTTACCAAATGAGGAGCCCCTGCAGCCTGGTAAACAATAATTCGTTCACTCGAAATATTCGTAATTGCGATATTCCTGTACACCAAATTAACGTCGTAATCTTGCAGTCATCACACGAGTTATATTTCATGGAAAAAGCATGTGTAATTACACGAAACATAATAGCGTAATTCAACATACATGATGAGAACTGATTGAGGCCACTTAACACATCATTGTCACTATCAAACGAAGCCACCGATTATATTTCACACATTTTAGCCAATTTAGTTTAAAACAAAAATATTTTAATGGAATTAATAATCTTATCATGTGCATTTGTGTGTGGATTGTGTATGCGTACATGCGTGCGTTCGTGTTGTGTGTGTGTGTGCGTGCGTGCGTGCGTGTGTAGTGTGTAAAACAATATATGAATGTTACACTTTTGCCCCCTGTCGATCTGTTCAGAGGTTTTCAGAGGTGTATGTGCGTGCAGGCGGGCGTGCGCGTGCATGCGTTTGTATGTAGATATGTCTGAATTTATTATAATACCATAACAGGTAAGTTAGCATTAAGCCGCTAACCATACAATAAGCCTCCACTCATACAACAGTTACTAAGCTACATAAGTGATTACATTGACATCAATACTGCGAGATATTTGGTAGAAGTTTACATGCCACAAAACGTCTGACACTATGTGTGCATGTGTCGTCAGGGAATCAGCGAGCACTCGCTTTCACCAACGAACAGTATGACCTGGCCGAATCAATGACACATACCGTGAGTATAAGAGTCACTTCCTCTTACTCTTCTTGTTCTTCTCCTTTTTCTTCTTCTTGTCTTCTTCTTGTTTTTCTTCTTCTTTTTATTCTTGTTGTACTTCTTTTTTCTAGTTGCCTCTTGTACAGAGCTGAGGAGCAGGTATTGTACTGTTGTACTTGTCTCCCCGTTATTAGTCTCATCGTCTTCCTAGCAACTGCAACCCCTTTCTCCATCTTTCGTCTTCCTCAACTGTTCTGCGTTTCCTCTTTACGCAGTCCTACCAGCACAGCTGGAGTCTTCCCCTTTCATTGCGTACTTTACGTTTCACGCATCTGCACGCTGTAGTAGCATGTCTCCGCCTATACATAGCAAGTGGCCTGCGCACACAATCCGGCTTCTTACTCCCCGCCTCCATCAAGCTGCTTTGCATCTGATCTCTTCCTCCAGGTTATTCGTTCATTCTTTTTCTGTCCATTCTCTCTGTTGTCCTGATTCTGATTCTCTAAATCGTGTTGTTCTCGTAAACTTGTACAGCTTTTGTTATTCTTGTTCTGTCAGCGCAGTTGTCTCCAGGAACATGTGGGCATGTCGGTTTTACACACGCTGTAAGGGTTCTAAGGGCATTAGTTTTAAGCTTTTTCGAACTCTTTCGGTCCATCGTCTCTCTCTCCCCCCCACCCTCTCTCTTCTGACAAGAAAATGGAAATTGTCAAAGCATAAATTGTCCAAGGTTGTTCATATGAATCTTATATCTTTTATAATCGGAAGCATCAAACAATGTGTTTCTAAAACAGGTCGGATGATTACATAATATAATTACAGAGTGCAAGTATACATCATGTAGTCACGCTGTAGTGTTTGGCTTTGTGGGCATGCTACTACGAAACTTTGGAGTTTGACGTTGTGGGTATGATATTATGAAACTTTGGAGTTTTACGCTGTGGGTATGGTACTATGGAACTGTGGAGTTTGTATTAGTATTTGACGTTGTTTTGTATGGAGCTGTGGTATTCCATATTGCGGCGTATGGGAATGTGGAGTTTGACGTTATGGGTAGGCTATGGGACTCTGATGTTTGACGTTATGGATGTGGAGCTATTGTGTTTGACATTGTTATATGTGGAAACGTGATGTTTGAGATTGTGGGGTAATGTTTCATGTTGTTGTGTATGGCACTGTTTAGTTTATAAATATATGGCATTTATGTTTTCGTGTAAGACGCCATCTGTTCTAAAGCAAAACCATTGTTTTTGAAGTTGTCGCTGTGGTGTATTGATCATTATGCTTTTGTCTAAAGTGTTCGTTTCTTTACGTAGCCGTGGGATCGTTCACACTTCCTCGAGAACCTCTCGGGCTTCGAAACAGACTGCGCCATGATCGAGACCGAGTCGTGGGAGTTCGCTATAGCCAAGCGTACAGCGGGAGAGATTGGAATCAACACCGTCGGTATGTTCGGCTACGCTCGCAACCGAGGCAGCACCACCAGAGCCCTGCGAGAGATCCTCGAGTCGTTCAAAGAGGTACGTTGCTCACAACAGTTCTTGTTACCAAACAAATGTGCAGCATAACTCTTAGTGAGATGCATAACATACAACTTGAATGCTGGGCAGATTCAGATAGATGTGTGCGTGTGGCGTACATAGAACCTAGTGAACATTTGACCCAAAATAATCATACCCGTCAGTGGGTGCACATGTTTTGCAAATAGACAGTATTATACAACATTAGCTAACCTAATTAAGCGCAACGCGACTTCAAGTCTGAGCTCGACTGCAAAAAGTTACTCAATGTTATTGAGTGTTTCGTCATACCATTTACGGTGCCACCAATAGGGTCAATCCAAGATCTGCCGCATTCGTACGTGATTCGGAGTATGCACAAATGCCGCATTATTCTGTACGCCAATAGTTATATTAATTGAAAAATAAATATGCGGTGTGACAGCTCGGCCTCTTAGGAACAGGCACGTATATAGAAAGTTGAGTTTTAAATACCAGTCAACACATTTGACGAGTTTTTTAAACTACGAATCGCTTGTTGACAACTACAATGATGCAGTCAGACCCTACGGCGAGCCTGTCGCGGTAAAACAAAATAATGTTTGTTTGACTCTTGGCGTTTTTATGTCGGTGTATTTTCTTTGTTAGCTATGAATGTTCTAAATATCATATATGGTTATGCACATCAATGTCCAAATATAATTGACTTACTTTTTTATTGGAGTCTAACATAGAACCGCTTACCGAGTAGTTAGCTAATGGTGTTTTACTAGACGCCGACGTGAGCACTAGAAGGAGAAACATACACGCACGCATGCACGCACGCACGCACGCACGCACGCACGCACGCACGCACGCACGCACGCACGTACGTACACACTCACTTACGCATGCACGCACACACCCAAACACACACGCACGTACTTATGCACTCACTCACGCACATAATGGATGGAGAAACCTACATGCACGCACGCACGCTCGCACGTACGCACGCACGCACACACACACACACACACCACACACCACACATACCTGATCGCTACTAAAACGTATTGTGAATTATTGCTGTGACTAACTTCCGCGTCATCCATCACGTCATGCTTATACACCGTGTCCACAGTTGCCGTACGCCAAGGAAGTGGGATGTAGCGTCATCCCGGACTGTATGCAGCATCGCGGCGACATCAGTGCTATGTACGTAGTGGTCAGCTGCGTCTACGGGTAAGTACAATTCTTACGTCCGGGTAAACGGTAATGTTTATATATATATATATATATTATATATGTATTTGAATATCTTGGTCATTTATATATATATATATATACATATGTATCAAAGTGTGTAGTATATATATATATATGTATATATAAACATATATGTATATATATATATATATGTATATATATATATATATATATATATATATATGTGTATGTATATATATATATGTTTATATATATATATATATATGTATATATATATATATATATATATATGTATATAGGGCCAATATATTCGCACGACCAAAATCTTCAAACTGTCAGTTGTCTACATTAGTATTAATTAACTTACCGAATTGTCCGGCGTTACCCGTGGAAAAAGATAGTCACATACACGTGACAACCCCTCGAGATCACCACCGCCTCGGATGAATTAAAAAAGTATAAGTCTACGAACTACGCCAATAGTCCCACGAGAGCGCAGGCAGGCAGGCAGGCAGGCAGGCAGGCAGGCAGGCAGGCAGGCAGGCAGGCAGGCAGGCAGGCAGGCAGGCAGGCAGGCAGGCAGGCAGGCAGGCAGGCAGGCAGGCAGGCAGGCAGGCAGGCAGGCAGGCAGGCAGGCAGGCAGGCAGGCAGGCAGGCAGGCAGGCAGGCAGGCAGGCAGGCAGGCAGGCAGGCAGGCAGGCAGGCAGGCAGGCAGGCAGGCAGGCAGGCAGGCAGGCAGGCAGGCAGGCAGGCAGGCAGGCAGGCAGGCAGATAGAGAACCGTAATGATTTATAATGATATATTAAACAACTTTCACAAGATTTAAAAACATAGAAAAAATTATTAAAATATACGAAATAACAGCCGTTATGCCAATATTCTAGGTTCTATGTGTGTCCCGTCCTACAGTTATCGGGTTAATGTCACAGACTTTCAGATAAACTTTGATCAATCAAAAATTTGCAAAGAAATACGGCTAATACCATCGAAACTATGATGAGACCTGTTGCATTTTAGGGAGAAGTGAACCACGCTGCGTACCACGGCGACAACTTGAAGACACGAGTTCTTCAAAAAATGCCAAGTTCTACGCAGATCATAACATCCTCGTTTCCGGTTACGTCAACCCCTGTTTGAGACCCAAGATACATTATATGTTTTAAATAGCCTGAATGTATTTACGCTTTTACAACCGGTGAAGATATGTAGGTATACGTGAATAAGTTTCATTATAAATACGACGGTTCCCAATACATATAACTTGGAATCTAACACGTGTGTCTATGCAAGTTATTTTGTTCAATCTGTTCGAGTTATGAAGTATAATGTCCGTAAGAGACATTTATGTCATTCACTTACTAATCAACGAGTGTGAGCGTAATGCACTGGCAGAAATGTTGCATTTATTTCGTTTGTTGTCGTATTACGACAACAAACGAAACATATTTAACTATTGGATATTATTTATCACTACGTGATCTATTGGTGCAAACTATTATGCCTTACATATGCACATAAACATCACCCGAATAAAATTTAACGCCCGGATAAATGTAAGCGCGACAACTTCATCTGGTACGCGAACCACGATCTCGGGGTGATGGCACATGAAACTTCTGTGCTGGGTTTCGCCTGGTCGGTCATTGAATATATTATTATGTCTTCCGCTGGTCATCTTCGACAATCTTTCTCACCGACTCCAAACGCTCGTTTTCTTCATCGGGTGTCCCATCTTCGCCAGGTGCACCAACCAACGCACCAAGTCGTCCTCCTCCTGAAGAAACTAAAGCCTGCTCTACACGACGCAACGCTGTCGCAAACAACGAGCTGATGTTGACGTCATTAAGAAAGGTCAAGGTCGTTTCATGTCGCTTGCGACGTGGTTGCATGCGATACCCCTAGCGTCTCTACACGATGCAACACGGTTGCTCCGACGTGACTTGTCCCCAGGCAACCTTACGGCACTGCAGCGAAATATCCTGCCGCTGAAAAATACTGCTGCACCGACCCTTGATGCAGTTTTTTTGCGGGATGACGTCAGGGCTTGTTATATGTTAGCAAGGGGCTATACGTACACAGCCTAATTTACGAACTGGTAGCCTGGGCACTACGTGTACGTACGCAGAGCTTCCAAGTTGAATGAACCCCAAATAGGAAGATTTCCCTATATTATCAAAACACATTTTACCGGTATTTTGATGTATAGTGCAAAACATAAAAAATTTGACAAACAAAAGACAGTGATCGCCATACAATCGTCACTTTATTGCTTCTGCAACATGGTGTTGTAAAGGTGAGTCGCCTTTCTAACCGACTCTAGCAAACCTGGCGACATCTGCAACTGGTAGCATGCAGAGGAAACATTGATTTTGCACGCCAGCAAGGCACTCGGGGACGCATGCCCCAGCGACGGCCGAAACTTGGTGTCGATCTTCCCAATCATGCTGAACACCCTTTCCACTGGAGCCTGGTCGTATGGGAGGATGAGGAGTGCTTGGACGAGGCGACCTAGGCATTTGAAGCGCGGCTGTCCGTCAGGCCGCGTCGTCTTCAAGACGGACACTCACAACAGGTCGATGTGGTCGCCGGTGAAGGAAGGCAGGTCCTGGGCCACCTGGAAGTCCCGGCACTTCTCCAGCAACTCAACCGACTCCTCATCGGACAGTGACTGGAAGGTGTCCGCGATCATAACAACTGAAAATACACTACTGCTGAGTTAATGACCATGCATTAGTTGCCGAAACCTGCAACTTTGTGCTACAGCTGGCCATGACACATTCAGATTTCATACGTGGCATATATATATATATATATATATATATATAATCAGATGGAAGCAGAACATTTTTCTGACAAATGTGTAAACAGCCACATAGAATTGCAATCAAAACATTGCAATAACTTAACACGAACTTGTCTTTACAGACATGAAGTGTATAGGCAACATTACTGTTGCACAACATTACAAAAGTTAAAGCAAAGAATACAATCAGCTAACACTATACATTGTCGTCCAGAGAACAACAGCCTGTTGTTCACATCGAGGAGAGGCACAGCCTTGAGCAACTCACTCTCAACTGGAAATTTCTTCAGTAGTTTCTCCACTGTTGCAGTGTAGTCAGCCTAGACAGCCCTTAAATGTCATTTGGCCAAATTTTAAATATAAACAGCAATACTTGGTGAAAACGTGTACTTTTTTAATGACGTAAATCTAACTATTTACTGTTTTTAATGACATAAATCTAACTAAGATCTTACTTAGTGAATATTTTTACTGTATTTAATGACATAAATCAAACTACAATCTTACTTGGTGAATACTTTTACAGTTTTAATGACATAAGTCTAATTACAATGTTATTTTGTGAAAAGAGGGCGCTGCAATGTACGTTTTAAAGTTTTCAAATTAAATCGGGAGAGTTGTATTCTAATTTGGGAGATCGGGAGATTTTCTAGATTCTGTCAAAATTCGGGAGATCTCCCGGCAAATCGGGAGACTTTGAAGCTCTGATTACGTGCCTATGGTTCGTTCATCCAAATTATATTATTTAGCGTTGACTGATACTGATTACGACAGTCGCGAAATCCAGAAATTGTAAATGTTGTCATACTGTTATCTTAACACATTGTAAACACGAAGCAAATACAGCTGTAGGTGCAACGTGGAACAACAATTACTTACGCATTGACATAATAACATGCTAGAACATGCGCAAAACTAATACATTCAAAATATGATATCTGAGTCGTTCAAAAGGTGTATCTCCTAAAGCAACCCGTCCCAATCACACACACACACGCACACGCACACGCACACGCACACGCACACGCACACGCACACGCACACGCACACGCACACGCACACGCACACGCACACGCACACGCACACACACACGTATATATATATATATATATATATGCCGCACCGACCCCTAATGCGCATGTCGGCAAGTAGAAGTTCGATGTGTAAAGAAATATTTTGCCATATTCTAAATATATCAATCTAATCGCGGTCTTCAAGCTTTATTATCAATAGTTGCGATGGGATGGATGTAAGATTATTAGAATGTTGTTCATCTGAGACATTTGGAAGAAGGATATATGTGGAAATATTTATAAATAATAAATGTGTTCTTGTAGATGTAAAACATAATTTAATATAATCCTGCAAGAATTATGATATATTCGCTCACTCACGTACCCATTTGGCATGTTTACGGCTGAGCTCGACTCCACTGGGCTTTTGCTTAGATCCGTATGCCCATGCAGACATTCAGAAATGCATACATGCGTACTTAGCTATTATTAAGAATGTAAATATAATATGATAATTGAGCTACTACTGCTCAATTCGGAAAGTGAAAGAGATTCAGTGATGTTGCATAATGGCAGTCCATTTATTTAATAAAACATTTAAAAACGTGTGTACAGTGTGTATTAAACATACCCCAATTATATTACATGATCACAATGCATATGCATTATATGAATTTAAAGTATTTTAAAACATAAGTATGGTATGCATTACATATACATGAATTAATGTAGTGTATATGGATTGCATACTTGGGTAGTGTATACATAACTATGCCTACAGTATAGTATCTTTGTTTCATTACTAGCATCAAAACAACTATATAAAGGACTATACCATTTCAATTTAGTGTGCATAATGTACGTTATATCTATATAAACACGGATAAAATAATGGTACTCTTATTGTCATGGGAATGTGCAAAATGTGACGACATAATTATGTATATATACAAAAGTGTGTGGTGCACAATGCACATGCAACATTCGTCAATGTATACACAGACATATCATTAGATTACTAGTATAAAACACATCACCATCACAACAAAAGGAGTCGCAAAATTACTTCATGACATAAAAACAAACAAATCAACAGGACCCGACCAGGTGCCAGCCAGAATCCAGGGTCGGCACGGCAGCATTTTATAGTGGCAGGATATTTCGCCCCTTGCTAGCATATAACAAGCCCTGACGTCTCCCCACGAAAAATTGTACTTCCGGACATGGGCATTAAGGGACGGTGCGGCAGTATTTTTCGCTACAGCGCCACTCTTACATAGCCACGGAAGTCTGCGGAGCGCCTCTGGTGAAATATTTGGGAACCAGTTTGCGCTGATTCCTTTTATCAATTATATCACGTGGATACCCACCGGGGAAGAAATCGGTTTCATCCTAAACCTTATGACTTTTAATTGATTTAAATCTTGACGTCAATTTAATATAATGTAATATCAACAATTGTGTTCATTTAATCAATTCATTGAGTACAAATATATTGATGGGGGTTGAGGCAATTTTATGGGATACTTATGGGCCAACAGTAAAAAGAATTACGGATTAATACAAAGATGCACGTTTTATTAAGCTAACTCTACACACTACTTGGAAGTATTCTTAAATAAATCACTTTATGTGCAAGAAGTTGACATATCTAATGGAATAAATGAAGAGCGGGTACAGTTTTAAAGTGGCATTCTGAGATCATCCATCCACTGTCGTTTTAATGTGTAATATACAATACAAATTTGTGGTGTAAATTCTAAGAAATATAAATATATTCTTGTGTGCATATATTTCAACATAAAAACTTTTCAATATTGAACAAATATGTTAAAGTTGCTGCTCATGCTATGATTTGCTGATGTTCATAATACTTCACAAGTGCATTTTATGTGCATCAAAGTTTATTGTTTATCTCATAATATGAGCGTCTAGTGTACCAAGGTAATTAGTTTCCAATGGTCATAATATAACGTTGAACAGTTGTCAAACAAGAGTCGAACAACCAGCAATGGGTGATGAATATGTCTCAAGCTGCCCTGAAGCAATGAAACAACTGTCCACAGGGGGAAATGGCGACGTATCACACCCACCCTTTTTACATGAGGTTGCAGCAGTTCATATAGTGTAATCCAAATACCCACCATTGGTTTTAGTCTGTAACAACTAGTTTTAGGGTCCACGGTTCGAATCGCATAGAGTACTCGAAACTGTTGTTTGTGTTCATTTAGTTTACGATTAATTTTATTTTGCATAATACTATTTCCTAATTCCATTTCGTTATCGAAAACATGCATAGTATATAAATATTCTGGGGGATAGACGTGCTAACTGGCAGTGAGCAATCAAAATGCGATTCTGAGCCAGAGTATCTTCCCGGCGAAGTCACGCAGCCGAGAGAGTGGTTAAGCGGTTAAGCGAGAGTACCAAACAAAACTTGCCGCCATGTTTTCAAATGCGGCAAGTCACTCACGTGCCCGGCTGTGATTGGACAAATGACTTGCAACTAAGAGACGCGGTTACACGGAATAGAGCATTCCCTATTGCAAAAGACACGTTGCAAGCAACATGAGACGCTGTCGCATGAGACGCAGTTGCATGTGATTGTACTGTGTACACGAGGCGATCAGGCTGCGACCAGGTTGTAAGCGACCGTGACTCCTGTTGCATGCAACCGCGTTGTTTAGTGTAAAGCCGGCTTAAGCAGACGATGCAGTCGCCGCGACGAGGCGATATTGACGTCATTAAGAATGTCAAGGCCGAATGATATCCCTTGCGGGGTCGCCGCACTCTAGTTGCTTGAGACTGAAAGTGTCACGTGACCACAAGGAGTCGCGTGCCGTTACGCATCAACGCAGCCATTATTTCTAGGGGAAAGCTATTCTATTTCTAGATGAGTCACGTATGTTGACTGTGACTGGACAGATTACATGCGACGAAACGATGGTCACCTGGAATAAAACCAGTTATATCGTAAGTGACGGCGTCGGGGAAACTTTAAGCGATGGCATTGCAAGCGATACAATCACAGTTATGTACGTAGTATTTACACGAGGCGATCAGACTGCAATCAGGTTGCGTGCGACGGCATCACCTCGTCGCGGTGACGGCGTCGCCTGGTGTAAAGCCAGCTTAAAGCCGGGGACTGCGCATTCGTTCACTCTGCCGCTACAGTATGCAGTCCTGTACAACTACCGTTACTTCTCAAACTTCTCTTCAACCTTTCAAGGCAGCCTATAATTAAATACCCACCTTTTTATTACTGCGTACACTACTTAAATGACCGCAAAACATTTTACTCAAAATTATTCAAATTGTATGTATTTTATAGCCGAAAGAACTTCTTGTAAGTACTTGTTTTAACATGAAAATATTATGTGTTTTAACATAGGAAAAAACTTACTTAATATATTGCTGTTTACCCAGCATTATTATCTTAAATTATTTATTCTTATATTTATTCTGTTCTACTATATATGTATTAGTCTTATGCGAAGCGCTATGGACGGTATCAACAGCATTCGTCATAGCGCTATGAGTGCTATGGCGCTATATAAAACAAACATCATTATTATGATTGTAAACCTGTTAAGGCAGAACAGCAGCACAACGCAATGTTCTAGCGCAGTGTTCCACACACTTTTGAGCTAGTGGCATTTTTGTCTCCAGCTAGATCTGTGCTGGCCAACGTTTTAAAGGAAGGAACACATACATACATGTGTGTATATATACTCATATACATACATACATGTGTGTATATGTACTCATATACATACAAACATGTGTATATATGTACTCATATACAGCGATTTATGTTTTTATGAAATACACCCAGACAATTAACAAATCACACTATCTAAATGTCATATTCAGAAAGTAACATGTCGATGGCGACTGTCCAGCACAACGACACGAACAAGTTAGTGAGAAGGGTGGTGTTGCATATTCATCGATAATCGACTAAATCCTGGAGCGATAGGGGATATCGACAGTCGCAGAAACGCATCCAATCGTTTGTCCGTCAATCGGCCCCGAAGTGAGTTCTTGATATGATTCATCGCCTAGAATCCAGACTCACACGACCACGTGCTACCGAAGAATACTAGGAACCTTTGCACAGTCTCTCGTAACGCTAGAAACCGGCACTTTCGTAGACCACAACAGCACCAGGTAGTCTTTTTCAGCGAGAAACTCTTCTTTCAAGCCCAGCACAACTTGGAAGTCGATGACGTCCTCTTGCAATACAGCTTCATCAACACTGAACGTCTGCGACAACTTGTGACACCCTTAAGGTTAGGCAGTAAATGCACTGGCAAAAAAGCAACATACGTCATCGATAGAAGCAAAGTCGACGAATCGCTCATTGAAGGCTGTCTGCAGACTCTCCAATATACGCCAACACAAGCACCTGCTTGGCGACTTCCATGCGCTCATCGTTTTCGCAGCAACCTTCTCTCGTGAACCGGAAATGCAGAAAGTTTCCATTTTCTGCGTGAACTTTGAAAAGAGAACGCTTGCCGCTAAACCCCTTTACTGCTTCCTACATATTGCACAGCAACTTCTGCCTTCCCTGGAGCAATATGTTCAACTTGTTCAAGTGTTCAACGACGAGCACATGTACGTGTCGGCTGAAAGCGGCAGTTTGATAATCTGTTCGACAGTTTTCTCTTTGTTTGGAAAACCCGCAAAACATAACTTCGGCACCAGCCAGGAAAGCGGTCTTGGACACTTCGGCGTGAGCAAACAGCACCTGGTGTTGCGCAAGGGAGTGACATATGCGATAGCTAGCTTCGTTGAGATGACTCGCACCTTGAGCAAAAACCGACACTAGCTTCGCCTCGCTCACATATGCACCAAAACGTTTCTTCTTCTCCTTCAGCCGCTCACCGTTATCCCGGTAAGCGCTGTAAAAGTCCTTATGTTTCGAGTTTAATGCCGTGTCACATTGTGCCTCTTCATCTCAGCGACGCTATCGCGGCGAATATGACACATGGCTTTTTTTATCGTATTCACGATAACAAAAAAGAACTCATACTCCCAGTTGTCATCGAACATTCGTTTGCCAGAAGCATCAGTTCGACGTTTGCCATAGTTTTCGGGAGCGCAGCAATAACAGACTCACAGAGTAACCATTGTAATACAAGAATACAGTCAACGTTGATGTAACAAGGGCTTGAACGGTGTTCGGAGCCGAATAGCGCAGAGACGATCTTAACACAACATAAATGCGGGGCGGCGTATTTCATTGATCTACACAATCGACTGGTGGCGCTTATAAGATTATTACTAATGCCATTGCTTGTTTCACTATTTGACAAGCAATTATTATAATTTCAACAAACTAATGATTAGAGAATCCGTGCATACTCCTGGATTCTGGAAGAATGGTAGGGTAATACAGCGATGCCATCGGTAATTTATCAATCGAATGCATTCGATACAAAATAAAGATTAACTAATATATAAATGCTTAACGACCAACTATCTACGCAGCGCCATCGAACAATTGCGCAGAATTAATTAAACGCGTACAACATAAATGTTGATCAAGTCACGTTTCGTACAAAAGTAGGCCTAACTGTCCTAGCATGAAAACGAGTTGACGACGTTGCCTAGATTCAACAGTAGAGTCGAAACTCACACGTATGCACGCACACACGCACACACGCACACACGCACACACGCACACACGCACACACGCACACACGCACGCACGCACGCACGCGCACACAGACCGATGTAACAATAGACGTTTGAAAACACCCTTTGACTTCACTGAAAATAGCCAATGCCCAATAGCTTGGCGTCTATGTTTCACTGACAGCCATGTTTTCAACGTCACGTTAGTGTAACGTTTTGAAGGTTTTGAAAAAAGAACGCTAACAACTACATACGCAATGTATATAAGCACATACACCCCGCGACTTCACCCAAATGTATTTTCCAAACAAGTTGCTGTTTTTGTTTCCTGTCAGTCGTGTTTTCAACGTCACCGTAGTATAACGCTTTGATGTTTTGATAAAAGGGACTTTAACAACTTCATGTAATGTATATGCAGATGCACCACGTGACTTCGCCGTCTATATTTCACTGTCAGTCGTGTTTTAACGCCACTAGTTCAGCGGTTCTTTTAACCTTTTTTTCGCTGCAATCAAAATTTCGTTCGCGATACTTAGATGCCGTCCCGTGTCTTTAAACCGTTAACTTGTGACAACTGATCAAATAAACAGGCATAAAATAAAAATGATAAATGAGAACATATTAAAATAAATGTCCTTGCAGAACTTTGTATTTGTTGTGTTATATTTAATTTCTTCGGACTATGCTCATACAATGGTTCAGCGTTTGGTTGACGGCTGACTTGATAAGCTGTCTTGTTGTTCAGTAACATTTATGTAAAATCGCACTGCTTCAATTTTTGTGGTTGCGGCACATGCGATATTTAGAGAGTCATACGGTGATCTGGTTCCCGTAGCCTTCCATAGAGGAGCTGCGAAGACTATGCTCAATTTCGTGGCGATATAAGAGTGGCGCCACGCAGGGTGGGCTGGTGATCAGTCTACGCCCAGCATAGCGTAGATCAGTGGACACTGACAACGGACACCGGCAACAGATCCGTCGGGCGTATCCCAGTACTGGCAGACGCTGTGGCGGTGGACTAGACTTGTGTCGAGGGTCATAGTCGTTGTGTTTGTCGTTGCCCAGTTCGTGTTTGGTCCGTCGTTGCACCATCACTGGCTCAATGCGCTGGCTGCGGTCGACCAAGTGGTCAACATCAGCTCCAACTTGAGCGCGCGGGTCGGCCAACACGTCAACTCTTTCTACCGAGAGTCCGCAGTCTCACGTCGGTAACTGTCCCAGTTCGCCGGCTAATCTCAGTAAGTTGTTCAGAAGGGAACGGAGGGAAGGAGCGAGGGACGGAGGGAGGGAGAGAGAGAGATGGGGGAGGAGGGAGGGAATGAGGGAATGAGGGAGGGAGGGAGGGAATGAGGGAGGGAAGGGCGGAGGAAGTGAGGGACGGAGGGAGGGATGGAGGGAGAGTGGGAGGGAGGGAGGGAGGGAGGGGAGGGAGGGATAGAAAGGCTGCGTGAGTACGTGCGTGTGTGTGTGTGCGTATGCACTCCATGGCAGACCCGGTCAACTGAAAACCATCTCGATTGTCTGCGTAATGCAAATTGGTGTTGTAAATGGGCAAAAGCCTAACTCTGCTGTGAAGTCCCTATTGGTAAAGGTAGTATGGCATGATAACCAGTATGGTACAATGCTTGGCCAACCACTACACAGGGGCATCACAAGCGATAGCAGCTGGAGACACGTTGCGTCAGGTCCTCGTCTACCACCGTCACATAATAAAAAACCTACCGCCTTTTGTGCAATATGACATATGGCACTTTTGACTATACACTTTACATACATTGAACATGTGGACGATGTATCTTCCAGCTGGCCCCATTCCAGTAAACATGGTAGCACACAACTGGTTGAAATTACTCGGGCAAACCGTAACGTCGAGCCGGGAAGTTTGTGGCGACCACGTAACTGTATCGCGAGACATCACGTGGCCATTATTGTGCCATATCGAGAGTAACATCTGAAGATATCCATCGGTCACATGCACAAGTTCCTGCAGAAGCAACAGCGGAACTACGGCATATACAGTGTATATTGTGGAAGAGGTAAGACGGCATTCCATCACAGTCTGCATGGCTTTAGTATCGATGGCGCACGTCGCACCCTGTCATTCACGTATCGATGGCGCACGTCGCACCCAGTCACTCACGTATCGATGGCGCATGTCGCACCCAGTCACTCACGTATCGATGGCGCACGTCGCACCCAGTCACTCACGTATCGATGGCGCACGTCGCACTCAGTCACTCACATATCGATGGCGCACGTCGCACCCAGTCACTCACGTATCGATGGCGCACGTCGCACCCAGTCACTCACGTATCGATGGCGCACGTCGCACTCAGTCACTCACGTATCGATGGCGCATGTCGCACCCAGTCACTCACGTATCGATGGCGCACGTCGCACCCAGTCACTCACGTATCGATGGCGCACGTCGCACTCAGTCACTCACATATCGATGGCGCACGTCGCACCCAGTCACTCACGTATCGATGGCGCACGTCGCACCCAGTCACTCACGTATCGATGGCGCACGTCGCACCCAGTCACTCACGTATCGATGGCGCATGTCGCACCAAGTCACTCACGTATCGATGGCGCATGTCGCACCCAGTCACTCACGTATCTATGGCGCACATTGCGCATGTTCACGCTCGTCACGTTTGCAACGTCTTCTTCCGGTCACTCACGTTACGCCCGTATCAAAAGTCGCTTGTCTCGCCCAGCCAATCTCACCTCTATGCGACATCTAGTCTGCTTACGTCATTCTCAATGTCGCACGTCGCGCGTAATCACTCTTATGTCGGTTGCGAGGTGTCTCGTCTACGGTACCCACGCCAGCACCAACTTGCACATTTCACGCGCGACCAATTTAACGATACTTCAGTGCCGGCTCCATCTGAGAGCGATATCGTCTCTGTACTTTTCTTTTATACGACTCTCTTAACACAGAACACGTAACCACATATGTGCAATCAGGTAATCCCGGACTGTACCCACTTTTAAGTTACCACTACATCTTTATTCTGGCTACACATGAAACACCCCTACGTCACACAAACGACCTAATCTTGACTAATTAGAATACAAGACAACCTAAACAAACAAATTACACAAGGTCGCTGTAGGTATTATGTTGTAATACATGTGCTATCACTCATATTCTAATGCTCCAAAAATAAGAGGAGAGAAATATATTCTAACATATACAGTGATATATAACACATAAGTAGAACAGTGCTACAATAATGAGTGTGTGTGTGTGTGTGTGCGTGTGTGTGTGTGTGTGTGTGTGTGTGTGTGCGTGTGTGTGTGTGCGTGTGCGTGCGTGCCGTGTACACACCTCCGCAAACAAGTACTAACAGTTGTGGTGTACGATGTCTTATAAACCGTGAATCCGATTGTGGGAGATTCCTCGAAAATCGACATTAGACCATCGGATGTCGGCTGTCAAGCGTCCACGCCTCTCTCCCTCTCTCTATCTGTCTGTCTGTCTGTCTGTCTGTATGTCTGTCTCTCTTCCCCCCCTCTCTCTCTCTCGCTCTCTCTCTCCCTCCTTATCCTTCTTTCTCTCCCCCTGTATTAGCATAAAATGTAATTTTCCCGAAAAGTGTTTATTGTGTATATCAAAGTTGTTTGCAAGCCCAATCATTCAATAAGAACATATTTTGAGAAACCTATATATATAATATATCCACTGACATATTAATATACATCATGAGCGTTATAATGTGATGACTATTGGGGGGGGGGGGGGGGCTGAGTCTCATCAAAAAGCGTCAATTGCAACCTCCAACGGCATCTGCCTTGAGGTTCACCAAAAACCTCCAATTAGACGCACATAGCCGAAATAAGAGGGCTAAACATATATCCAGTCCACCCACCAAAATAGGAGGACTCTGCCTCCGAGCCCCCTTGGCTTTGATGCGTATGTACATGTTATAGATGATGAGCGTGACGTGGAAGTAAAAGAACTTACGCAAATTGTAGTTAAGATGTTCAAAAAGAGAGTTGAACACTGCAAAACGTTTGGCCAACAGTCCGATAATCTGAGAAACGAGAATATCCAACTGAATGGATGGATAGATGGATGGATGTCATAATGGTAGATTTTATGTTATAATAACAGTACATTTGGGTAGAAAAGTATTATATTTTGATGTCATAATGCATAACTTGGTGAAAAATGACTTGCCTATCAAAATTATTTAAAAAATATATTGTACGGTTTTTAGCCAACAATATTTTTGACTATTACATGTTATGTTTCTCATGTTGCCGTTTCAATTAGTTGAAGTTTGCCTACTTTGTGATCATTATAATTAAAAGAGGTTGCATCTATGATTAACACATATTGCATCCTATATATTCAAGTTCAGGTAACAAATGCAATTTTTTATTTAAGTCAGTCGACATTAAAAATTTGTGAATGTTGTGCACACTTAGATGTTGTGGTAGTGCACATTTAGCTGAGAGGAAGAGAGGTATGTTGTTATTTGTTAAGAATATTTAATCAAACAAGGTCTGACTTGTTGTTTTCACTTACCCTTGCTTTCGTATCATGTTGCTGATAGAAAATCTTAAAACGCATCTGATATAGAAACGCTTTTCAGATTATATTTGGCGATAATTTGATTTAGCTGTTCCTATTGCTATATTGAAAACACACACGGCAGGGAACGCAGAGAGTCGAATCCACTGGTTTATTACACGGTGTATTAATGAAAATCTTCTACAGAGATATGGAACAAATCACAGGCATGACTGCAGTGTTGCTACTAAGTTAATTATAATTAATCTAAAGCCTAACTATCTACATGTACTAATACTGCATAAGGTACTTTCCCGAAGGCAGCCATTTTCTAAAAAATTGACAATCACCTTGTGTCATGTAATGCACTGTATATGGATATATATGTATTATGCCTGGATGTAATATATTCTGTGAAAATGATGTTCGGAATATTTTGCGAGTCACGATATCCTGTGCTGCTGATCTTCGCTATATTTGTTTGAAGTGTTAATAAAATAATATTTCTATTGATTTTGTGTTATATATTATATGGTATGTATTACATTCCGACAGGTGGAGTTGATGTTCTTTTAAAGAGGTTTATTATTTTTGGCAAAATGAAAACCTAAATGATGTTGTTGAAGGAATTCTGAAATGAACAATAAAATGCTAATGTTTTGTTTGAATATGGGCAAGTGTTTTTAGCAAACTGCAGAAAAAGTTTCTTCAGATTTTTATATGCACTAGACACCACATATATTGTTAAGTGCTGGACAAACGCAGTTCAATTATCTGTTTGTAGCATTCTACTTCATTGGTCCAATAGTTTTTTTAGATATACATCTCAAAGATGTGCAGTACCCAAAAAGGTGTGTATGTATTACATAATTATATCAATGTATTGGACAAATAAACCAAACATCACTTAAAGGAAACAATTTAAACAATGATATACTCTGGTGGCAAATACCATATTTCTTATACTAAATATAACAATAATTCCACCAAATACAATTTTTAGACAATTAAAATTATTGCTCTCCTCTTTATCCCAGAAGTGTGTGGTGAAATTGGCACTGAGACTGGTCTTTGTCTTTGTCTTCCTTCTGCTCTCATTGATTCAACATCAACTGATGTCTCCAAAGTACTGAAGACACATTTTTGTGTGTTTCATATTAGTGCCACTCTACATGAACACTGCCCTCTACTAAAACCAATTTTAATTAGTTATCGTATTCGTATAATGATTATTCATTATTCCTCACGTAAACTATTTTATATCAAATGTTTTACTAAATTATTTATTATTATTAATCATACAGATATAAATATTTATTTATTAGTATTATTTTATATAGTTATTGTGCTAGATTGATTATTATTAATATTCTTTAATTTTGATGAATAACTGCTTTTTACTTAGAAATTCTACATTATTCAATATGTATGTATTTATTTATTTTATTCTTGACCACTAATATTTATTTTTAATTAATATACATATACATATTTATTGCAATTCTACCATTTTTATGTATTTTAATATGTTGTGAAGCGCCACGAACAGTACTGGATGTGGCGCTATACCAAATAAAATATATTATTTTATTATTATTATTACTGTTTCTGGAAAATATTGTAAATAATCACAATATCAAAAGGTATTGCAACTAGTTTGCAATATACAAAATTGATTATCAGGCATGCCACTTTTTTTGGGTTGAAATCCATATGTTTGACTTAATTAATGTTGTAGCTTTTCTTGAGAAGTGTACCGTGTCTGAAAAACTGTGGCTTGAAGCCACATTCTATGATAATAATAAATATATAACCGATTGCTAACCTACGTTTCCAGCACACGCACGCACGCACGCACGCTCGCACGCACGCACGCACGCACGCACACAAACACACTCACACACAGACACACACACACACACACACGCACACACACACACACACACACACACACACACACACACACACACCCTAACATGGTAATGGACAAGCAAATCAATAATAATTTAGACTTAAAAATAGTAATACAAGTTATATGAGTTAAGTTAAATAATTTATATAATCTCAGGCTAACTCGGTGTCAGACTGGTAAAGAAGACTGCCAGAGAGGATTGCAGTTGCAGCGAGGGAGGGAACAAAGGACAGTTACTCATTCATCAGTCTGATTGATGAGGGAAAAAGCGAGTTTCTAGTGCGGTTAGTTCGAGGGAGTTGAAAGCGGCGGCAAGAAGGAGCAGTTAGTACCATGGGAAGAGGGGATGTTCAGGGTCTGAAGATACCTTCCTTCCTTCCCTTCCACAAAAGGAACCCAAAGGTGACATAACTTTCAATGTAGCATCTGTATGAGGTTTGAAGGACACGTGTGACCTGAGCTTGCGTAAGAAATACAGCTTATGTTAGCACTTTCTATTAATCACGGTTGTACTTGAACAAAATGTGAGCTTGGCATCAATGATGCTGCCGAAGTACTTGTACTCGTCTGCCCTCCTCACACACTCTCCGTTGATGTCTACATCCTTGGGAGGAGAAGGATTCTTCCTGATATCTACAATGAATTCTTCTGTCTTATGGAAGTTCGGGCAATAAAATGAACGGCAAACCACACTGAGAAATTAGCTACAACACGTTCACACACTTGACCAGAACCGGGGAAGTCGATGATAGATTTTATGACATTGACGGTCTTCTGGTTGCTACGACAGTTGTATCTGTAGAGTGTTTTACAAGCAGAACCGGGGAGATCATCGAGCCCTGAAGAGCACCGGTGAAAGTGAAGAGTGAGCAAGACACATCACCACTATTAATAATAGCGCACTACTTGCTTATATACGCTCAGTAAGAAACTGATTCACACACAATATGTGTGACTTCACATGCACATTGACAAGTATATTCATCATAATGTGTGGCAGAAGTCTTGAAAGCCAAGGAAAATCAATAATGATTACCTTGGAAAACGACTTGGGCTTTTCCGGGTGAGCATATACACTATGACACAGAGTGAGGATAACGTCCTCCACACCTCGACTGCGTTTATATATAAATTGGAGGGGATCCAGATGATCCCCAACCTGCTGCCGGAGAGGATGAAAGACGAGTCGCTCAAAGCACTTCATGACGAGTGGGCGGTAGTCGTTGAGGACGGATGGCACAGGTTTCTTGGCGACATGACAGATGACAGACGATTTCCAGGCCAGGGGGATGCGATGCTGCTTCAGAGATCAGTTGAAAACGATGCTGAACACACCACCACATGGCACTTCTTTGAGGACCCGACCACTGACGTGATCAGACCCTGCTACCTTGTGGGGGTTAACGTACTTTAAGACCTTGCTGACGTCGTCAGGAGTGATTTCCCGAGTATTGTTCTCAGTGAGCTGATACTCAATGCCGCCCACTACCTCCTGGCGCTCACTGGATACACCATGCCGGTCAAAGCACCCAAAGATGGAATTCAAGTTCTCAACGAACATGAGACTGTCTTCTGCTGACTCTGAGATTTGTAGGCCTATGACACGTTTGCCGGACTCAACACCAGATATAATGGTCATGTTCTATCGTACAACAGTGTTCTTGCGGAGCAGTTATGGCGAGATGTGACGCGAATATTAATTATGGCATATTGGTGCGGGGTCATCAAGCCCATCGCATTTTTAAACTTCAAAAGAAAGCAGTGCAAATAGTTATTTCTCACAGATCCCATCTTCAAAGAAGGTAAATTACTTAAGCTGGATGACATCTATACACTCCAACAGCTCAAATTTTATTACAAATTGATCAACAAGCTTATACCAGAATACTTCAGTCGTATTCCATACATACAACTTTGCCTTTCACCAATACAACACACGCAACAACGCACAGGAATAAATGTACCCCGTTCTGCAACTGCTGCCCACTATCACAGCCTCAGGAAAGGATCCAAGAAAACTCTTAAAAGCCACGAACTAGAACTGGATTGTCAAAGACAAGTACCATGTTCCAAATATGGCTGACCTCCCAGCAGCACCAGCCCATAATACAAAAGGGTATTAACGACGACAGCCTTGTATACTTGTATCTTTGTTGACAAACGCAGCTAGTGATTATGCCATACATATACATTTAAGCAGGCGACCAAGTGAGCTGTTGGCTTTGTCAACACAAGCAACAATCCGTTGCGATGTAGTTGCGGAAAGAACAGACTTGAGTGTACTTCTGTGTGTGCGTGGTGTGTCAAATGGCAACTAACATCTCCGTGGAAACTCTCAACGACAGCAGAGTTTGAACGTGTCATGTACCAGTAAATGATACTTCATGTTAAGCAATAATAAGGATATACGTATACACTTCACTGCAATTTTTTTTATAGCGTATGGTTTTGGTAAAGATAACTGATATTGGAATAAGTACCTTAATTAAAATATCAACCAAATAAAAAACATACTAACGTATTCATGAAAACGTTGTTACTATTTAGAAAGAGTAGCTATAAAGAACACAAGCCGTGTTGGAATAAACAAGTTTATGACTATATATGTAATCAAAAGCAAAGCTACTCCCCATGGCGGCTAAAATTCGGGCTTCACTGTGTTTAGAAAATAATATTTTCATGTTATTACTAAATGGAATTAAACTTGATGTATATCGTTGTATTAATCTATCCATACCCCTTCCAAAGGTGTACATCATGTGTATAATTTGCGCAAAAAAATATAGAATACTCAGCTTAGATAACGTCTTTCCATAGATTTTACTATGACAAAAAGACCGGCAACGACTTTCGAACACTTGTCATTATCGTCAAAAATGAAAATGTTCCACCATGTGAATTTCTGTGGACTTCTTATATAATAATGCAGACATATATTGCTAACTAAAAACGCCATA
Organism: Escarpia spicata; assembly: GCA_963995525.1. Classification (NCBI taxonomy): domain Eukaryota; kingdom Metazoa; phylum Annelida; class Polychaeta; order Sabellida; family Siboglinidae; genus Escarpia; species Escarpia spicata. The sequence continues at coordinate 28,048,040 of OZ023218.1, forward strand.
CTGATTGCTATTACAATTTATTTAAAGCTAAACTATAGATTGACTGGACTAGGCCGAAAATCGGGGTACTTGTAAATTGCAATAATTTATAAATGTGTTCAGAATATAATTCTGACCTTAATATTAATTGCAATGACACATGCTAGGTATGGTTACACAGCTAAATGCATTACCTTTCCAACGATAAGCATCATCGTTATAGTATTTTCACAGAAAATAAGTTATACCACACGAATTATGTGTATCCCCCTAAATTTCAGTGAGACATACGACCACTTGGCAATATGCGAATATGACAATGTTCCACCAAGTGGATTTTGGTGGACTTTTTTTCATAACATACAGTAGAATAAAAAATGCCACAAATTTTTTTATTGCAATTTGTTTGAGGTTGAACCATAGCTTGACTGGACTATAGTGGTGTCTGCCCGTTTAGTAGCTAAACCTAGGGTCGATGCGGCCCCGCTGGCGGTCGCACTGTTCTGAATTAGTTGTTGACATCGAAGCTGTTGCACATAGTACTTAGGACACAGTACTTGTTCGAGGAATTGATCAATGCGCGTGCACTCTAAGCAAACGTTGTAATTATACTTCTTAGTTCTTTTGGTATTATCATAATACAGTCAATATGAACGTTATTCAACCATCACACACGGCACTCCGCGGTATAAACTTCCAATGTTATATAGAATGGCAACACTGAACTACTAGTATTGAACTATTAATTACGGAAGCACTAATAAACAATTGTAATGACATAGTAGGTACGTGGATATATGTCGATCAGTGTCCGCCATCTTTGTTCCAAATACGTGCTTCCGGGGTCTCACCTGGCGTTGAGGGCATCCCCACAAAGAGCGCCCTGTGACTGACTGTTGGAACGGAAAATCCCAGTGATTCACTGGAAATTACGTAGTCGGGATATTCCTTGACTGCCGCGTTTTTGATTTGTTCAAATCCGACAATTATTTAGCCTTGGACGCTTTTCCGAAAATCAGTCCCCATTTCAACGCAACATAAAACTGTGATAAACTCTATAGGCGGTAATGAAAGGTATGTAGACATAAAATATAGGTTTTTATCTCATAACTGACGAAGTTTTAAAACGATCGTATGTTGCGAAGTGGTTTGACAGCTTGCGGAATCTTGAGATGTAGCAGCGTCGAGGCGTCATGGCAAATGAAAATGGTTGCACCATCTCTGCTGATTTAAACATGTTTATATTGTAGAAATCAGATATTTTATGTTTTGTGAGGCTGTAGTTATGATTTAGGACATTAGAAATATGTGTTTAATTGCCAGATGATTTACCATAAAGCAGATGATTGTGGATTTATGACCGGTTCTTTTCGTCGCTAAAACACGCATTCAGGTCATGTGACCAATTTCTCTCAATCTGATTGGCTCTGGTTCAATGTTTACCAACAAATCACCATGTGCTCTTATGGGTGTGATGCAGAGGAAGTGTTTTTACTTTCAGGAAAGGGAATTATTTTGCATTTCAGGTAGAATTTCATTGAAGCCAAACTTGTTAGCTCTGCTATTTATTGAATTGTTATATATTTTTGATTTTTTTTTTCTTCATGATGTATAGATGCATGCAAAGAAGAAGTTCCGTGGAGGGCCACCTGGTAGTGGTACCCATGTTGGTATTGCAAAGCAGCATATTCTGGAAATTTTCTCAACTCTTCCAAAGGTTGATGATCTTTGTAATGGACACATACTATACTTGTATATTACCTCGGGGGAGTGTAGCAGAGCCAAGACAGAGAGACAATTGCGAGCACATTTTCCATCAATATATGCTGAACAAGGCTCAAATACCTTAAATAATGCAATTAAGAGAACTGTATCACAAACTATAGACAATAAGTTCAAAAAACTTAGTGATTCAAATGAATTCATCACATTTTCGTCCATATGCAATCAGAAGTTTTACTTGCACATTGACATTTCTCAGGAAATCCAACCAAGTACCAGCCATACTAGCACCGAACAGCCCACAGATGATGACCTAACAACTGACCCTGTGGCAATGCCACTCGGGAGGTCTCTTGTGAAAACTAGACAGACAGCAAAATGCCTTTCATGTGCCAGATACAGTAAAACTCTAAAATCCGCGAGAGAAAAAATGCTCCAGATGCAGAGGGATAAATTTCAATCGCTAAAAAATCTTCAGGCCAAGCAAAAAAAGAAATCAGCAGTGAGGATCTTGAACCAAAAATTAAAGAGAAAAGAGAAGCAAATCTCGAAGATGAAGACTAAATTTGACGTTTCCTATGCCACAGCTACCAGCACTGCGAAAGAGTATGCCAGTTTAAAAAAAAAATACAAACGAATGTTGAAATACTACAAGAGGAAGAAAGGGATATCCTTCTCGATTAATGCTGATGCACAAGTTGAAGAGCAAGTTGTTGAATTAGAACAGAAGATTGCACAAAAGAAGGAGGAGATTATTCAACTCCAATTTGATAAGACTCTTTTGGAGGAGAGGGTGCATGAGATAGAGGAGGAAGTGAAAACTACTAAGTCAGGGAAGAGATATACTGCAGAACTTCGAATGATGGTATACGATGCTGTTGTTTCCCAGGTACCGACAAATAATGTGCCACAGTTACTCACCAAGTTTGCCCGTCGTGCCGGAATTACTCTCACAGATGTGCCACATCGGACCACTGTCGAAGCAATGACACGTGAACTAGGGGCAATCAGTGACCTTCAAATTGCTGAAGCAATATTGGCCTGCAAAGACTGTACTCTTGGTTTTGATGCGACTACCCAAGAAGGAGTATACTTGAACAGTATTCACATTACAACGGAAACACGTTGCTACGCAGTTGCTGCAGATGAACTTCCAGGGGGCACAGCAGAAGATTATCATGTACATATCTGTGATTCTGTGGATAACCTTGCAAGTGTGCATTCCTATTTCAACGAGACAGATTACAACAATACACGAGAAAAAATAATTGGAAATATTTCTAACACTTACTGATCGTTGTGCTTCAAACCATGCAGCAATACAACTGGTTAATGCTGCTTGGGATAACACATTAAACGAGTTGAACTGCCACCTGCATCCATTGGATTATATTGCAACAAAAGCAAGGTCTGCATTAAAGCAGTGTGAAAGAGGTGCAAGTGGAAACGTGTGGGGTAGTGACTGCGTGGCAGGTAATATTGTGCTCCAGATGAACAAGTTACGGTTTAAAGACGGCAAGGGAGATCCCCAGGGATTCAAAAGTTTTTCTCGATGATGCAGGACTGCCCCGAGGATTAGTTCTCAGGTATAGGGGTAATCGCCTTCACGTGTTATTTAACATTTGTGGGGTCTATATTCAGTACCACTCATTGTTTACGAAATACCTTGAACAAGGAACAGGATGTGGTGGCTTGCGGGCTAGTGTGCTGGCAGATTTTGTTTCAATCCAAGGACATGTTGAGATGCAGGTGTTGGGCCTATTAGGCAAACTTATCACAGGACCCTGAATGAAAAAATTCTACACCGCTGCTAAAGATCAAGTTGACCACGTTGAGGGGATACTGATTGTGAAAAACCTTGTGCAAAGGCTTAAGGTCCAGAAGGATTCACCAATGGACCTGCTCGCATGTGAAACTGACTTCTTTGGCAATCACCTAGATTCAGTGGTGGACAACACCCTCCGCAAGCTGCGAGAACCACCAAAGGATGAGTCCCTATTCAAAGCTATGATGGAGGCATGTTTCCAAGCTACAATAGAAGTACTTGAAAGACAGTACAAGAAGTACTTTGAGGTGGAAATAACAGACCAGCTGAGGGCAGAGACAAAGTCTGCGAGGAGCCACAACATGGATGCTGAAGAGATTGTGGCCATGTTCAGTGCGGCACCGAAAAAAACATCTAATGCCACCATTTGTTACCTTTCTTCCAAAATGCGGGCGCAAAAAACAAAACGGTTGACTACTTAGATAGCTTGGAAAAGGAGAAGAAAGTGAACATTTTGAAGAAGGTTGTGTCGCTTGGAGCAAAGCAGAGACGAAAGAGGAAAATGAAGCAGAAAGATCTAAGGGAGGAGTTGTTGAAGAGACAGTCTGCAAAACATCAGGCTAGAGAGACAGCAAATAGAAAGAAGCTGGAAAAGAGGCTGAAATGCATACCGGTCAATAAACTAATGGAAGAATTTCCAGACCTTTCTGAAAGGAAACATGAACAACTCCAGGAACTCTTGGAAGGGAAATCTGTGGGGAACTATATCTGTCACGTTTGGTTTGAAGATGGAAAGCAGACTCTGTACAATGGCAAGATTGAAAAGATGAAAGCCAAGGGAAAGAAGTGTGTTGTTGGGTACTGGCCTCAAAACGAGACGTACGATGACGCCACAGATTATGATATGTCTGTTTTCGAGTTAGCAGCAGATTTGATTATGGATGATCTGACCATGTGAGGACATCACCCACTGCTCATCGTTGTCATCAAATACTCTGTTCATTCAAAACAACTAAGCAAGAACAGTTATTTGGCTTTGAAAGATAAAAACAACTACATTTTGTATATTACTGATTCATTTTTAGGATAGTTTCTGTAATTTCAGGTGTGGATTGGGAAGAACTTTGGAAACAACACCTCAAAAGCAGCACTGTTGTTGGATTTCTTTCAGATTTTAGCTATGAAAGTGGCTAACTTAATCCTGCACGGCTGTAATTAATATTATTAACACTAATTAATTACTACTTGTATCTTATATTGCAGTTTTGATTAGATCTTTTGAAAGAACTCAATACCCTATATCTTCAATCCAAATTTTATGAAGATATCTTTGTTATTAAGGAAGTTACATGGTTTTTTTGAGGAAAAAGTCACATTTTCGGTCACACAGCTGTAATGCAAATGTATGTATTTAGTAGGACCAAAATAAAGGCTGATTTCTGAAACAAAAAAATCAATAACTCCTTTAATATTCAACATAATTAAGTGATTTTGGTATCATTGTTTATGGTTTTTAAAGCTCCTTTCATCAGTGTTATTTGTTTAGACATTGGTTAAGTTTGAAATTTTTATCCACATACCTAGACATAGGTCTACCATGACCGCTATGCACCAAATCTCTTACAGTTCGAGTCACAGTCTCGTACAGTTCAAGTCGTGGGGGCGGTTTGACCATTCTCCCAGACCTCGTCTTATAGCACAGGCCTGGGTCAAATGTGACCTGCCTTGCCGGTTTCAAGGTCGATCTGAGCTTCACAATAAGCTGCACGCAATGTGGCGGACTGCTTGCTCCGGTCCAGCTATCATCCACTTCTTGAAAGCTGGCGGATTCTCTGCCAGTCCAATTAACTGCACCCCTGTACCCTTCACCATGTCATTATTTTGTTCGTGAACCTGGTCGATTGATATGGTTGAGAATATCGCCTAGATGTTTTCGAAACAACAACCCAGTGGTCTTTGTCTTTGAACTCGTCTAGGATGGCTGGAGGTAGGCTCTCCGTGTCTCGTATGTGCACGGGAATCCACCTGTTATAGATCTGATGATCAAGGGAAAAGAACCAACCCAAAGCCTTAAGTGATTCCACATACCATGGGAAGTCTCGTTCGTTCTCGGTTTGCCCGCACGAAAATCAGACTAAGTATTTCCATCTTGAGGATGGTATCCCAATACTAAAATGTTGGGCTCTTGCTGATTATATCTAGTCTCCGCGTTTATGTGGTCCTCTCGTCGCGTGGTCCTTCAGTCATAGTGTATGTGAAGGCATCGTGCTAGAGTTCCTCCAGGGCCAGGGCACTTACTTAATTGATGGGTATGTCTAGTCCTGGTGTGGTGTGATACCTTGAGTAAGGAGTCAGCTGCTCCACAGGAGGCGGTTCCTGCTAGGGTCAGTGCAGTTGTCCACCCAGCGGTCTTCAAGTAGTCCCCGAATGTTTTCCACATTGCCATTTCAATATGAAGACCACCGAACATGCTTACACACTTGTCCTCGCCATGTGTCTGAGGCCAGTTCCCCTGGTCAGACTTGGCCAGTGCATACAGTGATGCATCTAAACTAATCACTGGAATCCCTGCAATGTTATCTGGATTAGTTTTTTTGCAAGTCAGCCAGTTCTAAGTACTACACATCAGTTAAAACCTTCGTGCATCCGGTGGCGAAAATGAAGCAAAATAACCATTTATTGATCTCTGGTGACCCAAATTTGGCTGAGAATGGAAAGCCGATAGAAGATTAGTGATTGACGTGCAAAAGTATGTATAGATCCCGAATTACACGATAATCGGAGCATTTAACTGAAAAACATAACTTTTAAATGTTTCTTCAACATAATTGTTTTAAATGGCTGAAACAGGCTCCAGAAAGGTCACATGACTTGGTTCCAATAAAATTATGAGGCACATGATGATAATGCGCGCCGGTCCCTGGGGGATTGCACCTATTTATAGTCTTCCGGCACACTGGGAATTTCCCTCCCAAGTGCTACCACCTACCGACCATGGAGGGCTGCACTTCCACAGTTTCTGTATCTAGTCTATAGACGTCGATTTTGGATTCTCATTGCCAATGGTAGGTTTGACTAAATGTGTCTTATGTTCAGCATCTCTGCCGGCGACGGCAAGTGCTGGTCTACGGGGGTAGATCTGAGGATCAATAAAGCCATGTCAATGTCAAAGTGTGCTGCAGTTGGTTTCTTCATCATACGTTTGACGGTTTGGATTTGTTGTTCGTTGAACTAGCCTCGATTACACAGGCGCCTTGAGGTGGCAGCATTGGTTCCCCACTACGGCCTGGATTATTAAGGCCCTGCCGATGTTACCTTTAGGGGGCTTTACCCCAGATTCGGGTAGAGACGATGATTGGCTCTCAGGCCAACTATGAAATAACAAATTAAATAAGGATACACTTTTTCAGATAATATTATACTATAACAACTATTAAACATTAAACTTATATTGAAACATGTCACACACAAAATAAGCCGACATTAAGCTTTTTCTCGTAATTTAGTACCTTTTAAACACATGCATATTCACTAGGTGGCAGCTCTCATGGCAATCAACAAATGGACAGTCAAAAAGTGATTCTGAGCCAGATTATCTTCCTGGCTAAGTCATGCAGCCAGAAGAGAGTCGGTTAAGCGAGACTATCGATGAACCCGTTTGACTGCGGGTAATGTGGATCGGATGTTGTAGTATTCAACGTAACCAGGACACACCCATATGCATAGTGTTATCCATTTAATAGCTAGGAAGCAACATACAGCTTCACGTACTTGTATGAGAAAATAAGATAAACAAGTGCACGCTCTATGCCACACCTCCGTGTTGGTGGTAAGACCACATTAAGGATTCATCCGCCATTACCGAAAGAGTGCCATTGAAAATACCGTTTTGGTGTCATGAGTGAATTTGTTTCGAGCACTTTGGCATGACACATGTTAGTCCAGTGAATACTGAATGTACTAATGAATTAGATCTTTCACGAGGTAGCAATAAAAATACGCTAGTCACTCGCGTATTCGCACAGTGGCTATTTTTCAGAACACACCAATATTTCAAAATCCGTCACCAGATTGGGGCGAAATTGAGGGGTGTCAGGTTTGGGTGGATTTTTCTGAAAACTGAGGTATGAGAATTTTAAGAGTTTTCCACAGCACTTGTGTCAATGGAGGTTAAATATGCTGTGAAATTGTCAAGAAAATTGTATGACAATTTGCAGGAAATGAAGGAAACGTTATAATGGCCGCCTATGTAAAATTTAAATGTGTTTTTTCCCCTGTTGTTATTGTTTACGTATCCGCGTAAACCGCTATCCAAGAACGTTAAACACCATATTCTGGCAACGAGAAAAGGCAGAGATCGTAGTGGATGCCAGCGATTCTCACACAGTACACGGACACACCTGAAGGTTGTGTGATTGCATTCGCGAGCCGCGTCCTCTTAAGCGTTGAGCTGCGCCAGCGATACCCTCAAACTGACCGTGAAGGTCTGGCTGTAATGTGGGTCTGTGAACACTTTCATCTCTACATTTATGGCAGACCAGTCACTGTCATCACAGATCACAAGCCACTCGTGTCCATCTACAACAATCCAAAGTGGAAACCACCACTGCAACTAGAGATACGCCCTCAGACTCGAGGCATATCAAGTCAAAGTGATGTACAAGCCAGGAACTACCAACTCTGCTAACTATTTCTCACGACATCGTGTACCAAGTTCAGGTCCACAAAAAGGAGAAGACACAGGAGACCACTACGTCAACTTCTTTGCTGCCCATGCTGTACTCAGGGCTATGTTTCTAGAAGAAATGTAATGCGCAACGCTCGAAGATGCGACCTTGCAGGAAGTAGCAAGTTGCATTAGACGTGGACAGTGGAAGGAGCCATGTCCTACCGGAGTATATGCTGCAGCATTATCATCTTTCAAAAACATCAAAGATGAACTCATTCTGCTGTCGGACAATGACCTCATAATCCGAGGAACCAGACTCGTCATTCCACGCACACTACAAGCTCGAACACTAACCATCGCACACGAAGGACATTAAGGTCTTGTCAAAACAAAGCAACTACTGAGAAAGAAGGTGGTTCCCAGGCATCGACCACCAAGCTGAAGTACTGTTGAAAGGTTGCCTGGCATGCCAAGCTACCACACCCATCAAGACCGCTCACCAACAACCAATGAAAATGCCCGCACTCCCACCAGGACTATGGCTTCATGTCTCTGTCGATTTCTGGGGTCCAACGCCAGATGACAAGTACGTACGTGCTGGACATCATGTATGAATATTCACGGTACCCCGTAGTAGACATTGTCTCTTCTGCACTAGCCGCCGTTGTAATTCCAGTGCTTGACAAGATCTTCTCCATGTTCGGCAATCCATGTGTGGTGACCACTGATAACGGACCACCCTTCAATGGACACGAATTTTCACAGGTCGCGAACTTCCTAGGGTTCAAAGCCAATGCAGAAGCAGAACGCTTCATGCAAACCATTGCGAAAACAGTCACTGCAGCCAAAGTGGATGGAAAAAACTGGAAGCAAGAGAAACTGCTGAGAAACAACCGAGCTACTTCACACTGCTGCCAAGCATGTCAGACACCACCCAAAGAACTAACCCTGAACTTGACGATATGATGCGGAAAATTCTCACTTGGCAAAAGAAAACGCGGACGACTGCAAGAAGGCGACCAGTTGCAGGTGAAAGCGAAGAAACACAGCAAGTTTTCACCAGTGTTTGATCCCAAGTCATACACCGTTACACACACGAATGGATCCATGTTCACCGCGTAAAGAGGAAATCACAAGAAACTCTTCATTTGTTAAACACGTTCCACTTGTCAACCGGACACCAACTCAACCAGTGCAGCCTTCCACCGACACACAATCGCTGTCACGAGAAGCTACACCCCGACACGCCACAGTGAAAGCAGACAGCCTACATCCACGCCGAGTACGAGACTCGCCAATATGGCTGAAGGATTGTGTTAACATAATTTCACTGCGGAACACATGCATTCACGTGTGGGACGTAATAACGCCCGTGAATCTTGTGGTGTTAGTCTTAGAAGAAATATAATCATATTCTGGTAGAACTCCAACGTGATTTCAATGTGTTAATTTTAGAATTGGAAAGTTTAGTCGTAGAAAATCATAGAGATGTGAACATTTGCGTTAAACAGACCAGGTAGGCACAGTGCAATAACTCAAAGAAATATACTACTGCATTAACTAACCGATTTTCTGTGATAGAAACAATGAACTTAATTACTAAAGACAATGGACTTGATTACCAAAGACGCTGTATTCGATCCATAACATTTAATAGCGATTATATCCGTTGAACTTTCCGACTCTATACGATTTTTTAATGTTGGACACTCATATTTGTTTTTATCTATTGATGTGGGATTATTAATCTTTGAAATCAGAACGCTGAAAGTACAAGCGTAACACCAATTTACCATTAATCGTATTATGCACGTTAGTAATGTTATTAGTAGATTATTAATTTGTTGACTGTAAACTAGAGATATTGGAGGTTCAATCTAAAGAAAGGGGGATGTAGTATTCAATGTAACCATAGTATTATCCATTTAATGGCAAGGAAGCAACATGCAAAATGCCCACCGTTATCGTTGTCAACTCTGTCAGGCACGCCCTGTTCTGCGAAGATCATCTTCGTCAGGTTGACGACTACTTGACTCATACGTGGCCTTCCCTTCGTTTTTGTTCCCAGAAGGACACTTTGAGTAGTAATTTGCAACACTGAGATAATTGTCGCGATCGATGGAGAAAAGATCAGTGCCAATGACCTGCCATGGTCGTCTGAGTATTTCGTGCAGGATCACGGTTCTGGCAACTGCGTACTTGACGACATTCTCAATACTCTGCGTTCATGTTTACCCAGTAGACACATGACCGGGCACGCAGTCGTGTTTTGTCTGGGCCCTGGTGCGATTCATGCAGTTTGGCGAGACTCATATGTTTGGTCGGGCCTTCAGTGGTATGACAATGATCACCTTTCAGTATGATACCGTCATCGACAGCCATTTCATTACGGAATAGACGAAGAGGCGGTGCCAACTGTCGCCTTGTGTCTGACCATCCAGTTATGATGATGGACATCAGAGCGTTCATTTCAGCGTCGCTGTTTGCCTCATCACGTAGCTGCTGCAGCTTCTGTGTGGAGAATTGCACATGGCTGATCTGCACATTAAATTCCAGGTTCTCTGCGTTGCTGCATGGTTGTCTTGACATTGAGTCGACTAGCATCACTTCCTTGCCTGGCTTGTACTTGATGACGATTTCATACGGCTGAATACGAAGCAGCATCCTTTGTAATCGCTGGGGGCAGCTGCCAGATTCTTTAGGCGAATCAATTCCAGCGGTTTGTGGTCAGACTCAATTGTTAAGGGCTTGCCATACACATAAGTATGGAATTGTTCGCAACCGAATACGGCAGCCAACATCTCGCGTTTGATGTTAGCATAACGACGTTCACAATCACTCAGTGATTTTGATGTGAGCGCGATTGGTCAGCCGTTCTGTAACAGGACACCACCGAGGCCACGGCTTGAGGCGTCGACTTGTACGTCTGTCTCGGCTTTCGGTTCGAATTAGCTTAACGTGACCTTACAGATCAGTCGCTTCGTCTTCTTGAAGGCGTTGTCATGATATGGCGTCCACTGGAAATCTACATCATTCTTGAGCAGTTCTCGGAGTGTGGCTGTGTGTTCCAACACACTGGGAGCAAACGGTGACATGTGTGTCGCGATTCCAAGGAATTCTCGTAGCTGCACTGCATACTTTGGCGTCTGTAGCTGACCGATTGCAGCAACCTTCTCAGGATCAGGGCTGACACCTTGGGCACCAAACACAAGGCCGAAAAAACGCATCTTCTTCTTTATATTGCATTTGTCGGCGCATTGAACACTAGGCCATGCTGATGCGCTGTCTTCATGAGGTTGTGCAGATTCTCGTTGTGTTCCATTTCGTCTTTCCCAAACACCGCGACGTCATCTGCAATGCCCATTTTTCCCGAGCAGTGTTCCAGAATGTGGTCCGTTCTTTTTTGAAACACATCTTGGCTCAGGATCACTCCGAATAGCAGACGCTTGAATCGATAACGACCGAATGGCCGTTAATGTCGCCAAGTAACTGGACGTTTCGTCTAAGGACAAAGACCAATAGCCGTGGCGGGCATCCAGCTTGGAAAACACAATTGAATCCGAAAGCTTGTGTGTGATCTCATCGAGCGCTGAGGTTTTGTAGTGAGGACGCTTAATGGCTCTGTTTAGGTCCTTGGGATCTAGGCAAATCCTTAACTTGTTGTTTAATTTGCGGCTGCAGACGATGATTGAGACCCAATCGGTGGACACAGACACATTCGTAATGACTCCGAGCTGCTCCATGTTATCAAGTTCTGTTTCGACTTCATAGTTTAGATGTATGGGACATTGACGTGGTGCATGGACGACAGGAGGCACGGAATGGTCCACAGTCCATGGTGAGTGCCACAGTATGGACAACTACTTTTATTCCCTGTTCTGATGGCATGTACATCATTCTGCATCCCTCTTAGTTGAGCCATGTGATTAATTGATTCTTCATGCATTCTTCCGATGTTAAGGGCTTCGTCAAGTGTAAACTTCTCATCTTTGGCTAACAGTTCCTTCTGTAGCTCGGACAGCTTTGTGCCTGCGATTAGCTGCTCTATTAGTCGTTAATCTAACTCAGCATGGTTACACTTGCACTTGAGCGCCTGTAATTTGTCGTCTGTAGACTCATCCGCGTTCTGGTTATATTTCTGCAGATAGTATCGCTGTACTCGGAAGTTAATTTTTTGCTCGATGTGTGCCTAGAACCTTTCCCATAGCATCTTGGGAATTTCTTTGTCGGCGTCGGACAATGTCCAAGAGTTGATGATTCTCAACCCTTCGTCGTCAACATACAGGAGAATGTGGCTTGCTCTCCTCTCGGGTTTTATGTTCGCATTTTTACTTGAATATTTTGAATGTTCCGGCCAGGTCCCCAAATATTACTTGGAGTTGGACGCGCGAGATTGTTTGCCGTGTTAGCGAAACTTATTTCGGCTAGTTTATCAGTGTTTTTGCCGCCTCATTCTTCTCCTCATGACGCAGTTCGCATCCATATTATTCAACCATCATACACAGCCACGCCGTACCCCGGAGTCTCGGATGTACTCATCACAACCTTTCACTCCGCGGTAAAAACACTCCGCGGTATAAACTTCCAGTGTTATATAGTCCATAACATGGCAAACGTTGCCGAGCCTGCGAACGAACCGTGACACGCATTCAAAATAGCCGACTCAAAAGTTAAATGGCATATGGCCTAGACACAGCTTTCTTTATGATGATGGACCCTATTTTCTAGCTTAGAACCATACACCATTGTGCGTGCGTGTGTACGTATGTGCGTGTATGTGTGTGCGTGCGTGTATATCCAGAAGTATACAGTCTTCCGTGTGAGTGTGTACGTGTGTGTGTGCGTGTATGCGTGTACAGTATATGTGTGTGCGTGCGTGCATATCCAGAAGTATACAGTCTTCCGTGTGAGTGTGTGCGTGCGTGCGTGCTTGTGTGCGTGTCTGCAGGTCGTGTGGGCATAGGTCTCGACGAAATCTCTTGAATAAGGTTCATCAAAAGAACAACAACAAATAGGAAATGCGCTGGCTTCGTCTATAATGATCGAATTTTGGAGTTAAACATCCTTCAAAGAAATAATAAATTATACGTAACTACACGAGCTAGAAACAAAATTTACTGGAGGTGGATTAACAGTACGGAAACATCCGGAAACTCACTAACTGGTCTTTATGAACTGTCTGTTCTCTCCCCCTTTACCGTAACACAACTGCAGATATTTAAAAGAAATAACACTCTAATTTAGTCTGACTATCACAAGTTTTATAATTTGTTTAAACCCTGTTCGGTTGACCCCTAACAGGAAACACGACATTCTATATCCAATTCGGACCTGGCAGGACTACATCATCCTATCTTCTGGGTTAAAAACAAAGAATCAAGCTGTAAAATAGCTAGATACTGTAAATGTAGATCCCACATTATGAACAACTGCGCCATCGGACGGAAAGACATTCTAGAACTTTGAGAGTTGACGGCATGAATCGATGGCTTGATTACATCTCCCATCTTAATAGCCCATAAAGACCCTACATCGCGTCTACGACTGATACAATACAATTGTTTAGATTACGGAAGAACTTCATCACAAACCACATAAGAGAGATACATACAGTTGCTAACCGATTGTCAAATAATAAAGCCTCAGACACAGATAATGTTTTGCTGATCTGATCATGGCTAGTACTTAGAGGTCGTCCACAACTGTCGCTATTAACATATTCGTACTCAGCCTACAAAAGGGATGTGGGCCAAAGCCGGTAAACTAATTATACAAACATCGGTCGTGTGCAGTTGCATAACCGAAGTGAATATAGGCAAAATATATGTAAACATTATAATGATTGTTGTTATATGTCCTGTATATGTCCAGGGTCATAGCAATGTTACACTGTGTTATTACGGTATTATTATGGGATTTCTTTTATAAAAAAAAGGTAAAGGTAAGTTCTTATATAGCGCAGTATCCAGTCCTCAGGACTGCTCAAAGCGCTTTACACTTTACTCCCTGGCAGACCTGTTCAATCGAACACCATCTCGACTTCTCTGGGAAGCATCCAGCCACGCTGCAATTAATGCGCGAAGACTATTCGTACACAAATATCCACCACTGTCTATAGCCAGGTACTCATTCATACAACTGAGTGAACTGGAACAACATATAGTGAACGAACTTGCCCAAGGTTCGACACCGCCGCACAGGATTCGAACTCGGGTTCGCTCGGTTGAAAGTCCGAAGCTCTAGACACTGCACCACGGCGCTACACTTTATAATGCAGTATTAAATACTAATTAAATAATTAGCCACTGCACCACGGCGCTACACTTAATAATGCACTATTAAATACTAATTTAATAATTAGTTTGTTTATCATGACGATGTATTATGTTCTTATGATCGAATTATGATTTACATTCAATTATGGCATGAATAAGGAACACAAGCAATATGTTGCTTCGTTCCAATTATTACATAATGTATTTATATATGTTTCATATTAATTACTATTTTTGTCCTGTACTGGACAATCTCTTGCTTCATTCCAACTATTACATAATGTATTAATATATGTTTCATATTAATTACTATTTCTGTACTCTACTGGACAATCTGTTCCTTCAATCCAATTATTACATAATGTAGTTATATATGTTTCATATTCATTACTATTTTTGTACTCTACTGGACATTATGTAACAATAACAATTACTATTATTTATTATCATTATTATAATTTATTATACACACCTACATGTCTTTAAACCTGGGCAATTATCGACATTTTAAAGTACTAATTCCGAGGGTGGTGAAGTGTGAGAAAGAGTACGCTCCGTATGAATAGGTGAATGTCGACACCAGGAACAACCTCGTAGATGTTCATCGAACTATCGATCGATACAACGATAGTTGATATGATAATAGATTACTATCGACAGTAAATTAAATTATCGATAGTTACCGTCGATAATACACTGAACTGTCAATAGTCAGTGTAAAAAGTCACCATTGTTGGCATCACAAATCAACAGGGCTTTGTTCCACAAAATTACAGTGTTAAAAAACGTTATTTTTTAATTTCATTTTGTAATATATACTTATTTACCGACCTATCGTCAACAATACTTGTATTCCATTGCAGCTCCATTTAGGTACTCATCATTTTGAATAAAGTGCCTAAATGGCACAGAAAGACGCTACTTATGAATTATGTATTAGGTATTTATTGGGTTTTATTATTCCACAACACTATAATGTATCGCAATAGTTATGACACTATTGCAATAGTAAAGCGATTTTTAACCTTTTTGGCTGCCATCATATTCTGGTGAGAAATTGATTGGCGACCTGTACCTTCAAACAGTTAACTTTATGTAAAAGATCAAATAAATAATAATACAATAACTAGCCATAATACAAATAAATGGCTAATAAAAACACAATTTGTGTTATTAAAATTGTCTGTTGAACGCGGAGGAATCGCCAAATCAACGCCGTTCATTGTACTGTCGATATAGAAAGCTTTGCAAATCGAGAGCAAAGATGTCGGGTAGAGTTTGGAAGACCTACATTATGCTAACGTATAGCGTAACCTCTCGTTGCATCCGCCGCTGTGTCTCCCTTCTCAACTATATTTTAAACAAAACAATTATCAACAACAAAAGCTATGTCCAGCATAATGCCGTGGTCTTTTCGAGTTGATATTGTTCTGAATCATACGTCACTGAGAACGGTGTGAAGCAGGGCGGTATTCTGGCTCGAGTCTAAGGGATATTCCAAAATGCCTTGGCCACATGCACAACACCAACCATGCTAACCCAGGATTTGGCTTGAGCACTATGTTTGTCGCAAACATAAAAATGTACTCTGCATCGCGTTTGATATCACGCCTAATATAATACACGAGAGAAGTAATCTGGTGATGTCCCTTTTTTGTTTTTTTCTTCTTCCTTTTCTTCATCTTTATATTCTTCTACTTCTTCTTTTCCTTTTCATCTTGGCCTTTTGCGAGGGTGGAGGCACATCGCCCGGTCGTATTACCCTCTAGTCGATAATTGTCCATCTATCGCGATGTTCTGCAATGTTCCTGCACTCACGGCTCTTCACACTAAATATGCGTTTCTTCGATGACCTTATTTAGTTATTCATGGTCTCTTTGTACAGTGTATGCATACAGACAGACATACACCGAAATTTGTATAACATTATTATATCCCAGCAAAACTCTTGGTTAATGAAGTTAAACCAAGACGTTTGCATTGGACAATAATTGGCTTCCTCTCATATGGTCGATGATAATTTGAGTTCCGCCCCGGGTATAATGCCAATGATAATTTATTTGGCCCAATACTGGCCCGATGATTGGGTCAGAGAAGGGTGACTGAGATGCCAAAGAAAATGCCAATAAAATGCCAATGCGACGCCAATGAGATGCCAATGAAATGCCAACGAGATGCCAATTATATTCCTTTAAAAATTCAACAAAATGTTCATGTAATTTACACATTTGTTTACACTGCAATAACAGGACATGCAAACAATTATACACATGTGTCACAGTTATATTTATAACCACAGCCAATGCTGAAAAAAGAAGAACATTTCAACATAAGCGAGCGAGCACACTAAACTGTAGGGAAATCATTATTGGACAGGTTTCGAGCCCGTGGTCACAGACAATAACGTAACACACACCCACGCACTCACACGCACGCACGCACGCACGCACGCACGCACGCACGCACACACACACACAAACACACACACACATACACACGTTATCACTTTAGACTGAAGGGACCGGTGTAATAAGTTGAAAACACTACCCCTCAAAAACACTACGATAATTTTTTGAGCGTATCCTCAAAACACTACTGTTAAGTTCAAAACACTACTCCTATATTTTTCTTTACATGGGGCAGGATATCTTGGTAATAATGGTTCCGTAAAGATTAAAAACAAAGCTATTGACACCAGACTGATGTTATTAATAAACTTCGTCGTGTTGCCAGCGATAAGTTCATGGAGTGCACGAATTCGTATAACGTAATTTTATTATTTGCGAGGCTTCTCATTTTATATAAAAACATACTTATTACACAAATATAGTGATATATATGCACTCAAATTGCTACACATGTCAACACAACCAATAAATACAATACACTTGATGCTAGTTTCAGGCAACCAGCACACAAACAAATTTACATTCTCACATCAAACAAGCACTCCCAATAAACATACATGAGATAGACACCTTGTAAAAAGACCATACAAATCATTATGTAAATAGGGTGGCTCCTGTGATAGCGACAATTGCGTCATAATAGAAGTCACCGACCCCGATTAAATAAGCTATACGATTACATTCCATGGTACATCATTAGCATAATAGGTGTACATGCGCATGTGTGTGTTTTCCAAGAGTATGTAGAACATATAATGATACACGTATATGTATGATGTTGATATTTTGTTGTTTTCACCTCTTAAGTGATATTCAGAAAATCAATAAATCGTATACCTACATGGGGGGGGGGGGGGGGGGCAAATAAACGTTATGTTATGTTAAGTCAGCATTTCTCAATCAGGGGTCCTCGGCCCACTAGGGGCCACAAAGAGCTGCCAGGGGGTCCGCGAGATCGCAGAGAAAAGTATAGTTTTATATTACCTAGGAAAATTTGTTTACAAATTGAAATGTTTGACATTACTATGAAAACAACCTCCTATAGCCGCCAATCTTCTCGTCGTGTATGTACTGCCTGTATATATTCACATCATATTAACCAAACCATACAGCCGTATACAGGGACTGTCACCCCAGAAATCGGCCTGCACAGCCATAGCGGACGCTGCAGAAGTTCCAGAAGCTGACAACGGGGCACATCAGCATCGTCTCTCGAGACTATTCTTCCTACAAAAACAACCATGCAACAATCGAAAAATTTAAACTAAACACAAAGCTCCACGATTACCATATTTTACGCAATAGTTTCAACTCATATATCTTGCAGACATATTAATTGAAACAAACAGGCTCATTAAAATGATACGGTGCAAACAAAACAGCATTGCCCAGCATGAACGACTCAAAGCATTCAAAACAAAACTCAAACTATGGGAAACTTTTGTCTCATCAGGAACCGCTGACATGTATCAACAGAAGCACGCATTCAATCTGGAAAGAATCCTGGATTTCAGTGTCATGAAACATCTGGTAAAAGTGCACCTGTCAGGAATGTAGAACACATTTAACAGTCATCGCCGTGAACTCCCAGAGGAGCAATTTAAGAAGTATCCTAACAGGCGATCGCAAACTCATTTACTGAGAACATTAGGAACAACTTCCAGCCACTTCCCATCCATATTCTTAATACAACTCATTGACTCTATCAAATGACGGGCTCCACGAGAGCGCGTTTCAATGAAGTGCAGTTCTGGTCCCAGTGGTGAGTTGCAGGTATGTCAAGATGCAACAACGAAGGTGTTGATACTATTCAGCACCACCTACTTGTGTGAGGCTGGCTTCTCAACCATGACATCACTGAACACTAGCTAAATACAGGGCTTGGTTGACCATTCAAAATGACATGCATGTATGCTTGTGAAACATCTCCCCGAGGATTGATTGTATTTTTGGCAGGAACCAGCAAAAGTCCTCACATCAAGTGACTAAAAGTTAGAAGTTGTAATTAGGCTATCGCTACCACAATATACGACTGTATTCTGTATTGTGTATTTATACTGAAATGTATATTCTGAAATACCAACTGATTTGTGTCTTGTTTAACAATCAGTTTAACATGTTTGCTATTGAATAAGAAAAACTCAAAGGCCTAATCATTTAAAATTATACTGAGATAAACCAATGCAGATATACTGATCTAATGTGACATTTAGTTAATCTAAATATGATTGGTTGGATTGGCATAGTAATAGTTAAGAAGCAATCTGGCTAGTATAAACGACTATATACGAATGTACCTTTTGAGCCAAAGGGCAGTGTGTGTCATAATAATTATGAAGGCACGTATATGTGTGTGGGGAGTTCGTGGAAGTTTTCATTGGAATGAGGGGGGCCTTGGAAGCAAAAAGGCTGAGAACTGTTGTATTAAGTGATCATCACTGAATGTATGGGAGCCTGGCTGAGGGGTCTGTCCCCAATGCCATGTGTGAAAAGAAACCAGTTTTACACCAAACGTAAAATTATGAGTCCTAATTGTAGTCATCAGAGGTGACATATGCAAACAAAATACTGGTGAATGAACGGTGTGACGATGATTTAACAATTATGAGCACATAAATTAAGCCATATAAAATAATTCATTATTTCTCATCAGAACTCTGTTAAAAATGAACGAAAAGTGCGGCCTTTTATTTTTAGTATGCTGATTAAGGTAACTACTGACTGTCAAATATGCTATTCTCAACAATCAACAACTTAAGATGTGTAGCGAGTGTATTTCTTACTAGCTGCAAACCCGGTAGACAAACTCATCTTAACACAAATCATAATTTTCAACTATTGAGCTGGAACGCGAATTTTAACCAATACAAAATAAAGTTTAGCTTCGCCTATTTTTTTTTAAAGCGCGTGGTGATGATAAAACGTATAATTGTGTTGCTCTATGGTTGCCGAAATATTGTGGTTGCTAGTTGTATGTTTGTAGATCTCAGAAAGGGGAGCCTTATTGCTGATGAAGAATGTGTGAAGGGCCTTTATTATAAATTATTATGTCCATTTTGTATCCCGTATAGTTGTAAAATACAGTTTGTGTTTCCTGGAGACAGTGTCGTGTACAGAATGTGATACTTGACTGTTTGACACCTACAATTTAATTCAAATTCCACAAGAGGACAATATTTTTTCCAATCTTGTATTTACCGGGCATGTTTTTATTAAGGTTTGTCAATTTACTAACTTAATTATGTTTATGATAAAGTCATAATGTGATAGGCCTACTAACAAGAGCCTACCGAGTCCTTAGTATGGTAGGCCTACTAACAAGAGCCTACTGAATCCTTAGTATAGCAGGCCTACTAACAAGCGCCTACTGGGTCATAGTATGATAGGCCTACTAACAAGAGCTTACCGACTTCTTAGTATTATAAGCTTACCAACAAGAGCCTACCGAGTCCTTAGTATGACAAGCCTACTAACAAGAGGCTACCGAGTCCATAGAATAATAAGTCTCCTAACAAGAGCGGCGAAGAGCCTACCGAGTCCTTAGTATGATAGGCCTATTAACAAGCGCCTACCGAATCCATAGTATGATAACCCTACTAACCAGAGCCTACCGAGTCCTTAGTATCATAAACCTACTAACAATAGCCTACCGAGTCCTTAGGATGGTAGGCCTACTAACCAAACCCTACCGAGTCCTTAGTATGATAAACCTACTAACAAAAACCTACCGAGTCCTTAGGGTGGTAGACCTACTAACCAAAGCCTACCGAGTCCTTAGTATAATAGGCCTATTAGCCATGTACATGGATGTATAATCATTATGCAATGAATGTTTTAATTAATATTTTATGGTATACATCTTAGAAGGATTTTTGTTTCTATCTATAATACAATTCTAAATAGTTACGTGTGCATGCAGGTAAAGCGCCTGAGAGCAATATGATTGATTCGGGCGCTAGACAAATAAATGGTATTATTATTATTAACCAGAGCCTACCGAGTCCTTAAGATGATAGGCCTACTAACCAGAGCCTACCGAGTTCTTAGTATCATAAACCTACTAACAAGAACCTACCGAGTCCTTAGGATGGTAGGCCTACTAACCAAACCCTACCGAGTCCTTAGTATGATAAACCTACTAACAAAAACCTACCGAGTCCTTAGGGTGGTAGGCCTACTAACCAAAGCCTACCGAGTCCTTAGTATGATAGGCCTATTAGCCATGTACATGGATGTATAATCATTATGCAATGAATGTTTTAATTAATATTTTATGGTATACATCTTAGAAGGATTTTTGTTTCTATCTATAATACAATTCTAAATAGTTACGTGTGCAGGCAGGTAAAGCGCCTGAGAGCAATATGATTGATTCGGGCGCTATACAAATAAATTGTATTATTATTATTTACCAGAGCCTACCGAGTCCTTAAGATGATAGGCCTACTAACCATGGTCTACCGAGTCCTTACTATGATAAGCCTACTAACTAGAGCCTACCGAGTCCTTAGTGTGGTAGGCCTACTAACCAGAGCCTACCGAGTCCTTAGTATGGTAGGCTTAGTAACCAGAGTCTACCGAGTCCTTACTATGATAAGCGTACTAACCAGAGCCTACCGAGTCCTTAGTATGGTAGGCCTACTAACCAGAGCCTACCGAGTCCTTAGTACGATAGGCCTACTAACCAGAGCCTACCGAGTCCTTAGTATGATAAGCCTACTAACCAGAGCCTACCGAGTCCTTAGGAAGATAGGCCTACTAACCAGAGCCTACCGAGTCCTTAGGATGATAGGCCTACTAAACCAGTTCACCACCAAAAGTAGATACATAAAATATGATGTTTTTTCTTTCTCCCTGGGAAGAGCATGATCTGTAACGGGCCATGTTTCTGCATATAGTGACGTGGCAGATAAGAAATTTGCACTAGATAAATAAAAAGTCACAAACTGAGGGAAGATATCGTGATACAATTGAATTTAATAAGAAGATTAGCAAGAAACCGCACGGTGTGGACAGGTGACGTCATGAAAACGAGCATATACAATGAACGTCCCACATTAATTCGAGCGCTGCGTACGGGCGGCGTGCAGCAGTAATAAAAATCTCATAAACACATTCCGGGAGCAGGAAATTCGGCAATTACCGTTTAAATAATAAGCGACATTATTATTGATGATATACGTAAAACATCGTGAACTAGGATCGACTTAATTGGCAGCAATTGTGGTTCGTTTCACCAAATCGTTTCTACATATTTAGACCTAGGCACCTTGTACAAATGCCACCATGTCCTCGTGCTGCGCATGCGTTGTTTCGTTGGTCACGTCAGCTTCAAATCATTGTGGTTTGTCGTATATATATTTGTTTGACCAACAGGCCGGCTTGT